>OW679194.1:167651744-167944327 GCA_940337035.1 Agriotes lineatus | reverse complement strand
AACATATTAACAACTTACTATGGGCGCATTTTTGATGTCACTTGATATTTTATTTTCGAGTAAAATGTAAATTTTACTTTTTATGGCTGTGTCGCTACGATTTTCTTGCCGAATCTGCATTCTAACATTAATTCATGTCCGGTAATTTTCTTATCGTGCACAGAACAACGTAATCGGCCCTCGCGTACCGCTCGTGCCGATTAATACGTTGTTACTGTGCACTCTAAAAAATTACCGGAAAGAATTAATGCTCTTATGAGATTATAAGTGAATAGTTTAATGTTAATTTGTTTTTCTTCAAAGGGCACTAAAATATGGCATTATACTGCTGGATTGATGATGCTAAACTGTCACTTTATTGCCAAGCGGTAGATAATATTATCTGCCGCTGACGAGCGGCAGATAAAGTTATTATCTGCCGCTGACAACTTTATCTGCCGCTGACAACTTTATCTGCCGCTGACGAGAACAAGTAATTTTCTTCGAATTTTGTTCACAAAGTTGTAAATAATTTGTTATAAAAACGTTTGAAGAAAAATACTATATGTTATTCGGAGCAAAAGTATCTTTATGTGGCTCGCAAGCTCGGCAGATAACCCGTCCAGCCTCGCCACATAAAATATAACTTTTGCTTCTAATAACATAATATACTATTTTCGTTCTTTTGAAAATTGCCAAACTTTATTAATTATTCTATTCTGCTTATAAATCGCTTATTTAGGGGTTAAACCTAACATAAATTGTGTTACTGTCTTAAGTTTCTGAAAATTCAACCCTTTACTACAAGGAAACCCCGTCTGTAATGTGCGTTTGGAATTTAAAAACACAACTTAGTCACAGATGCCGTTGAAAAACATGAAAATTTAGTGTAGATGATTTTTTTTATTACAGAGTGGCGAATGTCGAAACAAAGTTTCTTAGTGAAACTTCCAATACATGGATAGTCCTCCTCTGAATGTTTGCTGAATGCAACCATTCTTACAACCAAGAGTATAATTGAACCCAGTATTTCAAAAAATCGCTGCGTTTAAAGAAAATTGTAATATAACTACATTTTTGTAGAATAAATTGAAAAACACTATTTATTAGGCCTTTTGTGAATGGGTCGCGTATACTAGCTGCTTTGAATACAAATAATCTATAGCATTATTCTTTCACTTTCATTTATGAATACATATAATCTAACATATAATTTTATAACTGTTCCTGTGCATTCGAATACAAAACATCGCCCATAACATCTCTAGCTTAATTGTACAGGTCAAGAGTGCTTGGACCAAAATTTTGTTTACGTTCCATAGCCCATAGCTTGTAGCACTTGCAGCTGTCAAGTTTTACCTGTAATTTGTGAATGAGTGTCATAAGTATCATAAATGTCATTATTCAATTATTATAAGGTTGGGTTTATTACCCGCCCAGTAAAACAAATAGCTATTTATGCAACAAGTGCTAAAAGTCGACGTTTATGCACGCGTTGCATACAATATTTTATCTACGACCTTAATTTTACTGTTATTAATCCACAAATATCGATTTAACAAATTTTTGCATCTACGACACTTCTAATTTATGTCATAATAAACAGTAGACCATGCCGCGCGGGCGAATGTTTGCGAAGCCAGTACTGTCAAGATCAGTTACGAAATGTAATCATTAATACTCCACATCTGACTGTATTCATTACATAACGCTTTAATTATTTCAAAAACACTTTACCTATAACGCAAGAAGCAACTAGAATAACTTTACAACTTCACTTCCAGTTCGAAATTGTAGTTTTATAACCTCACTTCACTTTTCGCACATGGGCTAAAAGTAAACAGCTGATTTCTTTAACCACGCTAAACTATAAAACGTCACTTTTAGTGAAACAATCTAGCGCTAAAAGGCCTACTTTTAGTAGTGGTCGTAGATAAACCATATTTTGACGATTAACCATGGTTCGTTGCTCGGCTAAATGTAACATATTATCAAAGACTCATTATATGCTCTTTGATATTATTCAAAACATGCCGTAACAAACCGTTAAGTAAATATGTTTGTGCACCTCTGAATTTTTAATAATTTTATTTGACTTTGCATAAACCAACCAGATCCAAAGTATTAATCCTCAGATCGTAGGCAGTAATTATTTATGTCGCTACTAATTACTCGAATTGAATAAACGCAGATACTAAAGCTTTGCTCATCCATGTGACGGCATGTCTTACGTCCGTGCACGATTTTGTCAACTGCCTAGTGCCTAGTTTATGAAAAGCATTCGTAAAATCTATTCATCACGGATCGTGAACCGTCGCCTTGTAACTCCACGAACAGATATTTCATTTGTTCTGCCATATATTATAGCGCACCATGTATGTGCAATCTCGTATCGGTATTGCAGATTGCTTCACAAGCAAATGGGCTCTAGTCGGTTTTAATAGCGAGTAGCTAGCTGTGATTGATTGTTTGTTGTTAAACCTATAGGCGCCAGTGGAATTCTCGTTATTAGTACTGTCACAATTTGTCTGTAAATTTTTTCTTTTGATAAAAAATGTCGGACGACGAGTTCATGTTCACGGACGAGGATGACTACGGATTAGAATATTCGGAAGACAGCACATCGGAGCCTGACGTCGACTTGGAAAATCAGTATTATCACAGCAAGGCCATGAAAGAAGAAACCCCAATGCGGCCCTCCATTCTTTTCAAAAGGTTATCGATATCCAAGGTGACAATAAGGGTGAGTGGGGATTTAAAGCCCTTAAGCAAATGGTAAAGATTAATTTCAAGCTAAAAAATTACGGGGAGACTATGCGTAAATACAAGGAGCTGCTCACTTACATCAAACAGTCGGTTACAAAGAACCACGGTGAAAAATCGATCAATTCGATTCTAGATTATACTTCATCGTCCAAAAACATTGACGTTCTACGCGACTTTTATGAAACGACTCTCGAGGCATTGAAACATGCAAAAAATGACCGACTGTGGTTCAAAACCAATACCAAACTCGGCAAAGTGTACCTGGAGCGAGGCGAATTCAACAAGTTGGGCCACATCATCAAGCAACTTTATCAATCCTGCCAGACAGACGAAGGCGAAGACGATGTGACTAAGGGGACGCAACTCCTGGAGATTTATGCGTTAGAAATACAGATGTACACGGAGCAGAAGAACAATAAGCTGCTCAAGGAACTTTACGAACGTTCGTTGAGAGTCAGATCCGCCATTCCACACCCCCTTATTATGAGCGTGATCCGCGAATGTGGAGGTAAAATGCATCTCAGGTCCGGGGAATACGAAAAGGCTTACACCGACTTTTTCGAAGCCTTCAAGAATTACGATGAATCTGGCAGCCCCCGGCGCACCACTTGCTTAAAATACTTGATCTTGACCAGCATGCTAATGAAATCGGCAATTAACCCCTTCGATTCCCAGGAGGCGAAGCCCTATAAACTCGACCCTGAAATTCAGGCGATGACTAATTTAATAACAGCATACCAGAACACCGACATGATGGGATTTGAGAAGATCTTCAAACAAAACAAAAAAACTTTGTTGGCCGATCCATTTATTCGCGAGCACATTGAAGACTTGCTGAAAAATGTTCGCACACAGGTGCTATTATCTTTAATTAAACCTTACAGGACTATTAAACTGGGATTCATCAGTAAGGAGCTAAGCATTTCAGACGATGATTCCGAAAATTTAATCGTATCCTGCATATTGGATGGACAAATTCGTGGTCGTATCGATCAAGTTAATCAGATGTTGGTAATGAACCCTGAAAAGAATATAGCTGAATGTGAAAGATACGAAGCCGCCCTAAAGTTGACTGATCATATCGATAATATTAACAAAATTCTCACTGGTGTGATGGGATAAGTTTCTTTTTAGTACAGATACGTTCTGCTTATGTTCTCTATGTATATTCTATGTTCTATTTATGTTCTCAGTTAAATCGTTTGTCTTTGAACCCACTTTTTTTTAATAAAGTGCATCAACTATCCGTTTCTCCCTTTCTTCTCTGAAGCAATCAGTGTGAAACTCAAATACAAATGGTGCTGTTTTGTTATTATATTATTAATTAGTTCATGCAAAAAGTTATTGGCAAAAGCTATTCATAGAATCAAATGTGAAGATGTTCCTTTTGGAAATCTTCAACCCCTTACTTAAATATTCCACCTTTAATTTAGCTGCATCCAAATTTATTTTTGTACCTTTTTTAATTTCGTAAATATGAATATTTTTTAATCAGATCTCATTTTAAACATCGTAGAAAAAGTAGTGTATACCATAGTGTAAATCGCCTTTTACTGAGTTAATGGACTTTGAACAGTCCTTCCTTCGTCCTAAATTCTACCTACCGATGCAGTACCATAACAAACACTTTCTGCATTTGTTCTGTAAATAATTATTAAATGATAAGTGAAAAAGTGAGGCCTTTCTAGACCAGTAAGCAGATTTAGACACGAGCCATTAAGTGAGTTCTGAGGGTCTATGAACCTACTTTCTAAACGTGTTGTTTCTATGTCCATTAGAAAAGGATATAGTCCATTGATATTAGACCTATAATGGTCGAATAGGAAAAAAAATTATAAAGTTTCACCGTTTGGAGGCGAACCAATGGAAGAACTTTCAAAAATAAAAGTTCCCAAGTCCCAAGTGGTAGCTTCACCACCAAAAACCACTCCTAACACGCACTGCGGTGGTTTTTAGCGTTTTTCTTAGAAACTATTGGTCACACAGAAAATGTTATACTTACTAAAAATGTTACTTACAAAGTTCTCTACAAAGATTTATTGCCAATTCCTTTTTCTCCAATGGATTTCGAGCAATAAGCGTGTTTCTTGTCATACCATTGTTGTCAAATAAAGACAAAGGTGGAGAAGGAAGTTCATGCTTGAAACAAGAGCGCAAATCCGCTAGAGAATTTGATAGGGAATACTTTTGATAAATATAAAATTTTCTGTACGACCAATGTTTTCTGAGAAAAACGCTAAAAGCCACACCAGTGCGTGTTAAGGGTGGTTTTTGGGAGTGAAGCAAGCACTTGGGACTTGGAAACTCTTTTGTTTTTCAAAGCTCTTCCATTGATGTGTATAACTTCCAAACGGCAAAACTTTATAATTTCTTTTTTTTACTTTTGCTAATATGAATGAACTAATAAGTGAAAGAACTGAAATAATTAAATGCGTTTTTGGAGATTACTATATTTCTAAAAATTCCTGTGAAGTCTATCTCAAATTTTATACACTTTTTGAGTTATTTTGGTCTCAAACGCATAGTTTTGTAAAAAAATGAACTTGTTAAAAGTTGAATGCCGTATGTAAAGATGAATATACATATGTGCGGCCATAACATTTTTTTGGATATGAATGGCTGGAGATATCAGATACATATTAGTACACATTAGTCACATGTTGCCGTTTTATCTTGATAATCAGATTTTTTGTCTGAATTTGTTCATACAAGCTGGAATGCCATATTTCCTTTCTCAATTTCCTTGAATTGCATTTGTTAAAAACGCGTAATCTTTTAAACATTTTTTTTTAAATAAAAATTCCCCTTGATTTGCAAGTATATGAACTAATCTAAGACACTTATCAACAGATTTTTATGATCGTACTACACATATTTAAAATTGTGTATGGATTTGGTGAACATTTAAAAAAAGGCCGACGCGCTATTGCCTGCGTAGGATCATATAAAATGGTGGTACCCACAGGACAGATTGAAATAAAGAGAAAGAATGAAACATACAGTACGTGTTTTCCATCAACAGCTGATTAATGGTTGCATTCAATCTAGATGTCGGCAATAAAAAATAGAATCAGTTTTCTATATTAATGGTTATGTAAACCTATAAACTAAAGCAGTTTGAGCGTAACCTAATTGTTTTATTGGGAGCTATTTTTCTATATTCTGAGTTTTCGTAGTTAATACCTCATGTAAACCAATAAGTATAAGTAGGTCATACCTTCACATTGAATTACTGAATGCAACCACAATAAACTGTAAAAAAATTATCAGCTATAAACGCACTTGAGGAATATTAATTGTCAAAATTATAAGGATTTATCACATCTTAAATAAATTAAATTAATCATTTTTACCGAAGCGAGAAGCAATTTTTCTGACAAATTAATTTAACACTTCATTGTAATATGTTGGTGGCACTGTAAGTCTATGTCAAATTTGAGGGTATCAGGTTAGGTTTTGAGTCAGTTTTGACACAGACTGACGCAAAACCTAATCTGCCAACCTCGAATTTGACTTAGATTTACAGTGCCACCAACTTGTCATAGGATACTACTGAAATTTAATTAGGTTGTTTCCATGGTGATTGAAAATCACCCTAAGGTCGTTTTCACTTCAAATGTGATCTGATTGGTCAAACTGACTCACTTGATAAAAAATAATCAAACTGGATTGGTCTGCAATACCTATATGTAAGAACTTATCTGTAATCTGACAAGTAATAACAATGCATAATTAACTATCTGTAGTTGTAAACGTTTGAAAAACGAGACATCTTTTTTACAGGTGAAATATGTAGCGACTATCTCTGGCGATATGCAATTATGATGTACGAAAACTAAATGACAAGTTTACGCTACCGGGCTGAACCTACATTAGGGTCCTAGATTCATAAAATTAAATTATAAAAAATCATGACTGGTATCATTGATTAATGGGTTTCTAACTTTCTTCGCGGCATTAAAAAATACAGTATATTCTAATCACTAGAAAGTAATTAGTTATTTTTTAACCATAATAAGGGCGAGGGAAGTAAGTATACATTTATTTACTTTTAAAATACTAAAGCTTTTGAGGCCGCATTATGAGTAATACAAGTGTACAGATAAATAAAAAATAGATGTAATAAGGCGCAGCCTGCAGTTACTCCATGTACATTTAATAGCATTAGTTAAAATTTTCATTACAAAAATCGGCTTCACACGCCGACGCAACAGGAAGGAAAGCTGCATATCCGCATTTAATTTTTTGTTAAAAGCGCAGGTCGAAGGTTCAGATGTGGAGGCAGACATTTTTTATCTTCTCAAGAGAACTTGACCTCTTCTGGACCATACACAATGCAGCAATTGCAGAGCATTAAGCTGAGATCATCTCGCATTGTCATAGTTTGTGCGATGGTATATAAAATAGATATTCTTATGCGGCACAATTATTATAGTATAACTGTAAATCACGCAGCACAGTAATAATATTTATTCGCAATCACATTGTAATGTGTCAGTTTCATGACATGTCAACAGCTGGGAACTAGATGATTACTGAAACTAGCAGGGAAATTATTACATACCCCGAAAAATATTACATACCTGCAGACTGGGTTGTATTCATGGTAACAAAAATATTTGCTACATCAAGATATCTATTATTCAGAATTCAATTGTATGTAATTATTTTTAAAATTAGATGATTGTGAATAAAATAGTATACATACCACGGTGAAAAGTTTCATTCCTGTCTCGAGATAAATCTCTCGACAGGAATGAAACACTTCCCACCTCGGTATGCAATATACTATTAAAATGTAAAGTTTCTAGACGCAACTGTTTTTTTATCGTTTTAATTACGAGTATAATAGCTCTGCAACAGTGCAACGCAAACTAGATTATGCAAAGTAACTATTAAATCTGAAATCCCCAAAGAAGACAATATTTCCGGTGTCCGATAAAAAGCATAACTAAAATATTGACTTTGGAGAACTAGGATTTAAACGTTTTTAACATCCAATTTGCCATTTGTCTGTTTAAAAAACCAATAGAATTTTTAAATTTAAATAATAATTACTCGTGGCATTTTACTATTACATTTTAAGCGTGTTCTTTTAACCTTTTTTTCTAAAAATCTTACAACTCCGCTCAAATAACATACGCGTATATATCACTGAGAAAATGAATTGCAAACTAAACTTTGGCACTTACGCAACTATGTAAATGTTCTAAAAAAGATTTTAATAGTGAACTTATTTATAGATTATAACAATAAAAACTAAACAGCCAAAATATATTCAAGGTGTATTATTTCAGCTAAAAAACATTTGGTAAAAATCAAACACACGTCATTGTTATTTTCTATACAATAATGTTAGATATGTCAATAAGTAATTCATAATTAAAATGCAAAAGTATGCTAAACAGAGTTACATAATATCGCATATCAATACGTATGCAATAAATTATGTATTAATAACAACCAGTAACTGCATCACATTAGTTTTTTTTCAGAATCCGCTTTGAAGTAAAACAACACTATTTGCTTTAGAAAATGTATGAATGATCTAATAATGACTGATTAATTGATGTTCGCTGGTGTGGCCTTTTTACGATCACGTCAAAAATGTTTATATCAAATTCAATTTTAGCCTGCGAATTGCACGCTTTGTCGTGTGACAAAAAACGTTTCACCGAACTGCTACGATCGCAGAAAAATATATTGTATGCAATACTTGATATACATAGAAATAAATATAGCTAAAGCAATTGCAGAAGAACAGTTACAGAATGCTGTAGCTGTCAAGTTAGTGTCATTACCCAGTGGCGGCTTGTGGAGAATTTTGATGGTAGAGCCAATCACCGAACGTAAAATACATTTTCCACCTCCTCACAAAGACATATTCCGACATCCCAAAATCTAAATACATATACATAAATAGATTGGCAACAGTTAGCATCAGTAAAAAAATTACCAAACTTTACAAGCGAATAAAAGATGATGAACTGACTCTAATAGCTGTCCTTTATTTTCGTATAAATGTATAATTCGGAAAAAAAGCATATTCGCTGTTTAAGATTCATGCGTGATTGACGGATATTTATTATTTCAAGATGTTCCACAATTTTCCAGTAAATTATGAGTATAATAAAGTAGATCATAGCATAGTTATTTAAGTAACGGCAATTGTTTTGCGAAAACTACAACGTCTCATCCAAGGAACTATTACATACGGCCTTTAAATATGCAGATATTCCGCGCGACGTTTCTTTATTAGACACATACGTGCGAAAGTTGTAAGCAAGCATTAGTAACCGGATACTCAGCACACACTCTATCACAGACCGAGAAAACTAAGACTGCTTGAGCATAAAGCGAAGCGGTCCCCATTCAAAGTTAAAATATTCTTATCTTTGGACCTACTTTTTGCCGCTCTGTTCCCGTTGTAGTCCACCAACAGTCGACAAGTTGAGAGCCGCTTTGCTCTGGCTCCCATGGGTTCGAAAAGCAAGCAGCACATATCGTACAGTTACCTAATATTCATAAAATAAAAATTACTCCTGCTATATTTAAGTTTTAAAATCAGAAGAATTATGAAAAATAAGTACAAATAACGTTTGAATGATTGGTAGAGCCGTGGCTCCTTACAGTCACTGCCGTTAGATAGTGTTGAAAAAGAAGCAGAGCACCATGTAACAGTAAAGTGTGTGCGATTGCCGTTCGATGGTACTGAAAACGTGCCACACTCTTTATTACGTCACATCTAAAACGCAATGTTAGCGGTGAATTAATTTTTATAGTAAACTAGATTTCACCAAAATAATGCTACTTTCTTTTTTTAATAAGTAAAATATACTGCATATTTGTCAACTCACCTAGAGTTTTCAAAACATGCTTGTGGTCTGTATAGCCATACAAGTAAAATATTATGGGAAAAAATCAGCTCAATGTTGAGGATATAATAAAAAACACTCAGTCTGTTTCGATCACATTTTCGTAACTACTCTTTATTTGGACAATTAAAATTTAACTAATAAAGGGCATTTTCTCTAAAAAGGTTTCCCAATAGAAACGATATGTTTTTAACATTAAATAAAATACAAAATATTTGAGACAAAAGCAAAACTTTTTCTTTATTTTATAGTACAACTTATGACAATTATGTTTTGAATAACACATTATTCAAATGTCCACCTCGGCTTCGTTTGCAGGATCGAATCCGATGAACCCAATTTTCGGTAACTTTGTGCAATACATCAGGTGTAATTTCATTAATGCAGCGTTCGATGTTGAATTCCAAAGGGTCAATAGTTCGAGGTTTATTGGCATAGACCAACGACTTTAAATAACCCCACAAGAAGAAGACCAAAGGTGTTAAATCACAACTTCTTGGAGGCCAATTAACAGTTCCCTTTCTGGAGATTACAGACTCACCAAACTTTTCTCTCTTTTTATAAAATTTTTGGATAACAACCAAACGTTGTTGAAGCGTGTATTTTGACATGATGAATTGTCAAACTATACTAAAAACAAATGACAGCTAGTGAGATTTCTAAAATTTTAGATATGGTTGCTATGACGTTTTAAAAACATATCGCTCCCATTGGGAAACCCTATATCTTGATAAATAAAATTAAAAATATTATTCCTGTAATATCGAAACCGACGCTTTCCAAGGGAATCTGATTTAGAGTCAGACGCCTTAACCCCTCGCCCAGAAATACTACGTAATACACGCGTTTTCGTTGCATTATGAAGTAGAAGGCGACTGCATAAAGAAGTGAGTCCGATCGCGGACGTAATAAGACCGACCAATGACGATAAAAACGTGACACACGCAAGTAGGCAGTTATAATATATCAAAAAGTCATTATTTTGCCAGAAAAAAAATTTGGCCGAAAAAGAATTACTTTGATAAAGTTCCGAGGCAAATGACATGATCACAATTTTGCCATTACATTTGCCAAGGAAGGTTACCTATAAGCAAAAAGGTCTTGAGTTCAAATATTACCTATAAAATGATGAGACCAAGATATATTCGATCAGGCTATTTTCCAAATAAGATGACACGGAAAATAATACGACTCGTTTTGATGACAATTAAAAAATTTAAACTGTCAAACAATTATCATTTTTTCCAATGGTAATTAAAGAAATTCAACTTAAATAACCCCAATGAACTTTTTCTTGTTTTTTCCGCTTTAATTCTTAATGTGAGTGGTCGAGATTTGAAAATTGCATATCAAATGATTGGTCTATAATATAAGGAAAATAGTCAACTCTATTTATCTTCACACGTATGGAAAGAGAGACAAATATGAAGAACGAAAGCCATCACTACGCATTACAGATGAAAAACTATCGATAGTGGTGTGTCGATTAATCGATAATACGATTCCAACACGATCGATAGTTTTACTTTTTATATTAGCATGTACACATGTAAAAAACGAGAAGAAAAAATTAATATTTATTAAGCTTTATCGTGAAAAGCTAATAAACATTTCAAAAAAATCTAAAGAAAACTTAGAGAAGGAAGTGATATGTAGAATGATGTTTCGTTCTGTTATACAGTAGACAGCAGAACGCAACAACTAGAAATTACAAATGTTAAAGAATATTTTATTGAACAAACTTTCCATATATTAAATTGACTATTGATGTGGCGACAATGAATGAATTATGAATATATCGATAGTTGCTATCCATTGTTCTGCACCTTACTGCGCATACACGTGCTCCCACAAATTTGATCTCACCTTAAAAATAAAAGGAGCGTAAAAGTATTTTAGCCAACAGTTATCAAGTAGCACATCGTTCGAAAGCTTTTTATATGTCCTTTTCGAATTAATTTTAAACCTACCGTTTCTCTTAGAATACATCAAAAAAGTGTTTATTACGTGATGATAGCTAGTAAAGGAATACTCTACAATTAGAAGACTATAGTTAAATAAAAATAATAAAATATATTCATGCATTCATTATCTTTGCACTTTTTAGCCTACAGTGTCGAGTTTTTGTATCAGTATTATGTCGTATGTATGGATTTCTTTAGAATCTTATCAACTGCATTTCACTGTTAGTCTAATTTTCAATAAAGAATTCTCTATATTGCAATTTTAAACTATGGCAAATATTTCTTTCAATCAAACTCTAGGTATTGAAAAAACAACGTTAATTTACTGATCATTCTTTTTATTGATTTTAAACATTGTAATTATATCGTTTATGTCATACTGACTTAAAAACGTCACAAAGTAACACTCACAATTAATTATTACAATAAAACCACGCGGTAACGACTAAGATTTACAAAATATAAAAGTTAGTGTTTCCATTTCTTTATCCGCAATTGTACATACATATATATTTTTCTTTGTTGGGGAAGATTTATGCAGCCAAATTTAAAACAAGTTTTTACAATATGAACAAATGTTGGTTACATTTCATTCTGGTTGACGGTTCGCTACACAGTGGTTTCTTCAGAACTATTAAATTTTTTAAATGCTATTATATTTAGAAGTTAATGGCTAATAATTAAATTATGTGCATCTTTTTGAGGTTAGGTTGTCGTTTATATACTAAATAGTGTGAGTTTAAATCTTATATTTGCCTAACGATGGTCCATTTTGCTTTAATTATATAATTCAAAACTGTTAATCCACTTTAACGGCTATTTACATTACGAGTGCTGTAGCTTGCATTATACAGGGCGAAGTTTCAATTATTATTTGAAGCACGACGCAAAGCAGAGTGCTTTAATAAAATCGAGTGCTGTAAAATACTTTATCTTCATAGGTGTTGTTATAGACTATTAACCAAATTAATTTTAGTATCGTTAAGAGCTTCATTACCGCACTGAGTGCCCTGAGTAAATTTTGTAGTTGACATTTTGAAACGTCAAAAATCAAGAATTGCGTAACTAGCGTTTCTATAAATACTCTTTATTACTACAAAGCAACATTTTTCTTTAAGGGTCTTAAAAATGTTCTAGTCATTTTACCACACCGGGGTGCTCTATAGATATTAACGATACAATTGTGGCCGCTTCATTCTGGCAATCAAACTTGTTAAGTGCTATAAACAAACGTGTATTGTTCAATATTTTATCTTCATTGATAAATTCTGGTTCCTTGTTTCGTTTTCTAAAAAAGATATCTCTTTATTTACAAAGTTACCTTTCATATACTCCAAATTCTCGAGTCAAATATATCTACCTTCACCAACATATGGGCATAGTGCAATATTTGGCGGTTTATAACTTTACGAGATAAATAAATTCCATATGCATAGCATGTTCATATTCGTTTTTTTTATTAGATGTAGCGACCTAACCCTGGGATGAGAGTAAATTAGAAGTGTTACAGTATGACCAGGAAAATTACAAAAATTGTGGTAGTTAGGGATGTTTTTATGCAAATAATTAAAACTCGTATTCAAAGATTCATTATACCCATAAACGACATTACAATATATAGGATGAGCACCTTAAAAAAATTTTCTATATTTGCTTTAACTCAAGAACTACTAGTTAAATAAAAGAAATGTTTTGCACATAGCTCAAGTTTTTATCCTTGATGAAAATATGCCTATTTTTGGCCAAACCGATATATAGTATGATCAAAAATTATTTTCTGTGGCTATGGAATAGTTCCTAATTCATGAATGCAACTATAATTCACTTAAAAACTTAATGTCAAGTTTGGCATTTAAGTATAAACACCGTTCTCCCCACACCGAAAGGTATAAGGGGTATTGATTAATATATATATATACAGTTACATTAATAAATTAGGAAATATTTCATAGCCATACTAGATGAAAATCAGTTTTGATCATATTATAGAATGAACACCAGAAAAGGTTCAATTCTTTATTTCCTTCGATATTTTCAAAAATTTTTGTTCTAAAACTTCCATTTACGCCAAAAGTTTCGTGTAAAGCCCTTTACAGATTTTTCTATATACTATTATTGTAGTATTTATACAATCCAGTGACCTTTTACAAATATGCGCGATTGAAACTGAATTTGGTGGAACCCGTTAACGGCACTTTATGATAACGGACTACAGACATTACAATGGAAAATTCGTAATGTTTAATTATTTGCCTCTTTAATTATTTTAAAGATGAACTGTAGAAAAACTACTGCTTCCAGTTATATTATCGTTCATAATTTTCTTTTTACGAAATTGGTAAACAAAGAGCAATTGGATATTGTTAACTACAAAAACAAGCTTATGTGAACATTTACCACAAGAATAATTTTTGTGCTTGTAAAATTTGTCCAATAAAATTATTTTCTTTCTTACAGAAGGGTCAATTATCATTATCATTCTTTTTCCTGTCGTTATGTAAAACCCTACAACTAATTATATTCTTGCGTCCCCAAAAACAATAGATCTTTGTTTTAACAAAATACTTCCTTGCAGTTTATAAAAAAACAAAAGAAACAAATAATTAAACATAACGAATTCACCTTTTAAATCCTCATGGTGCGGGAGCCAATTTTACACCCTGTATATATATAACACAATAGGTTACTTACTCTAAACAATTACAGAACACCTATGCTTACCAAAGTCATTGACACTAATTTAATTGCTGAGAGCGTGTTGGTGTCAGGCAATTAAAGTCCCCAGTGAAATTTAAAAAAATATAGCTATAGGCCAAACCTCATTCGAATTTATTAGCACGTTACTTTTTCTGTGGTTAATTGCTGCCGACACCTGGAAAGCGATTTTTACAATATCAACATTTTGCCGGACACCCACTAAGCAATCTGAAGTCGATTATAGAACGCTATTTGAACGTGGCGTTATTTCAAAACACAGTTACCGAAATGACAACAAAACGAATGGAATTTGAGAAAACTAGTCACATTAACTACAAACGCACCGTCGCGTCGTAAGCTGCTAAAGATTTTATTCAAATTTCATGTAACCGGTACTTTGAGGATAAATTATCGATTCATCAGGAGGTAACTCTATGATGGACGTTAAAATTACCGTAGGCAGCGGTGTTCGCTAATTAAAGTTTCGAATGTACTTAATCTGTTTCCTTGGAAAATATCAGCTTACAAAGTCGGAGGTAGCAAAAAAGACCAAGGAAGAATAATATAACTCTTACGATTAAAAATGACTTGCGAATATGACTGTAAAAAAAAATAAACGGGGAACACCTGTTCAGAATTTCGCTAATCTTTAGCGCGAATGCCTCAGCTTGTAGTAATCTTAATTTAACCTGGAAGGTAGAAAGTAAACTTTAGAAACGGACCTCAAGAAAGGCAAAATTATAGAGGAGCTGATCTATTATAGTGCGAGCACGCTAGAGACTAATGTGTCTTTCAAATAGTACAAAATATCTAATAACAAAGGCACGAACACTACTGAACTTGCTAGTAATCTCTGAATTAACTGATTAAAGTTCCTTTTACTTTAACTAACGGATCTAAGTTTCCAGTTCTACGAGTTTCTCTTATTATACAGTAAACAAAATAAACAGCGCCGACTGTGAGTTGTCACTCAGATTTTGTTAGAAACATTATTCACGCAACATGAAATCTGTGACATTTACATTACAGTTTCATCTATCTGCGACAGCAAGATAGTAAAATCGAATTAGATATTAAAAAAAGTTACATGTTAGAAGTTGCTAACTTATTCACAAAGTTCAGTGCCCGCTTCTCGGGCGTAGTTTAAAAAATTGTTACAAGAAATACATTAACAGATATATACCAACCTGCATGTACAAGTTGCAAAAGAAATACGACGCTCACGTTCTAGAATATATTGGTCAATGTTAAGAAAGTCAAGGCCTGCGATGAGATTCATTTTGATCATTTGGAAAATCAGTAAACACCCATCTGTCTTGTGATGATCAAACAAATTTACAAACACATTTATCTGAATTTGGTTAAAATAGAGAATGTACAGTACTAAGGAGATAAAATTTGCAACGTCTGTTAAATTATATGCTATAGAGAATAGCAGCAGTGGCTTTTTCGAGTTGTTGGCAATACAAACTCTTTGAAACGGCTTCGAATATTATTAATTTGTGCAAATTTTTATATTCATTGTCTTTTCTTGAAACCAGTTACCTTCACGCTTCCTAATTAATTAAAGTTAAAATAAAATTTTGTGATGATATTAATAATAATCACAGTTAACGTTGGATCTTGGGTCCATATACATAAATTACTAAAAATATAAACAAACAATTTTGTAAATGTTTTATATGCAGGGTCTTCCAGAACTGCCTCCCCACGATTACTCATAGATTCCTTAGGTTATAGTAAATCGATTAAACCTAATATACCTTAGTACAAAGTCCCTTCAGTAAGAAGTTATAGGGCCTTGGAGTTCAATTTTTAATTTTTTTTTTTATGTTAATTTCCACAAATATAAAGATACCGATTTGAATTTTGCTGTACATGCGCACATTAAGTTATTATCCGAAAGAAAATTAAAAAGGGTAAAAATAAAAATGTCCATCAAAGGTTTTTGGTTATCATTAGGACGTGTAATTATCAAGTAGCCATGATCACAAAAACAATGGGTAATGGTTGTGATCTAGTAAACAACAATAATAAATCAATTAATGAGGTCGGTGACGGATAATAAAATTTAAATAAATGTTATAAATAACAAAGTTATAGCTAAAAAGAATTTTCAGATATAAGTAAAATGCCTCTTACAGTGAATTCTAGTGTATCAAACATTTTTTACTAGTGCAGTACATAATAGTGCGCATGTATACCAAAATTCAAGTCGGTATCTTTACATTTGTGAAAATTAACATCAAAAAAATAAAGAATTGAACTTCAAGGCCCTATAACTGCTTACTGAAGGGACTTTGTACTAAGGTATATCAGGTTTAATCGATTTATTATAACCTAAGGAATCTATGACTAATCGGTGGGGAGACAGTTCTGGGACACCCGGTATAACTGCTTTGATAATCTGCCACAATTACAAATCATTTCCATTATATTGGGTGATTCATAAGTAAAGTAATTAAATTTGAGGGTAGTTAGAAGACATTAAACAGTATAACTTTACATAACAAACTATACGTCAAAAATTAATAATAATCCCACAAAAAATTTAAATATTTAAATTGCTTAAACTGATTGATGGTCATTGGAATGAATTTCTATGAACGTAAGTTCGCACAGTTTGCGATAATATCGAATGTTGATAAAATGCAGAAGCCAGAAACAGTTGTTTGGGCATATCAATCACATTTGCTGCATTAGGTTAATGTACTCTTAACCATTTAGTCAGATTTTTTTCAAAAATCTGCACCAGACCCTAATGTGATTTTTATCCGTAAGCCATTTTTTTTAGTGCAATGTCAGTATATCCCTCGGTATATCCCCATTTAATTTAATGGTCATGCTTATGAATCGCCTTGTACATAGTTACCACAAGTTACATAATTCTTGAGAACGCGGAATGTGCTAAATATTACCTTAAGCATACATTTGCAAATACATTTAATCCAAAAAAAATAAACATTTCACACCAATTAAATTTTTTGAAAACATAGCATGTAGCTTTTGCGGAAAGTTAAACGATTAAATTAACTGAATAACTTGAATAACAATCACTGTAATAGAAATAAACGCAATACCTAAAGAATATAATTCTTATTAGAAGATAAATGACTGCGAACTGTATTACGCAATTTTTTAAAGTAACATTTGTTTGGGCCCCAGTAAAAGCGAAATGTTCATAGAAAAATTACCTTCCCCAAGCACAGCAGAAAATACAAAATAGATATGTACGTACAATGGAACAGTAAAACAGAAAAACAACATTATTGATTTTTTACAAATAATACCACCAAAAACCAAAAACAAAGTGGCGATTTCACAATAAATTCCGAAAAAATAGTCAACGAACATACATCATACATTGTAAGCAGGTAACGTATGCTAGTAAAAAGAACGAAAAATAGTATAGGTACACAGAATCAAATAAAATCTAAACATAATGCATAGTGTCGGAACGCGGAATTAGCAACGCAAGAATGACGAATTAATGCGCTACGTAGACCAGCAGGAGCGCTGAACAAACACGGCAAAGGACCTTGAGCTCGCAGACGAACCATTACCTTACGCAAGGATCTAGTGAAATCTTTGAAAATATAAAGACCGTCAGTCCTAGGAACTAAGAAACACGCGGTCAGATAAGCGGAGGCGTCATAAGTCCTCTCGCTGACGCAAAACCTTAGGACAATAACAGTTCGCACTTTCGCTTGTAAGGAGTCCCAACCCGGGCAAGGGATAAGCCATGGAACCGGTAAATCAGCCACTAATACAATCGACCAGAGCGAATATAAACACGACCAAGGGCAAGAACCAGGTTAATCGTTCCTTCAGTACGAGCATCCGAGTCTGATCATTCGATTAATTTCGTTCATTCTCGACTCAACGTTCTTGCTGTGGTCCTTTACTGAGATCTCTCTAAATACCAGAGATATATTGATTATTAGCACGCTAGTTATAAATCTCCCACTATATTTATTTTTGTATGTAATTGTGCAATTATGTGCCTATGTGTGTGAATAATATATATAAATAACCCATCGCCAATTACAGTTAGTATACCTTATACGTATATATGTTGTTTTTAAATAGCTAGACAGCTCGTTCCTTCGTTAATAATAGAGACAGAAAAAAACCTTTTTTGTGTTAAATTCTAACATACAGCCTACGAATCGTCCTATAGCAATTTAAATTACGACTTCCTATTTTTGTGTAGAGATGCACGACTTTAGCCTTTTAAATATAACACCCCGTATATTTTTAGCTATTTGAATTCAGCGCAAAATTACAAACAATCCAACAACAAATGCAAAACACTAAACATTTCTCATGACCAAATTATCCCATCAAAAGTACTAAAACAGTAAATAACTGATTTTTTAATAGAACCATATTAGTTGTATTAAACAGTTAAAAACTAAAATAAACGAGTTTTCCAACAATGTATCATATTAGCCATTTCGTTTAAAAATAGCTTCTAAAAAAGTCCAAAAGACGTAAAACATTCAAAAAGAATTATTGTTATTGCAGAGATAAAAAATAAACTTGATTGCGGGAGCCATTGAAAACAATAAAACTTGCCTAATCTGCAACATGATTTTTGTTGACATAGTTTAAAATTCATTTTCGAAGTCTTCAATAATATCTTGTTTAACTTATCCACATGTTATTTTAATCTATTTTTCGTTCATTGTACATTAAATTATTATGGATATTATAGTTTGCTATTTTTTTTGTTAGTTGTTTTATTTCATGCTGCACAATAGCAATTATTTTTTAATTATGTTTTACGTATTTTTGATTTTTTAAAAGCTACTTTTAAAATCCATACGAAATTTTATACAATTATAACGAAAAACCAAAGCTGAGATTTTAGGGAATTTGCTTCTATGGTGTTGACAGAGCCGGATTAATGGGGGGGGGGACTAAGGGGGCTGCAGCCCCGGGCCACAAAATTTCTAATCATTTAGATCCCTTTGTACCCGTTGCATAAATAGGAATGGGGCCTCTAAAAGAATTTAGCCCTGGGCCTCACATATCCTTAATCCGGCTCTGGGCGTTGAATTCGATAGACTACGAAGTACAGTCGTGTGCAAATAAATCTGGGACAGGGTTTTTTTCACATGCAGATTCAGTTAAGAATTGAAGAATATCTCCATGGATTTCCTGCTATCAGAAAGAGTTACATTAAACTTTAACAGGTACTGAAACCTGTAACTCTCTCTGATAAGAGGAAATCCATGGAAATATTCTTCAAATTCTTAACTGAATCTGCATGTGAAAAAAATCTGGTGTGATACACTCACACAACTTCCTTTTACAGTGATCTTACAATTAGTCAAAAATTGCATTTTTAATTTTTAACCATTTGTTAAAAATTTTCAAAAATTACAAATTCTACAAAAACGGTACAAAATCGAGTGTTAGTTGAAGAGACAAATTTTCTCTAGAATTTTAAGGTGAATTCAAAAATGTAATAATATACCGGGTGTTTTATTTAAAATAGGAGTTAATAAAAAAAATAGAAAAAAAAACAAAAGAAACCCACTTTAGAAGTATTCAACTGGAAAATCACCTATCTCACATCAATACACATTAAAAATGTAAGAAAAATGTAAAGTTTAAAAAAAATCGTTAGAGCCGTTTTTGAAAAAATCGAAAAAAACTGAAAAATCACAAGAGTAAACACCTACTTCCGGTTATGCGATTTTCTTCAAAAGCTTGCTGTCTCATGTACATAGTACACAAAACTTATATATGAAGTTTCAACGCCATACCTCTTTTCGTTTTTGAGATATTCTGTTCACAGACACACACACACACAGACACACACACAGACCAATGAAAAAAAATAATGTTTTTTGGGATCAGGGGACTCTAAAACGTGAAGATCCGTTGAAAACTCAATTTCGAATTTTTGGGGTGAATCCAATACTTCCTTTACAGTAAAAGGAAGTAAAAACACTGTCCCAGATTTATTTGCACACGACTGTACGTTAGCAATTAGGACGAATTATTAGCTATAATATCGTAAGGGCATTGATAATTAAGAAATACTATAATAAAACAGCGCACTTGAGGAAGTTGTGCCAAAATTATTATTAATTGTTAATGCTTCATAATCGGTAAGTAATGTTTTGCAATTCTGATTAAATTATTTATTCAAAACTGTTTAGTAAAAATAGCAAACCGTGAAAGTAACATTTTAATTATTATAATTACATTATGAAGCTATCAACACTTTTTGTTACTTCGCAACCTTATTACATAAGTGATAAAGTGATAACCTGATAACTACCCCTGGTCTGTTATTAGTTAAATGTTATTTTGATTGGATATTTTCTTCCATATGACTAGGCATGAACAGATTTAATTGGTAAACCAAACAATTTGTTAGTCAAAAAATTCTATTAAACAAAATACTAATCTAGGTACATTAAAATTGTTTTATAGTTATTGCGTCCACCTAACAATTATTGAGTAGATCTGTACTGATCTTTACAAGTAATGCAGCCTATTGATTTCGTTTGCTATCACTATATGCTTTCCAACTTTTGTTGTACGAGTAGATGTAAGAAATCTAATTTTATCAATATTAAAATTAAATTTCGGCTTCTTTGTACATAAATACCCAGCATTTTTTTGATGTACCCAACACCTTCTGAACGCAAGCAAGGATTTGTGTGATGGTTATGTTCTTAGGTGGCTCGTGAACTCACAAACCACCCAGAAATTGATCCGTGTTGTTAGACTACCTTGGAAACAATGCCAAAATTGGCAGTTTTATTGTTTGTGCACCCATATACACTAACGTTTCGCGAGACATTTCAGCTTGCATCATCAGAGTCAAGGTTGCTCTGAGTAATCATGAGTGGTTTGTAAGCGTTCACAAGCCACCAAAGAACATACACATCGTACAAATCATTGCTCGAGTTCAGAAGGTACAAGGCACATTAAGCGAAAAATGCTGGGTGTTTATCTATATAGACTACGCGATCTAATTCGAAATTAAGTTTAATAATCACAATTCGAATAACCGTGAAAGCCTCAAACAATATATATAATTTTTATATACTATTAGTATACAAAGACAAAAAATATATGTCAAATATGTACCTTGCAAAAATTGCATTGCAGCATCTAATATTAAACGATATGATACAATGGAATGGCATATGTTGCAATAGAGCAATTTCAGGCTGCAATCATAGTTGATTTATAATTTTTTGATGCTAAAATAAAGTAAACAGTAATCGTTAATCAAGTATGTGCCTACTTGCTTACTGCATAATTGCGTAAAACATTAACAAAGCATTGAATTGCAATTGAATTGAATTATTGCTCATTCATTGGTTTTATATAAGGTAGTTGTTGCAATGAAGACCTATGTTAGGTGTACATTTTCAAAATTACATACTTTAAGCTAGACGTAAACAAATATATTTTGGCGTACGTAAAGGAATTATTTAAAAATACAGAAAGATGTTTTCATTAACAGATAATACAAACTCAATGTTTGCAAATAACTAACATAACTCCGTAACTTGTTGATAATTAAGTTATGTTTCTCATTGCTTTCATGAATAACTAAACTAAGTTCCTTTATCCAGTAATCATATACCAACACTCTCTACTTACTTCTCTACTTTATGGTATTACATATGAACGTGGATGAAATATTATTGGTTTCGGAATATTAATTAGTTTTTTTTCTGTTACTCCCACAGGGTGCGTTTGCTGAATGGAGAAACGCGATTGATTAGTTTATGTAGGCTTGTACACGAACAGAAAACAAATCTGCAATTGGGGTCAATTAAAAATTATTAATTGGGAAGCGTTGCTCGCCCACGCTGATTTGAAATCGCTGTAACTATCCGACAATTTATTTCAGCTTTTGGCCAGACCGACAGAGCAGCCAATTAAATCCTACTACCTTCGATAGCGCTGCAATTGCACGTGGGTTATTAATCGTTATTGCGGGTGTTGAAAAAATCAGATTTATAAAACACGCTGACATTTCATGGAATAAGTTAAACAAAATAAGGAAACAATGAATAATGAATGGGTCCGATAATTGACATCTAAACGTAATTTTATATGTTTTTATTGCAAATTACATCAAACGATATATATAATCCTTCATTAGTCCACATTATCCGGTTCGTAACTACTTTTACCCAAGCATTACAGCTTGGTTTCGATACAAAGTCTCGATGGCCATGAAGCTCTGCAGTTGGCCGGAATTATACATTTCTACCGGAGTACCGGTATAAAATTCGAATTCCACACTTTCATTACCAACTTATTTTGCCCAAATCTTTTAGCCGATTTCACACAGAGGGCCCCAAAATTAAAAAAATAATAACTCGGTACTCACCTCGTTGCTTTCAGCAGAGGTGCCGGCTTTCCGTCACAACACTACTATCCCAGTTGGTTAATTTTGCCGTTTCCCGTCAAATCACAGAAATTACCGCTGGAAATGACCCAGTAGAAGCTCCACAGGTGTAGCGATTAAACGGCGCGCGCTTTCATACTGGTTCTTTTACCTGTGCGAGACTTGACTTAGTAACTCCGCGCCATCAAGTCTTTCACGAGGCTGCGGCAGGTGAACTAACCTGGCATACCTACATAAGCTAATTTCAACTACTTATAAACCATAACGAGACTGCACACAAAAGCTCCTACCAACGCTTGGCCGGAAATACCCTCCGGATAAGCTACACATCTTTTAGAAGCACCCTTGTAACTGATCCTATCGTTAAACTTAAATGAGCTAATTAATTTGTTGTACCTGAACGTTTGATACCGCCCTGCAGACCCGTGGCCAAAACGTAAAATTGTCCGTTTGTGCCAACGAGGGGACGCATTTAATTCTAAGAGATATTATACTTTTTAAAAGTATACAAGTTGTTCTACTGTTTTATAACATGGGGATGTCGGAAACCGTAAGGGATACATGATTAGTTAAATAGGACAAAAGTTGTTCTATATTGTGGGCATCTCAGAATTGTATTTTTATTCACTTGATCACAAATTGGTTATCCTTCGCTTCACGGAGTTCAAACTTAGCATATTTACGTAAAAGCATTAACTGCATTCACATAACTACCAGAACTATGTATTGTACTTTATTTATTCGGAGCGACAGTAACTGATTTTCTTTGTGGCAGAGTTATTAACTTTTCAGCCTCGAACTTATGTCCTATTAAATCCGGTTTTTATTTTTTAACATTGAAAATGTTTAACGAATTGGAGATGTGACGCTAGTACGGTGCTCTTTTAGCGATTTGTGTGACGCTTGGATAATGCGCAGTTTTCGCGAATTTTTCAAAGTTGTACGTATTGCAGGTGAATATTGTTGGTGTCATTATGAAGATCTCATCAAGGGCAAACTTTCTGGAGAGGTTGTAAAAATGTACGATTCTAGGGGACGAAAATACAGGGGTTGAAACGATTTTTTTGGACACGAAAGCGTTCGGTGCTGTTACATCGCATACTTTTTGAAAGATGCAAATGTGATTTGGGGCTAGTTGGAAAGAGGATGAACCAACGCTCATCGTACTGGCTGGTTTTTGGGGTCTGCGATACACGGGGGCGAAGTTACAGGGGTAGAAAGCTGAGGTGCATTTGTAGCAAATACTTAGGATGTTTGCATAGACAGAGGGAAAATAAATAATGTCGAATTTTGTTTTTGGCAGTATGTGGATGAATCTGCGGGTTTTTAAGAATTTTGCGGCTCAGGTTGATTTAGTGGTTACAAAATGGGGAAAGCGTTATAATTTTCAGAAAAATTGTAAAATTAATATTTGTGTGAAACGCGCTGTTTGGAGACTTTCTACTTGTCGATATTATTTTTCAACAGAATTAGGGAGGTGGGAATTTGGCAGCCCAGGTGAATTTGGGGGTTGCAAAATGGAAAAAACGTTATAATTATCAGAAAAACCTTAAAATCAGTATTTGAGTGAAATTCGCTGTACATTTTCTTCTGGTCGATTACATATTTTAAGGGAGTTCAGGATGTGGGAACTTTGCGGCTCAGGTGGATTTGGGTGTTGCAAAATCGGGAAAACGTTATAATTATCAGAAAAACCTTAAAATCAGTATTTGTGTGAAATTCGCTATTTGGAGACTTTCTAAGGATCGATATTCGGGATGTGGGAGTATTGCAGCCCAGGTGGATTTGGGGGTTGCAAAATGGGGAAAACCGTTTTAATTATCAGAAAAACTTTAAAATAAATAGTTGTGTGAAATTCGCTGTTTGGAGACTTTCTACTGGTCGATTGTATTTTTTCATGTTTTGCGACACGTGGATTTGGGCGTTGCAAAATGGGGAAAACGCTATAATTGTCGTAAGAACCTTAAAATTGATATTTGTATAAAATTCGCTGTTTGGCGATTTTCTACCTGTCAATTGAATTCTTTAAGAGAATTCAAAATGTAGGAATTTTGTGGCCTATATAGATTTGGGGGTTGCAAAATGGGGAACACGTTATAATTATTAGAAAAACCTTAAAATCAATATTGGTGTGAAATTCGCTGATTGGAGACTTTCTACGGGTCGATTGTATTTTTTAAGAGAATTCGGAGTGTGGAAATTTTGCGGTCACGTTGAATTTGGAGGTTGAAAAATGGTAAAAATGTTATAATTATCGGAAAAACCTTAATATCAATATTTGTGTGAAATTGGATGTTTGGAGATTTTCTCCTAGTCAATTGTATTGTTTAAGAGAATTCAAAATGTGGGAGTTTTGCAACCCAGGTGGATTTGGGGGTTGAAAATTGGGGAAAAGGTTATAATTAACAGAAAAACCATAAAATCAATATTTGTGTGAAATTCGCTGGAGATTTTCTTCTGGTCGATTATCTATTTTAAGAGAGTTCAGGATGGGAGAATTTTGCGGCCCAGGTGGATTTGGGGGTTGCAAAATCGGGAAGACGTTATAATTATCAGAAAAACCGTAAAATCAATATTGGTCTAAAATTCTCTGTTTGGAGATTTTCTCCTGGTCAATTGTATTTCTTAAGAGAATTCAAAATGTGGGAGTTTTTCAACCCAGGTGGATTTGGGGGTTGAAAATTGGGAAAATGCTATAATTAACAGAAAAACCATAAAATCAATATTTGTTTAAAATTTGAGATTTGGAGACTTTCTGGTAGTGGATTTTATTTTTTAATAGAATTTAGAATGTGCGACTTTTGCGGCCCAGTTGGATTTGGGATTGCAAAATGGGAAAAACGTTATAATTATCAAAACAAAACTTAAAATCAATATTTGTGTGAAATTCGCTGGAGATTTTTTTCTGGTCGATTATCTATTTTAAGAGAGTTTAGGATGGGGGAATTTTGCGGCCCAGGTGGATTTGGGGTTGCAAAATGGGGAAAACGTTATAATTATCAGAAAAACCTTAAAATCAGTATTTGTGTGAAATTCGCTATTTGGAAACTTTTTAAGGATCGATATTCGGGATGTGGGAGTTTTGCAGCCCAGGTGGATTTGGGGGTTGCAAAATGGGGAAAACCGTTTTAATTATCAGAAAAACTTTAAAATCAATATTTGTGTAAAATTCGCTGAAGATTTTCTTCTGGTCGATTATCTATTTTAAGGGAGTTCAGGTGGCCCAGGTGGATTTGGGGTTGCAAAATGGGGAAAACGTTATAATTATCAGAAAAACCTTAAAATCAGTATTTGTGTGAAATTCGCTATTTGGAGACTTTCTAAGGATCGATATTCGGGATGTGGGAGTTTTGCAGCCCAGGTGGATTTGGGGGATGCAAAATGGGGAAAACGTTATAATTATCAGAAAAACCTTAAAATCAATGTTTGAGTAAAATTCGCTGTTTGGAGACTTTCTAAGTATCGATGTTCGGGATGTGGAAGTTTTGCAGCCCAGGTCGATTTGGTGGTTGCAAAATGGGGAAAACGTTATAATTATCAGAAAGCCATAAAATTAATATTTGTGTGAAATTCGCTGTTTGGAGGCTTTCTTTCTGCTGGTTAATTATATTTTTTAAGAGAATTCGGGATGTGGACATTTTGCGGCCCAGGTGGATTTGGGGGGTTGCAAAATGGGAAATACCGTTATAATTATCAGAAACAACTTAAAATTACTATTTGTGTAAAAATCACTGTTTAGAGGATTTCTACTGGTCGTTTGTATTTTTAAGAGAATTCGGAAAGTAGAAATTTTGCGACACGTGGATTTAGAGGTTGCAACACGGGAAAAACATTATAATTATCAGAAAAACCTTCAAATCAATATGTGTGATATTCGCGGGAAATTTTTTGGGCGATTTTATTTTTGAAGAAAATTCGGGATGTGCGAATTTTACGGCCCAGGTGGATTGGGGTGTTGCAAATTGGTGAAAAAGTTATAGCTATTAGAAAAACCTTAGAATTAATATTTGTGAGAAATTCGCGGTTTGGAGACTATCTACTGGTCGATTTTATTTTTAGTAAAATTCGGGATGTTCGAATTTTGCGGCCCAGGTGGATTTGGGGGTTTCAAAATGGGAAAAACGTTATAATTATCAGAAAATCCTTAAAATCAATATTTGTGTGATATTCGCGGGAGATTTTTTGGCCGATTTTATTTTTTAAGAGAATTCAGCATGTGCGAATTTTACGCTCCAGGTGGATTGGGGTGTTGGAAAAAGAGGGAAAAGTTATAACTATCAGAAAAATCTTAAAATCAATGTTTGTGTGATGTTCGCGGCAGGGGCGGACTGGCTGGGGGGCAGGGAGGCAAAGTCCCCCCGGGCCCTCATACCCCACGAATGCGGGCCTCTGCTCACCCCCAGTTTAAAATCTAGGTACATACATACTTCAGAAAAAATATTGTGAAGAAAATATCCATGTATTGTGTCAAGTATTTGTAGTGGTACAATTAATAGGAGAAATACTAAAAATTTCTTTAGCTTACTAAGTCGAATAGCGACAGTTTCCGGCTAATCTTAAAGTGGATGGATATTTGGTGAACATGAGCTACCTACTGTTCATGTTCCCACGTCAAAATAAAAGAAAAATAAAAAAAATTAACAAACTGGGTTGTGGGCTCAGGAAAAAGCCCTTAAGCGGAGTTTTGCAGGTGATAATTGTCTACATCCTGCAGTATTGTTTGCATTAGAGAAAATAATGGAAAGTAAATTTGATTTAAAAAAACTAGTTCTGAAGCAAATGTAGTTTTGATTTTTTTTTAAATTTGGTCCTACTCGTAGACTACAATATGCTGAGTCTGTAGTATTTGCAAATTTATTTTTAAAGAACGAATAGGTATTATTGCTTAGCCGCACACAGGTTTCTTGTGAAAGGACGCTAAATAAATTTAAAATAAGCACATCGCGATTATGGGTGTTTTCCAAAACTTATTAGAAGCCTTTATGATTATGAGTGTTGATAAAGATGTCTTCGAGTCTCTCGATTATCACATTTAAAAAAAATTAATGATTATCCCTACCTTTCGCCAATATTCTGACCTGCTAACTTGGTATTGAAATGGCAAATACATTTTTACTTGCCTGGTCTGAAAGACGAAGGCAGTACTGCAATTGTAAAAAAATCACCTTCGGAGATTTTTTCACATCTTCATATTTCAGGATCTCTATATGACAAAAAATATGTTTTCTCAATTCCATATGTCTATCTGCCAGTATGTCTGTTTATCCGTCTGTCTGTCCGCCTGTTGGCGGCATTGTTCAAAAATAATTTTTTGGAAGAAGACGATACTAAATATTTGTCATACGAGTTATATATGTATCGGACTCGAGACCCAATATATTTTCGGTCAAATATATACAGGGTAAGCACCTTAAACAATAAAATGTTGCCTATTTTTGCTTTAACGAAGGAATAGATAAAATTAATAATTTGCACATAGCTTAAATTTTTACCCTTAATGGTAATGGAACCCAAAAGCTTGCGTAAATATTGTAAAATATATAGATATGCAGAGATCGATGCATCCCTTATATTTTATTTTTATTTATTTATTTACACCAATAAAACGGGGCATGCCCAATTACATTATTGGCGGTTCAGGCCTCTTACCGTATACTGACAATAGAAGTCTGTTGTTTAACAATTTATTTAGAAAACAAACGTCAGCCACTTTTCTTCTGTATTTTAACTATAAATGCAGAAGTAAGTAAATGTAACTCGCACGAGGGAAGTTGCGTGTAAACCCCTTTACAGATTTGTACTAACTACTTTCTGCATTTTCATTAATATTAGGTAAGTATCCAGGTTTTTACGAACGGGCAGGGGCCTTTTAAGGCTTAAGTCCCCCTGGGCCTTTCCCTTGCCAGTCCGCCCCTGGTTCGCGGGAAATTTTTTACTGGTCGATAGTATATTTTAAAAGAAATCGAAATGTGGAAATTTTGCGGTTCAGGTGGATTTGGGGGTTGCAAAATCGGGAAAACGTTATAATTATCAGAAAAACTTTAAAATCAATGTTTGTGTGATGTTCGAGGGGAATTTTCTTACTGGTCGATTGTATATTGTAAGAGAAATCGAGATGTGGCAATTCTGCGATTCAGGTAGATTTGGGGGTTGCAAAATCGGGAAAAAGTTATAATTATCATAAAAACCTTAAAATCAATATTTGTGTGCGATTTGAGGGAAATTTTTTACTGGCCGATTATATATTTTAAGAGAAATCGAGATGTGGGAATTTTGCGGTTCAGGTGGATTTGGGGGTTTCAAAATGGGAAAAACGTTATAATTATCAGAAAAACCTTAAAATCAATGTTTGTGTGATGTTCGCGGGAAATTTTTTACTGGTCGATAGTATATTTTAAGAGAAATCGAGATGTGGAAATTTTGCGGTTCAGGTGGATTTGGGGGTTGCAAAATCGGGAAAACGTTATAATTATCAGAAAAACCTTAAAATCAATGTTTGTGTGATGTTCGAGGGGAATTTTCTTACTGGTCGATAGTATATTGTAAGAGAAATTGAGATGTGGCAATTCTGCGATTCAGGTGGATTTGGGGGTTGCAAAATCGGGAAAACGTTATAATTATCAGAAAAACCTTAAAATCAATATTTGTGTGATATTCGCGGGAGATTTTTTGGCCGATTTTATTTTTTAAGAGAATTCGGCATGTGCGAATTTTACGGCCCAGGTGGATTGGGGTGTTGCAAAATGGGGAAAAAGTTATAGCTATCAGAAAAACTTTAGAATTAATATTTGTGCTAAATTCGCGGTTTGGAGACTATCTACTGGTCGATTTTATTTTTATGAAAATTCGGGATGTGCGGATTTTGCGGCCCAGGTGGATTTGGGGGTTTCAAAATGGGAAAAACGTTATAATTATCAGAAAAACCTTAAAATCAATGTTTGTGTGATGTTCGCGGGAAATTTTTTACTGGTCGATTGTATATTTTAAGAGAAATCGAGATGTGGCAATTTTGCGGGTCAGGTGGATTTGGGGGTTGCAAAATCGGGAAAACGTTATAATTATCAGAAAAACCTTAAAATCATTTTTGTGTGATATTCTCGGGAGATTTTTTGGCCGATTTTATTTTTTAAGAAAATTCGGCATGTGCAAATTTTACGGCCCAGGTGGATTGGGGTGTTGCAAAATGGGGAAAAAGTTAAAACTATCAGAAAAACCTTGAAATCAGTATTTGTGTAAAATTCGCTGTTTAGAGACTTTCTAAGGATCGATATTCGGGATGTGGGAATTTTGCAGCTCAAGTGGATTTGGGGGTTAAAAAATGGAGAAAACTGCTTTAATTATCAGAAAAACTTTAAAATTAATAGTTGTGTGAAATTCGCTGTTTGGAGACTTTCTACTGATCAATGTGGTTGCAAAATGGGGAAAACGTTATAATTGTCGGAAGAACCTCAATCGATATTTGTATAAAATTCGCTGTTTGGAGGTTTTCTACTTGTCAATTGTATTCTTTAAGATAATTGTGGGAATTTTATGGCCTATGTGGATTTGGGGGTTGCAAAATGGGAAAAATGTTATAATTATCGGAAAAACCTTAACATCAATATTTGTGTGAAATTCGCTGCTTGGAGATTTTCTCCTGGTCAATTGTATTTTTTAGGAGAATTCAAAATGTGGGAGTTTTGCAACCCAGGTGGATTTGGGGGTTGCAAATTGGGGAAAAGGTTATAATTAACAGAAAAACCATAAAATCAATATTTGTTTAAAATTCGAGATTTGGAGACTTTCTGCTGGTGGACTTTATTTTTAAATAGAATTCAGGATGTGCGAATTTTGCAGCCCAGGTAAATTTGGGGTTGCAAAATGAGAAAAACGTTATAATTATCAGAAAAAAACCTAAAATCAATATTTGTGTGAAATTCGCTGGAGATTTCCTTCTGGTCGATTATCTATTTTAAGGGAGTTCAGGATGGGGGAATTTTGCGGCCCAGGTGGATTTGGGGATTGCAAAATCGGGAAAACGTTATAATTATCAGAAAAACCTTAAAATTAATGTTTGTGTAAAATTCGCTTTTTGGAGACTTTCTAAGTATCGATATTCGGGATATGGGAGTTTTGCGGCCCAGGTGGATTTGGGGTTGCAAAATGGGGTAGACCGTTATAATTATGAGAAAAACTTTCAAATACTGGTCGATTGTATTTTTAAAGAGAATTCGGGATGTGGGAATTTTGTGGTCCAGTTGAATTTGGGGGTTGGAAAATGGGAAAAATGTTATAATTATTGGAAAATCCTTAAAATATTTGTGTGAAATTCGCTGTTTGGAGATTTTCTTCTGGTCAATTGTATTTCTTAAGAGAATTCAAAATTTGCGAATTTTGCGAATTTTGCGACCCAGGTCGATTTGGGGGTTGTAAAATGGGAAAAATGTTATAATTATTTAAAAAAACTTAAAATCAATATTTGTGTGAAATTCGCTGGAGATTTTCTTCTGGTCGATTATATATTTTAAGGGAGTTCAGGATGTGCGAATTTTGCGGCCCAGGTGGATTTGGGGGTTGCAAAATGAAGAAAACGTTTTAATTGTCAGAAAAACCTTAACATCAATGTTTGTGTAAAATTCACTTTTTGGAGACTTTCTCAGGATCGATATTCGGGATGTGAACATTTTGCGGTCCAGGTAGATTGTGGCTGTTTCAAAATGGAGAAAACGTTATAATCTTATAATTATTAGAAAAACTTTAAAATTAGTGTTTGTGTAAAATTCGCTGATTGGAGACTTTCTACTGGTCGATTGTATTTTTAAGACAATTCGGGTTGTGGAAATTTTGCGGTCCAGTTGAATTTGGGGGTTGGAAAATGGGAAAAACGTTATAATTATCGGAAGAACCTTAAAATCAATATTTGAGTGAATTTCGCTGCTTGGTGATTTTCTGCTGGTCAATTATATTTTTTAAGAGAATTCATAATGTGGGAATTTTGCGGCCCAGGTGGATTTTTGGAGGTTGTAAAATGGGGAAAACGATATTCTGTTGCTTTGTGAAATTGTAAATTCTCAAGTAAATAGTAAATAGCGTGTTGGATTGTATTTTACTCTAACATGAATAATATTACGTGGGTTAAGGCCATTTCCGCCCCGCACTTGTTCGCAGAATGTTAGTGGCCACTGGCAGGGTTGAGATGTTAGTGTCCAGCTGTTTGTACTATAACTTAATGCGCGATTGTAATAGAAAAAATTGTAATTCTCAAAACTCCTTTAAAACAGCTAATAAATGTAATAATAAGAATGACCCATATAAGCAATACATCCTCTAAAGTTATATAAAATTTTTTGAATATAATATCGAATTCAATGTCTTTATTTAATTGCAAATTAATATTAAAGTGTACAAGATGCTTAAAAGGTTGAAAACGTGTGGCGTATAATAAACAATAATAATACAGATGTGAACAATTTAAAAACTTTTTGTTATTTCTATTCTCTTGTAATTTTATCAGAATTTAGAAATTTTATATTAGACTTGAAAATTAGCAAAATTGCTTTTCAATGTATTAACGAAGGTTGGTAAATTGCAACTTCTGTAAAATTTTTTAAATTGAATATTAACGAAGTTACAGATAAAAATCTGGTGTGATACACTCACACAACTTCCTTTTACAGTGATCTTATAATTAGCCAAAAATTAGATTTTTAATTTCTAAGCATTTGTCAAAAATTTTCAAAAATTGCAAATTCTACAAAAACGGTACAAAATAGAGAGTTAGTGAAGAGACAATTTTTTTCTAGAATTTCAAGCTGAATTTTTTAAATGTAATAATATACCGGGTGTTGTATTTAAAATAGGAGTTAATAAAAAAAATAGAAAAAAATCAAAAGAAACCCATTTTAGAAGTATTCAACTGGAAAATCACCTATCTCACATCAATACACATTAAAAATGTAATAAAAATATAAAGTTTGAAAAAAATCGTTAAAGCCGTTTTTGAAAAAATCGAAAAAAATTGAAAAATCGCAAGAGTACACACCCACTTTCGATTTTCTTCAAAAGCTTGCTGTCTCATCTACATAGTACATAAAACTTATATATGAAGTTTCAAAGCCATACCTCTTTTCGTTTTTGATATATTCTGTTCACAGATACACAGACAGACACACAGACACACAGTCAGACAGACAGACAGACCAATGAAAAAAAATATGTTTTTTGGGCTCAGGGGACTCTAAAACGTGAAGATCTGTTGAAAACTCAATTTCTAATTTTTGGGGTGAATCCAATACTTCCTTTATCATAAAAGGAAGTAAAAATGCATCACCTTTTTACTTCGCTCGCCTGAAAAGGCAAGGAAGTTGTAATCTTGAAAAATCACGTTCCCATATTTCTTGAGATCTTCACGTTTCAGGGTCCCTAAATGACGAAAAACATGTTTTCTCAATTCCGTGTGTCCGTCCGTCTGTCTGTCCGTATGTTTGTCTGTCCGGCTATTAGCGGTATAGCTCAAAAACTGTTTCCGGGAAGAAGACGATATTTTGCATGCCGATTATAATCCATTCACAAAACTCGTGAACTGTCAATGTCAATTTTTTTAAATATTTGCTGAGTGTACCTGGAAATTACAGTTGTTTTTTGGAATGTACTTCGGATCTAGTGATTTCTAGTAATATGTAAAGTTAGACTATGTTACATGTGTCAAAAGTTAAGCTAAGTTTAAAAACCACGAAACAAATAATTATAATACATGTAAATACATTTCAAAGTGCAGGCTTTACCGTCCTACTGGAAAATAAACTCGATTCCAGCTCGCCTGGCTTCATCAAATTCAGGTTTTAGCTTATCTTCCAGGATCTCAATATACTTTGCAGCATTTACAATCCCTTCCACAAAGTGTAGTTTACCTACTCCACTGGACGGCATCGACCCCCAAACCATTACGGAAGCAGGGAACTTAACTTTTCTTTTCAAACAATCATATGAAACGCCTCTTCTTTGGATCGTATAATCCTACTCCGACTATCACCTGTACAAACGTCAAATCGTGCCTCATCACTCCAATGTACTGAGGTCCATTGGACTGGGGTCCAATTAATGTGATCTTTTGCCCAACGTAACCTATCCCTTTTTTGCTTTTTAGTAAGCAAAGGTTTCACTTTTGCCTGAAATTGATGTGACGTGATTCTACAGAAACAAAAATGCAATTAGATTTACCTAGAGTCCCTGTACCTATATAGTTATATAAGAGTCGGGCAAACGCAAATGTCAGCCGCCATTAGTGTTCCAAAAATAAATGATGCGTTCACGGCCGGAGTTGTTTTCCTTAGTATGTGTCACTTTGATGAATTTAATTACTTGTCAGTTTGACATTGTCAATAAATGGTAAACTTAATGCATTTACGAAAACTACACTGGTAGGTATCTACCGTTTACCGATTGGTGGTCAGCTGATTTTGCAGTAGATAGATCGGATTGAGTAATTTACGAGCGGTTTTTTGGTGGTGTAGTAAACATATAACCTCTAAAAACTTGTCTTGTCGTCGAATCGAACAATATTACGTACGTCATTTAATTGTCATTGTCATAGCCATCGTTCAAATTTTGATTTTCAATTGCTACTGCGCATGCGCAGTGGATCGTAGCCAATCAAAAATTGAACCGCGTTTGTCCGACTCTTATCTGACTATATACAGGGACTCTAGATTTACCTTGCAGGTCCTGTAACCCATTTTTATTGCTGTTCGGTTGCAAGTGGACTTTGAAAATTGTTGTGCTGTTGCTTGACTCCACAAAATACTTAATTCATGATAATTAGAACGCCGATTTTGTTGTATAATTCGACGTAAGGCTCTTCAGTTAATAGCAGTCACGCCAGATTTCCTTCCAGGAATAAGCTTTTGTGCAACAGATTTGGTTGTTTTAAATAGCTTAAAAATGTTGCGAATTGTATATCTTGACAAATTGACAATTTTTCCGATTTCAGACGCCGATTTTCCCGATTGCGACAAGGAAACGATTATTTTACGCACATCTTCAGTAACAGGCTTACCTCGCACCATTGTAACAACAAATCTCGAGCAAATTCACTTTATTAATATTGTGACAAGAGCAATAACTACTGCAAGTTGTCAAATACTTGCAATTGTTTCGTAACTCGAAGGTAATATGATTATGATTTGTGCGTTAAATTACACCAAGTACGAGTAGGTATACGTCTTTTTAAATATCCAGCGAGTTTCTCTAACAATTGCTACAAATGTTGCAATTTATATAAGAAGAGATAAGACAGTAAGTATAAATGTAAAAAATCATAATGCGATTGGATGCAGCTTCTCCAGTGGAGCACAAGTATAAGAAATGCATTTTTTTATGTCTGGGCCAACACTTATGGGACAGGGCTCGTAGTAGCGTTTTTCCCCATAGCTATTCTGGTCTCGATATCTTTGTCGCATGTGCCCATTGAAGTTATAACTGAACCCAGATATTTGAACGAGTAACACTTTTTTATTTTTTCGTCTTCTATTTCTAAATCTTGTACCTCGTTCCCTATACACATGTATCTACTCTGTTTTGTTGAAATTAATCTGTAACCCCCACTTCCTATATTCTTCTCTTAGTTTTCTTACCATCTATTCCATGTCTTCACTATCCTGCGCGAATATATTTTGATCATCTGCAAAGAGCAACGAATGTAAAGTTCTATCTCCTATATTTACGCCCATTCCGCCACATTTCCGATACCACATTTCAAGAGCTTGTTCTACATATATATTGAACAACAGTGACGATAGGCAGCACCCCTGTTTAAGTCCTTTAGTAATCTGTAGATTTTGGTCAACTTTGTTCCTGTTTTTATTTGAGCTTTGGTATCCTCATATATATGTTGTACTAGATTTATCCATTTTTCTGGTACGTTCATTCTTCTCATCGGTTGTCCCATTTTAGATCAAGGAACACTGTCATACGCCTTTTCTAGGTCTATGAACGTCATGTGTGTGTATCTATGTTTTTCGCTTTGTTCTTTTCAATAAGTTGTTTCACACAGAAGATATTGTCCAGGCATGACCTACCTCCTCTAAAGCCACTCTGTTCTTCCCTTAGTGTTGGTATATTTCTTTTTATCTTCACTTTCAAAATTCTAGTAAATACTCTCATTATGGCTGGTAATTTGAGCACGATCTTTTATCGCCCTTTTTGTATATTGAACTGATGTACGACATGATCCATTCCGCCGGTATATTTTCGCATTTTTCTATTTTGTTGAACATTTTCTTAATATACTCCGCTAGTCTATCTCGTCCGTATTTTATCAGTTCCATTCTCATATTACCTGGGCCTAGTGCTTTATTATTTTTTGCCTTTTGAAGAGCTCCTTTTATGTCTTCCGCGCTTATCTCTTCTATATCATTCATTCTTCTTGTGCTTTCGTTGGCTTCTAAATACTGTGGTCTATTTTCTTGTAGCAGCTCCGAATAGTGTGTCTCCCATTGTGTTGGCGTTATTATTTGTATGAAGTTCTTATGTGTTTTAGATTTTCTTATGTTTTTTATCCATTTCCCTGCTTCTGTTGACTTATTATAGCCAATAGTGCTGTCAATATCTCTACATAATCTATCCCAGTGTTCATTTTTTTTCTTTAACTTTGGCTTTTTAGAAGAAAAAATGTATATGTTGGGTGCAAAATATGCCTGTATTCATCAACGGTAAACACGTGAGCTATGTGCAAAATATTACTTTTATTTAACTAATAGTTCTTGCGTTAAAGCAAAAAATAAACATCATTTTATATTTTTTAATGTGATCACCCTGTATACAGTGTGTCGCAGAACAAGTGGGATTGCATGGGTAACTTTCTTATCATTGAAGATGGAGATTTGGTTAAATAGGCAATGTTTTGCAGTTTTATATGCTGATTTAAAATCAACTTGAAAAAGTTCAAAATGTCGAACCCGTCAGAAGTTATTTAAAAAAAACTGAAAACTGCCATTTTCTTGTATGTTAAATATATAATTGCTCATGCTGTCACCTTCTTCAGAAGTTTTCTAAAGACTGATGTTGGAAGCTGACAGCATAAGCAGCGAAACGTCAAATTCAAATCGACGACCACGGCATAACCCGGAAGAACCTACCATTATGGACAACGGCCGTGAAAGCCTGCATTCGAATATATACATAGTTGCCAACACTCAACTATGAGTCTGCAAGCTGGAGAATGATCAAATAAACGCAAATAAAAAGCAATATCCGCAGAGATGAAGTACCTCCGTAAAGTGCAAAGAAAAAAGAGAAGAGATCGAATTAGAAACTAAATCATTAGAGGGCAATTTGCACTGAAACCCCTGGTATACACAATTGAAAATAATTAACTAAATTGGTTAGAACACGTGGTACGGATGAAAAATAACAAAATACTGAAACAGGCTTATGATGTAAGAACAGAAGGGAGGCGACCGAGCGGAAGACCTAAAGAGGCATGGAACGAGAAGGAAACGGCAGGAAACCGGAATACTTCAGAAGATACATAGAGACCCCAATCCTGTAATGGTAAGAAAAGAGAAACAGAGAAGAAGGAGAAGAAGAATAATTGAGCACTTACAAATCTTTAGATGCGATTTTCATCAAAATTTGTTTATAATAACCACATAAAAATTATATACGAACTGAAAGAGAAAAAAATGAAGATTTGACTTATTTACACTAAAAGGTTGTGCATTGCAATATATTCCAATGTTAGGTTATAACTACAACTTATGTGACTGCATGCTACTTAAGAAGAAACGTATACTGGAAAGAAAATGCTTAAACCTTAAAAGAAAGGAACATCAGCTGCTTGACAAACGATTGGTTTGAAACTTGCGTAGTACAATTCGCAACATTATAAACAAAATAACAATAATCAACTGGTTGAAACCTTGCGTTATGAATTTACATTTGAAAATAAATCACCATAAAAGGTGTGTCTTATACTAATAATCTAATAAGCATAAACTTTCACGACCTACATTCGGAACTATCAAGTTTCGCATCAATTTCAAAGCGATCAAACGATCATCTACTTAATCGGTAAACGAATTTTCAGTTTACTTATTATGCAGCACTTGTATATGCATTGCAAAACATAACAACGCTGATCTTTTACAAATGTTTACATTATTATCTTATATATATTTCTAAAAGTCCTGACTGACTCACTCACTCACTCATCAACGCCCAGCCCAAATCCTTGGACCTAGAAAGCTGAAATTTTGCACAGAGGTTCCCTTTATGATGTATACAAGGAATAAGGAAGGATATTTCGAAATTCAACCCCTAAAGGGGTAAAATGGGGGTTCCAATTTTGTATGGAGAAATAATATTAAATAGACATTTCGACTTGAAACTTCGTAGGAGTACTCCTAAAAACAAATAATCAAACACGTATTTCGTGATTTTCCGAAAATCAACCCCTTAGGGGGTGAAATGGGGTAAGTAAGCCTAAAAATCGATATGGGTGTCGTTATTGAGGCTTTTTGGGACGTTGATTGCGAAAATTACATTTTTTCTATAGCACATGTTAAAGTGTGCTTTTATCAACTGAAAACAAAAGGTCAAGTTTTACTTTAACAGCAAGGGTAGATAAAGTAGCACTTTAACATCAAGGATAGATAAAGTAATTTAATTTTCTAACTTTTGTTTAAATTAAATATGACAGCTTCGTATTATCGTAGCAACCCAATCTAGTTACTGACATTTTGAAATGTGATTGACTGTCATTATTTTCTTTTGAAATTGTTAAAGTTCTTGCTATAGAAAAAAATATCGTATTATACACGACGATAAAGTTATTTCTATCCACTCTTGAATCATTAACGTCTCGACTTCGTCTCGACGTTAAACGATTCACTCGTGGATAAAATTTAACTTTATCGTCTTGTATAATAAATTACTATTATTTTTAAGTCCAAGACGGTGAACATGACATAAGGAAAGAAACGGGACGGGACGGGACTAGACTGGACGGAACAGGACGGACTGGACGGGACGGGACTGAGCGGGACGGGACTGGACGGGAAGGGAAGGGACGGAACGGAACGCGACGGGACGGGGCAAAGCGGGACGGGGCGGGGCGGGACGGGTCGGGGCGGGGCGGGACGGGGCGGAACGGGATGATACGGAAAGGAAAGGGAAGGAATGGGATGGAAGGGGAAGGGACGGGACGGGACGGGAAGGTACGGGACTGGACGGGAAGGGACTGAACAGGAAGGGATTGGACGGAAAAGGAAGGGATGGGACGAAAAGGAACGAGACGGGACGGGACGGAAAGGGAAGGGGAGGGAAGGAATGGGATGGAAGGGGAGAGGCGGGACGGGACGAGACGGGACGGAACGGGACGGGACGGGACGGGACGGGACGGAATGGGACGGTACGGAGACGGGGACGGAGAAAGGGACGGGGACGGGAATAGGATGGGATGGGATGGGATGGGATGACAGAAAATAATTAGTCATTATTTAATACACAAATAACGAACCTCGCGCGAACGAAGTCGCGGGTAAAAGCTAGTAAGATATAATCTTGTTTGGGACACCTGATGTGCATATGACTAGCATTAGGTACTCTTACAATAAAATGTAGACGTGATCTTGTAAACAATAGTCAAACACGTTAAACAGTTGTTAAATGTGTTACAGTCAATACTGTAAAATTTGGGGTTTGTTTCTTGCAATATCTATACGTATTCAATTTCGTTTTGCAAAAGTACACATATATTTTTCAACATAATCACCTTTTAGTATGACACCTTTTTTCTAAACATTTAACTCATTTTCCTTGGTGACGATCGTGTATAGTATTTTGAACTTAGTTATCCCACGAAAGTGATTTTAAATATTTTTTAACTTTGAAAATGGGAAAACCGACTGTGCCAAATCTGGATGTACCAAAGCTGCAAAACAATAATAAATGTTAAAAAAAAATATGTTTTTACATTTTATTTTAAAATGTCTATATTTCCCTAGAAGCTACTTTTAATATTTCGCTGCGCAATCCAAAACTGTAAAAATTACTGTCTTAGGCAATGGTATATAAAATTAGGCAACACATTATACTCTAGATCATTCCAACGAGAGCTTCGCCCAATATTTCATAGAATTCCTACAACTATTTTGATCACTGGATATAACCTGATAACTTGAAAATATCATTACAATATTCAAAATAAATTTGTTAGTTTTTCACAACCAAAATCAACTTTTATTTATTTGCTTATTGCAAATTCTTTTAGAGTATCGTCCTTATACAGAATCTTGCAAAAATGGTGGAATAACTGTATGTTACGTTATTAAGAGGCACTTCCTGGGTAGGCAACTAATACAAAAATTTATTATATTATATTTTTTAAGATATAGCGAGATTTTATTAACCTTAAAACTAGCTGAACTGGCAACATTGCTTAATTATAAATAGGTAAAACTGTATTGTTTCCATGGGTATAACACTTAATTGAAGTTACTTCTTTCCAACTTATTAAATGCACTGTTGTCTAATGAATTTTTGGTATTTTCTTCACATTTTTTCAATTTTGAATTTTAGAAGTTCTTGAGTTCTTGGAAAATTATTTATAAGTATTTATATTCGTATATTTTTATATTCGAGTATTAAAGAAATTAAGAATTGAACTTTAGGCTACCATATTTTCAAAAAAGATACCAATTTTTACTTATTTTTTCATGCTCATGAAGTGTCCCTTAATAACGTAAAATAGAGTTAATTCGCCATTTTTGCAACACCCTGTATTAAAACGCGTGTTATGCTTCTCTAGGTACCTGTCTGCGTGTCCCGTTTTTATCGGCAGTGATCGGGCGCAGTTCGTCCCCTATCGGTCCTGGCGTTACCATGTATTTTATAATGCAACGATAAGCAAGTATGTCAGCCAGTCGAATTTAACCAAGCAATTGTATTCCGCCTGGAAGCGCAGGTTCGAATTCGACCGCCTGCGATGTTCTTTTCATTGCGAATGAATGTAATTCGCATTATAAAATGTTTTCTCTTATTGTTTCAGTATTGCTATAAACATTAAGATATTTTTGCCTATTTTGTAGGTACATAATTTTGAAGGTTCTTTAACCGTTATGGGATCTAACAAAACTTATTTTTCTTGCGGTGCGCTTTCTTTACTGAAGACATTAATATCATTTTCTTCTGTAACTTGTTTATTTACAATTCAATTTTAAAAATGCCGAAATTATTATAATAATCACACCTATGTGGTAGGATTCAAAGCTAGTTTATACATATGCCAATGTTGTTCTCACTAGTTATTTTAGCTAGATTTTATAACTTTTCTTATGTCATGCTTGGTCTTAAATATTTTATAATTTTTAACTTGGAAAATCATCTTTTACCCTCAGCAGCAGTAACAGGTAATGTTAAATAAATGCGTAAAGCAATCGATAAGTGTAGAGGTGTTCTTATTAAGTTATTTTTAAACAAATATTTCAAAACATCTGAAGATAAAATCCTTATTATAATCGACTGCATTTGTGTGAATGATTAGTTCAAAAATCTACCAATTTCGTTTACTGGGCGTAGTCACACTATCACGTTATCTTATTGGTTACAACGTTTTATTTCCACTAATAACGTAAGAGGGAAACTCTATTTTGAATTTCAAAAAATCAGTTATGCAACCAACGGCTAGACCAGGGGTGGCGAACCAATGGCACGCCACCAAATAATTTGAGTACGGCATGAATTAAGGAATTTAGGTACCTAGGTGCCTGTTCCAAGTATAATGGGCAAAACAAATGATTTTATCAGTTTATTTCAAACACACATAGCACATTCGATTCTTGAATTCCACTGCATCATTCATCAACAAGCCTTGTGTGCTAAATGTGGTTTCGCCTCCTTTGATAATATAATGGCCGTAGTCACAAAAATAGTAAACAAACCTCATATCGTCGCGAGCTTTACATAAATGAAAGTTTGATGCTTTGTTGGATGAAGTCAAATCGGTGTATAAATGGCTTACTGATGTATAATAATGTTCGCTGGTTGAGCCGCGGTAACGTACTTCAAAGATTTGTTGATTGTTTGGAAGGGATCAAACTGTTTTTGCAAAATAAGGGAAACATTGAACAATACTCACAATAATTGATGGCTTTTATGTGGCTTTCAAAATTAATGTTTTTAAGGACATGTGCCAGCAGTTCAATGAATTGAACGTGAAGCTTCAATGCGCAAATAAAACAGTTATCGTTATGATCGATCTCATTTGTGCTTTTGAGGCTACACTACAAGTTTTCAGTAACGATGTTCTTACCAAAAACTACAAGTATTTCCAAAACTCAAAAAAATCACCAGAGATTTGGATTTACACGAAAAACCAGACCAAGCAAAAGTCACTGAAGAGTTTAATTCTGTAATTAATTCTTCAATCAAATAATTATCATCGAGATTTTCTCAATTCAAAGAATTATCGGAAACACTCAAGTTTATTATGTATTCTGATGTGACTTACCTTGATAAACTGAACTTGGCCAAATTTTATTGGTTGGGAATTGAAGAAATTGAAATACAGCTGATTGATTTCCAGTCTAGTTCAATATGGATCCAAAAATTTATCGAAACAAGGAAATAGTTCGAATTAAATGAAATAGAAGGACTACCAGGTAATATGAATAAAAATGCCAATACCAAAATTATGGAAACGTGGAACTCAATTCCAAACACATTTAGCTGTCTGAAGAAGCTCCTTCTACCTATGCATGCGAGTCATTATTTTCAGAAATGAATAACATTAAAGACTCGCTTAGAAGCCGTTTGTCAGATGACTCGCCAGTTCTCCTTGAATTCTGCTAAAAGTAACAAAGTATGAAGCTAATCTAAGTTATTTAGCATCTAATTTATAAGAGCAGAAGTTGCACTAATTTTTTCTTTCATTTAAATAAACATAATGTTACTATTGCAGTACCAAATGTATATTTTTGGTTGCAAATAAAGAGTTTTAAGTTGATAGTAGTTAGTTTTATTTTTTACTCATTAATCTATATAATTCATAAGAAAATCATGAAAACCCCTATGTGAGAGTGTGTTATACTTTATTAGAAACGTGTGCGATGTGAAATATCTGTAACGATTCCGGTAGTGTATCCAATTTGCTCTTACAGTAGCTGATTTAACTTACTTTATGTAATCGTTTTAGTGACTAAAAACAGCTATTATTCACAAGTGACTACCGTGTTTCATTATTACACATTGCTACCAATGTAGTATTTAACGATATTAGGCCGATATTGTGCATATAACGGACGAGGATACATTTTGTGGCCGAGGCTGATTAGGCCGAGGCTAATAAATTATCCGAATCAGTTATATATCGGTCGTATGTTGTTCAACAGTTTTAGTGATATCTACTGAAAGTTGCCAATTTAAATATATGTGAATTTAATATAAATAATTTAAATAAAACTTACTAGTAACATGAGTGTAGCAACGGATACTTTACAAATTCATTTTCAAATAAATTAAAACCATGTAGGTAATTTGGCAGTGTTGCAACGATTATAACGGCAGTGGCTATTATATGTTAACAGCCTTGGCTGTCATAGGTGGCATTTCGATCAAGCAGACAGTACTAGTATAGTGCATTAACATTAGGTATTATGAAAAACAACTAACAATTCACACCAATGCAATGGTGATGCCATATTTATTTTTGCATAACTTATTTGAAAGATTCTCCATACAATTCAGTTTGATCCGTTTTCGAATTTTATTGTAGAAAAGCCACTAATGTAAGATAAAACGTCGTATATCACACATTAGTAAAATGCCATTATACGCCCATGAGAATTACTACACTTTAGCTAGCGCGCAGGTCCGTAAAACATACACTATATTTGAGCCGCCGAACAGATAGAGTGGAACAGACAACCCAAATAACATATTACAAAGGTCACTCGATAATATTTTAATTATAATTACTAAAAGGATCAGCGATGGCGACCCTTATAATTAGAACTAATTTTGACATTCAATCACTTTTTGAGGTTAAAATGCAAATAGAGATTTCGACCTACTTAAAAAGCAAGCGTGACATTTGTGCCCTTGTAATTGAAAATTTTTAGGCCTGTGGCTCTTCCTAAATCTAATTATTGGTTGCGGCGGGGAACCAAAACAACATTTGTATGGAAAAAGCAGTCATGCAAAAGAACTATGTTGCTGCAGATAATTCAACATTCAAATTAGTATAGTATTCGTTTGAAAATAAAATTGTATATGTTATTCGCAATAGAAATGGCTTTATGTGCTTTGACTGCTGCCAGCCTCAACACGTAAAGCTTGGGTAAGTTATTATTTACACATTATTTTGAGCAATAAAACCTTGACAGTAATTTATTTACGTCCCAGAGTGTACATAATAAATAAATTAACAGTGCGTCAGCTGACATGCAGCCCTAAATCGTAATCCCCTTTGGAAACTTCGCAGTTCCTTTAATGCAATCTTTATGAAAAGCTTCACTCCTTCTAATTCGTCTGATATGGCTCCAATGAAGTAATAAAAAAGGTAGAACTGAAAAAATACAACTAAATATAATATAAAGGGCAATTCATACGAATGGTCATTAAATTAAATTAGCGTGAAGGATGTCTTTTAACGGAGAGATGGTTTTTTTTTGTCGAGACCGAAGGTCGAGACAAAACACTGGCGAACCGTTAAAAGGACCTTCGCGCACGTAATATAAACAATGCTTTTTCTACAACTTTTTGAAATAGGCCAATAGGCCTCAGAAAAGAGTTTTTACAACAGCCATCTTAAATGTAGTGTTTTTTCTGGCCACTTCTCCTTTTATTTGTGCCCATATAAGTTCAATAGGATTGAACTCGCAGTGGTAGGGGGACAACCTAAGCACTGTTCGATTAGCAGCCTTTGCCAGGTTATCTACTACAAGTCAGAAGTTCTGCTTTTTCCATGTCGTCTTCATATGCGATATTCTTGCTCTTCAGCCAATTTTGTACATCTGCCTTCTTTGTGGAAGATGTTGGAACTTTCTCCAGCTTTCTAGTATGATAAGATGCATTGTCCAACACTATCACACAATCTACCTCTAAATTAGGCAGAACTTTTTGAAACCACTCCTCAAAAACCTGTGAATTCATGTCTTCATGATAATCCCCAGTTTTCTTGGATTCGAAGACAAGTAGTCCATTTTCCACAAATCCTTTGTCAGGAGCAGCAAGGTTTTCAATGTTGTTTTCTTGAAATTCGGAATATGCTCATTAGTTTCAATCGCTGTTGGCTGCTCGTTTCTTAAGAAAAATGAATGAATTATTCTTCGGACAGCACTTTTTATTTCGTCATCAATGTGATCTAAAACAGACCTCTTCCTGTGGTGTAGTTCAGGAGGTTACAGTGCAGGAGTGGTTTTATACTCTCGGAGAATCTTGTACACGCTGGCTGCAGAAATACCTAAAACATTTTTTACAGAAAAATAATCGCACAAATTAGCTTTAAAAAATCGTCGTTTAAATAACCAACAAGCTTACCCGCTGCTTGCGCTGTAAAAATAACTTTTTCTCCTTTTCTGTATGGCGAATTATTCTGCTCACATGCTTTAAAGATGTTTATAACGGCTTCTTTTTCTTTAACGGTGAAATGTGCAGAGCGTCGTTTTTTAGGCGGCGATAAAACCGCACCAGCTACATCAGCCATACTTTGAGAAAAAATACAAAAATCACAAACCAAAACTACGCGTTTACAAGACGTTGGCCTATGTTACATTGGCTTGATAGAGACAATTTTTGACATCTATCAAACGGAACGGCCACTATTGCAGCGTGAGAAACCATAGTAACAAGCTATAGTAAGATACTGCGGTGACAAAAATATGGAAAACCCAAATATGTTAAAAAATCTGCGATAAATCTTTCTCGTATACCTATTTGGCGTACTGACTTGTTTTTTAAATAAAAAAATTCTCGTAAATAACTTGCCTTTTAAGTTGGTCGAAATCTCTATTTGCATCATAACCAAAAAGTGATTGAATGTCAATGGAAATTAGTTCTAATTATAAGGGTCGCCATAGCTGATCCTTTTCGTAATTATAATTAGAATGTAATCGAGTGGCCTTTGTAATATGTTATTCGGGTTGCCTGCTCCACTCTATCTGTTCGGAGGCCCAAGTATAGCGTATAATGACTTATTTCAGGTGTGATTGAAAGGAAAGTAGAGGAGACGCAAGAGATTGTAGCTAGAAATCAAAACAATATGAAGGAAAGCGAGGACAGAATAGGGATGTTCGATACACCGAAAAGTACCGGTACAATCGTATCGTATCGCATCGATTTAATAGTATCTGTTCGAGGCAGTATCGTCTACAAAAGTATCGGTACATGAAATGCCGGTACACATTCGATCCAGGATATTTTCTAGGTATATTTATACGAACTTTCGAGTCCTAGTACAGCAAATATAGCAATAATAGTGGCAGTAACAATAAAAAAATAAACAAAACATAATTACAAAGTCAGTATTAGAAATACATCTATTAAATAGTATACTAACTTTTATATGCTTAAAAACTTAAAAAGTAACACGAAAATAATAACTGACACACATTCATATTTTCCAACAAAGCTTAGTTTCATAAACGTATATAAACAGTAGATACAATTGTATAAACCAGCATGTTATAAATATTTAAACTGAATAATGAAGTTATTGGATATATAATCAAGGGTAATACCACAAGAGGTGAAAATTTTTTGAGAATTTTTTTTGTTCACATGCAAATTATTGCGTTTAAATTTCTTGAAACCAAAACTGCGTTAAAAATTCCGCGATACCGCAGGTCGAGTGGAATTTGAGCAGTTTTTGTTGAGAGAAATTTGCAATAATTTGCATGTTGACGAAAAAAATTCTCTTAAAATAATTTGCCTTGAGTGGTATTTGGAAAGATTATTCAACAATATGGGTAGATAACTTTTACCGTGTTCGGCAGCACACATTTTTAACGTTTTCCACTATTAATTCTATACTGGAGCTTCCAACACAATTATTATGAGTTTTTAGAACGACGCTGTTTGCAAACTTTGACTTTGACGTTTTGGTGAAATGTCAGTCAAAGGCTACTCACTAAATTGGAATCATTGAAACCAATCGGGGTCGCGTGAAAACACTGTGACATTAGGTGTTTTCAATGACAGTCAATTTTGATTGGCCGTTTCTGACAAATTGAACAATTTTCATTGGTTCGTTCATTATAATGTTGAATAATCAAGGGTAATACCACAAGCAGTGGATATATTTTTGACAAATATTTTGTCGTTTCCATGTAAATTATTGCGTTTAAATTTCACGATACAAAATCACATTAAAAATGTCACGAGCCGAAGGCGAGTGACATTTAAATGTGATTTTGTTGAGTGAAATTTGCAATAATTTCTATGGAAATGGCAAAATATTTAAAAAAAATATATTCACTTCGAGTGGTATTTGGAACGACTATTTAACAATATTAATACATAACTATTCACTTTAGTGAAAAATAATCCAACAATTAACATTCATCCTCAATTAAATTCAGCGGAATACTTCCAAAACATATAATTTTAATATTTTTAACGCAAGCCAAACTTTGTTTACATAGTTTGTTGGTGTTTAGTTTTACGTAACCTAGCTATATTACTAAGGACAGAACATCGTTGCTAAGCGATATTTCGCAATAAGGCTACTTAGTTTCTGAGTAGGTACATTGTTTTGTGAATATTTTGCATGGTGCCCAATATTCAGTGATATACTGTCCTTATTGGTTGAAAGAAGCATATCTCTGCAATATGATTGGCTTCTATATTATAGCGTTGAATAGTCATTATAATACAATTTTTTGGGATACATGAAAGCTCCAGTCCACCAGAATTAGTCATTCTCCTTAGAATTTATCAATTACGATTTTGCTGTACTAGCCGAAACCCGAAGTGTATGTAGTACGTACACATGTTAGACAGGAAAATTTCGGCTCAACAAAACCATTGTTTTGACTTTTATTGTCTAGTTTGTAGAAGCTGAAAATGACTTATTGAAAGTTATCGACGTTCGACCATCTCGCCCGTACTTTCATAGAACACGAAATATACATATCAAACAACCTCATTGAGATTGTTTCATTAATTTTTATGTTAGAAATTTCTTAAAAAATTAATTAATGATCAAAAGATGAGTTATTGGAACCCAGGCGGCAAAAACCTTGGATCGGTCCTGACGATACTGATCGAAAAAAAATTGTATCGTATTGTATACTGAAATAGCGGTACAAAATATCGGAAGACAAAGTACCGTTATTTCAAAATATCGGATCGTACCGGGTACCGCACAGCCCTAGGACAGAACCAAAGTTAAATTGTGAGAAGTAGAGCAGCAAGTAAGTAAAGTAAAGTTTAGGCACTTCATTCCATGTAGGAACATGGCCTGAGACAAGGCCAATCAGGGTCGCCGAAATATCTCTTTCCGAAACCCAGTCAATCTAGCACACCGTTAACTGCGTACTTGGTGATGTGGTTAGCATCACGCCTACGACGACTGCCTTACTTTCCCTAGTTCCACAATTATTGTGGTTTCGCTACCTAATTTTTAAAGCGACTGGGTGGGCCGCCCGCCAGTTGCCAGATGTCGGTATTGAACCCCTTACCGTGGAACCGCAGCATGACTCCCTAACCGCTTGGCCACGCTGGCGACTAGAAGAGTAAGTAGGAAACATGTAATTCAGTACAAGCAGCAGGAATGCCTATCAAGAAGGAAGTGATTTTGGGTTACAAGCCGGCATGCTGCCATGCTGCCATTTGAGGGACGTTTAGGGAAGCTTCCAATGGGCTACTTAAAAAAGCTCGATGATATCATGAAAGGAGTCTTAAACGAGAACAGAAAAATACAATTAATAAACATGACGCTATAAAATAATGCTGATATTTGACATAGCATTATTAAACCAAAATACAGTACCTACGAAGAATTCATAAAATTGCTCATTGAACAGTATTGCAACAACGCACAACAGGGGCAAGTAAGGACTGGCTTGACTACTGGACAGCACATTGAAAAAAGATGCACCAGAGAAATGTGCGTAATTAGGAAATATAACAAGGCGCAGCATCTGACACCCATATTAGCCGAACAAGAAATAATACAGCACCTGTCCAGGCATTTAGAATCTGAAATTACGAGGACAGTGGCTGTACAAAACATAAAGACCTTAAAAGATTTAAGTAATTAAATTAAAGTTATAAGATTACGTTACTTAATTTTTAAAATGTGTATTGTTATAAATGTCAGTTATAGTAGTTGCTAATTGTTTTTAGTGGACCAGAAAAGAAAACGGTCAAAAAAAGATATCGCTAACAGTTAAAGTGAGGAAGAAAACAACAAAAACGTTGCACCAGCCCCTACCAAGACTACCTCTACTTTTGATGAGCAGGACAAGCCTCAAGCGGGACCTTCCATCAGCATTATCATGTGATAAAGCTGAGCTCGGGAATAGAGACTATGCTGGTAACGATTTAGGCAAATGGGTTGGACGATCTTTTTCCATGACAACAACGCAAAAAATGGAAATTCTGAAACGTTGTTGGACGCCACCAGAAAGTTACAATTTTGTTGAAGACGCCATCGGTTTAAAATGAAAATTTAAACATAGTTGGTTACAGACATATGCTCCTTGGCTTGCATATTCACAACTAATGAAAGGCGCACTGTGCTTGTACGAGTACTGTGTGCTGTTTCCTCCAACAATAAGTACAGTACAAAGCCTTTTGGGTTCATTTACCATTAGGCCCTTTACTCGATACAGAGATATACACGAATACTGCAAAAAACATGCTTCAACTCAGTGGCATAAATCAGCATCCGCTGCAGCAAAAACATTGTGGAGAATGTTCCTGTTGATGTTCAAATGGTGTTTGTACACAAAAAAAAGTAGCATCAATCATTTCTACTATAACGTTTTCTGGGACGTTGACTTGTCATTGAGGGGTAAAGATCAACATCAAGGTGTATTTGAAGATCTAATTCAACCAAAAATTGAGGCTGGTGACAAAAATTGTAAACAACATATCGAACAAGACGACATTATTAATATCGTAAAAAATCATAATGCTTACAGCGTATTGGCAGATGAAAGCAATGATATATATTGTGATATTGTGATATGCGCTGCTAGAGAGTAGACGTGTCGTGTGTAGCAGCTAAACCAATTTAAACTAAATTAGTTATAAACCAAAGGAAACATGCCAGATCAAAGGTCCACCCGCTCTTCGGCCGAAGAAGATGTTCTGATTAGAAAAGGTGTTAACGTCATCAACATTATGGGAAAACTTCGCTAAACAGATACGAGAGAGCATAGCCCAGGAGTTCAAGGTACAACTTAAGGCGTACGAAGATAAAGTGATGCAGCTTGAAAATGAATTAGCCAAGGTAAACAGCGAACTTCAAGTACACAAAGATGAAAGCGAACAATACTCCAGAAGAAACAGTTTGCGTATTTTTGGAGTGCCCGAGGAGCAAAACGAGGATACTGATAAAGTCATTAGTGATTTGTGTCAGAATAAGCTCAAGCTTGATATATCCCCTAAAGATATTGATTGCAGTCATCGGCTACCGGGTAAAAAACGTTTTAGTCGACCGATAATTGTAAAATTTTTGAGTCGCAACACAAAAAATCTTGTATATAAACATAAACGCCTACTGAAGGGCACCAAAGTAGTCATCCGCGAAAACCTAACCAAATACAGGCAGCAACTCCTACAAGCCACAGTAAAAAAGTTTGGTTCTAAACGGGTGTGGACAAGCTCATGTAAAGTTTGTGTGAAACTTAGTGACAAAAATATCAGAAACATTCGTTCCATAAACGACTTAAATGATGTAAACTGCCCTGACCTTTTGCAGTGTTTGGAAAGGACAGGCAGCTCGTCTTTTTGTTATTTTTATATTTTATTTATTTGAATTGCGTTTTTATTTTTGCAGTTGAGTGTCATGTGCTCCTGTATGTACGTAATCAGGTAATTAATTTTGTTTTAATACTGTAAATTTTAGATTTAACCTTTAATTTTATGCTACTTTATTAAATATATGGGAGCACATGAAATTCTAATAGCACATATCAATATAAGATCTTTAGTTCCAAAACTTCATGACTTGAAATTGCTTGTTAATAATTATAAATATGATGTTTTAGCTATTAGTGAAACATGGCTCTCAAGCGACATTGCCGACAATCTTATCTATATAGATGGTTATGATTTATTTCGCCGTGACCGGGTAAGTAGAGCTAGCGGTGTTTGTATATACGCTAAAAGTTCTTATAGATGCACCACAGTAGATACTGGCGATTCAATAGAACAAATCTGGATTTCACTAAAAGTTAAAAAACGCTCAGTTTTGCTGGGATGCATTTATAAGTCACCAACTGTCAAGTCAATTAAAATATTTTTGTGGCGAATTGGAGCAGACTCTTACACTTTTGTCAAATTCCTCTGATTATATTTTTTGTCTTGGCGATCTAAATATAAATATGCTTAATTTAAACCAACCTGACAAAATGTATTTTCAATCTATGATAAACGCTTTAAATTTCATTCAACTGATTACTGATGCTACGCGTATAACGCGTAATAGTAAAACTCTAATTGATGTTATTCTGGTTAGTAGCACTGAAATTGTGAATGATTGTGGAGTAAGTGCTTATGGGTTAGCTGACCACGAATCAATTTTCTGTAAATTAAATATCGAACCTTTGTCTACCCCAGTTGATTCTAAAACAATTAGAAATTTTAGTCAATTTAATTTGGAGGAATTTCAGGCTGATCTGCATAGAGTGCCTTGGCAACAAATATTTTTCTTCAGATACATTAATGAAAAAATAAATTTTTTAAGTATTAACTTAAGCAATACAATTAACGTGCATGCTCCAGTCAAAACTATTAATATAAGTAAACCATTCGTTCCTTGGTTGACCAATAATATAAAAGTTGCCATGAAACTTAGAGATAAGGCCTTAACTAAGTATCGTAAAACTAAGTCTTCTGCTAGATGGGAATATTATAAGTCGCTGCGCAATCTTGTTAATCAAATGATTAAATCTGAGAAAAAGGCATACTTTCAATTTACAATACAAAATTCTAATTCAAAACAAAGGTGGAATAAATTAAAAAATTTAAATATTGGCGCTAAAGCTAAAATTGCAATCCCAACACATTTATCTGAAGTCAATGAAATAAATAATTTTTATATAAATTCGATTCCTGACATTAACAATACTGACGTTGACGACATTGTAAGTTTCTATCAAAACAATAAATTAACTTCGAACGATGTACAATTTAAGTTTAGAGAGATAAATACTTCGGATGTACTTAAAATTATTCATGAAATAAAAACTAATGCCGCAGGACACGAGGGATTAAATATAGAAATAATAAAACTTTGTATGCCTGCAGTGCTTCCTTACCTTACTCTCATAATTAACTGTTCACTTCTTACAAATTTCTTTCCAGATAGCTGGAAGAAAGCAGTAGTTATTCCACCACCAAAAAAATCAAATCCTGAGGGTTATAAGGACTTAAGACCAATTAGTATCTTACCTGTTTTGTCTAAAGTCCTTGAAAAGGTGATGAATTTGCAACTGAGGAAATATTTATATGAAAATAAGATAATACCTGACATTCAGTCTGGCTTCCTACCTAACAGAAGTTGTTCGACAGCCTTACTATATGTCATAGATGAAATACTAACCGCTACTGATTCGAATAAAGTATCTGCGCTTACGCTACTTGACTATAGTAAGGCTTTCGATACAATTAATCACAAAATTCTGCTAGCTATACTGAATTACATTGGCTTGTCTGAATCTGCAATTGCCTTGTTTGAAAGTTATTTGACAAATCGTATGAAGTGTGTAAAAATATCAATGTCTACATCTAATTATTTACCAGTTGTCAAAGGAGTCCCTCAAGGTTCTATTTTGGGCGCTTTACTATTTATTATTTACACATCAACTTTCTACCAATGTGTTGAAACTTGTAAGTTGAAAATGTTTGCCGATGACTCTCAGTTGTTGCACTCTTTCTTCCCAGATAAATATAGAGAGGCTGTACGTGATATCAACTTTGACCTCAATGCTATCAGTAAGGTGTCGCGGCAGCACTCTCTGGTTATTAATCCCCAAACGTCAGTGGTTGTATTGTTTGGGAATAAGGATGCTGTAGCTGACCTGACTGATGAATAGCGATTGATGATCTTCCCATTCCTATTAAAAGCGAAGCTAAAGATCTTGGTCTCATCATAGATAATACATTTCGGTATGAAAAGCATATTACCAATTGTATTAGAAAAAGTATTCAGGCACTGAAGTTAATTTATCCCCATAGACACGCTTTGTCAATTGAAACCAAGTCGCTACTTTGTAATTCACTTGTTTTATCCAATTTTTCTTACGGTAGCGAGATCTATGGCCCTTCTATAACTCAGGATTCTTCTCGTAAATTACAGAGAATTCAAAATTCCTGTTTACGTTTAATCTTTGGCATTAGAAAATACGAACAAATATCATATAAACTAAAAGACTTGCAATGGTTAAATATGCAAAATAGACGTCACTTGCAGTATGCTACTCTTTGTCACAAAATTATTCAAACAAGGCAGCCAGCTTACTTATATAATAAAATCAACTTCAGGACAGATGTGCATACTCTAAATCTAAGATTTAAAGGAGGCATATCTCCTCCTTCACATAGAACAGTGTTATTCGAACGGTCTTTTCAGTTTCAGATTTATAAGATCTACAATGATATACCTAAAAAATTTAGAAAACTCCATCACATTAATTTTAAAACGAATATGTATTGCAATGACCCTTAACGTAATAATATTTGTATGTTTATAATTAATGTGATAAATAAAAAGAGTCACCACACAATATTTAATTTAGTTCTACCACTTGCTAAAATCAAACTAACTGATTAATTTATTTCGTTGGGTACGCCAAATTTGAGAATTACTCTTACGGTAGTTTGCCCTTTTTCTAATCCATTCATCTGGTTTACGAACTTCGCTAGCTCAATTATACACAGAGACATGAAATTAAAACTCAAAATCTCAGGTCTTGGGTTCCTCACTGTCCTAGTTAAAATTTTTACGGTACGCCTCTGAACTGTAGGCAGAATGTCTAAAATGTAGGCGTGATGCGCCGTTGCTACGTCAAATCTATCACAACAAGTTCCAGTTATTTTCAGCTCGCGTTTGAAATTGATTTATCAACAATTAAATGAACAAATTTTGATGGTAAGATTTTGAATAATTGCCTTCAAGTGGCGTCTATGTATTCCTTTGTTTTTCCAGATCATTAGCTATTGGTGCATTCTTAAAAAGGACGCTGTATTCGCATTTTGTTTTATGGGGCTCCACTTGACGATTTTAATTGAAAATCCTGGGAAAATACCTCGCCACCCACGGGAACTGTTACGATTTTCGTGTTCTCCAGGTCGTAATTAAGGTATGCCCAAATTTTCACGCCGATTGCGCGAGTCGAAATTTTAAAATCCACTAACCTCACTTTGGTTGTCGTAGCTGGGCTTCGTTGTTATGAATCTGGCTGAAATCTTGCTCCTCGGGCTGCTCGTGATGCTGGGTTATGTTCTGGCCTGATGTGTGGAGCTGCCGGAAGAATCCTGACACCCTATGCCTTCCCACGATGCTGCAGATTGATGCTGCGGGAAATCGCCTCCAAGCCGTGGCTGCCGTCGTCGCCTCGGAACGCCAAAAACTCAAATACCTGGAATTTCTTGCCTCCAATTGTGCTGGTACACAAACACGTGCTGATCACTATGGTGCTATTTATTTTTATGTACGTTTATGCCTTCTATGAAATTTTTATGATTAAAGTTAGAGCAAAAACAGGCAACTTCTAACAATTTATTCAGAAACAATAGCCATCCTTTTTGTTATTGACAAAACACTGTCTACAGATTTGAATTGTAGGAAATCAACCAGGTACAAAAACATAACTTATAACCTAATTTAACAAATTTTATCAGTTATTTACAAACTCTTATGTACTAAAATTATTGTTTTTTGGAATTGTTTATTTCTCAATGTTTTTTAATGCGCCACTCACTTCATTTTTATAACACTTAAATGCCCATTGTTTATCACTGCACCGACTAGTTTTTTAATCCACCAACATTGTCTAATTTCTTGCTTATTTGAATTCCACCTAATTTCTTGCTATTTTAATCTCTTCAAACCCCCAAGTCTTGTATTTTCATGTAATAAATGACTTGCCTGGCTTTTCTATGTTCTTTGCCTTATTCTTCTAGTCATTCTTGTTCTTACCTTTTATTAAAATGTTCATTTGCTATTCATTCTCTAATGACTTTACTTTCTACGCTTCCATTTTTAGGCTGTGTCTAACTTGAACTTTTTGTGCCAGTTCTTAATTAATTTAGATTCGGTTTTTAGTTTGTGCAAATCTATTATTACGATTAAAATTACATTGCTAAACCCAATACACGGAATTTAAGCTTCCATATTTCTGTGCCTATTCAATTACAATCAATTTCATTGGCGAATTATACCAGTGTTATTATGATTTGGCAATTTATGTGAATTTTCTCAGATGCTTGCATTATTACAACTCTGTGCTTTAATGATTTGACTTGTCATGTGCTTGTACTGCAATCAGAGCCGATTTGAGGGCTAAATACCATTGCAGTATAGCCATCTATATAGAATACAAATAAGCTAAACGTCATGACAGCTAATAGCATTGATTATTGTTGTTAAGAAGCAATTTGGAACTATTAGTAAACGTGCAACGACATCACTTATCTATATATGTATATGTATTTTTTTTGTATTTAATCCATTAGTTGTAGGCAATGTGTCCACGGTATGTATCTACATTATTCAAGGCGCCACTGGAAGAGCAAGGGTGGGAAACCACTAATTTGAATTGGCGCCTTGTGATTTCTTCAGTCATATTGTTTATTTTGTGTTTTATAAATATTGTATTATATATGTTTTATTTGTGGTTGAGGAATAAATATATTATTATTATTATTATTATTATATGAAGAAAAGAGCAGCTGTCAATTGGTATTTATTAGATGTTTTGACAAAGAAAAAATTGCTATTCGCGAAGAGTTTGTCGGGTTTGTGGAGTTAACTTCTATGGACATCAAAACTATAGCAACCGTACTAGACAGTTTTCTACAAAACGAAGGCTTGGATACAGACAAGTGCGTTGGACAGGGCTACGATGGCTGTTCAACTATGGCAGGAAAGGCCGGTGGCCTTCAAAAATGTTTGAAAGCAAAGTATAAAAAAAGCTCGGTATTTTCACTGTGCAAGCCACAAATTAAATTTGGTGGTGAATAATATGAATCGTGTGCCAGAAATACGGAATACCGTTTCTGCAGTAAAAGATAATCAGTTTTTTCCGTGAATCAGTTCTACGAAGAAAGTTTGCTCCAAATGTTCCCCTTGTGGATGGTAACGCTGCCACAAGAAAACGTGCTTTTCAACTGCATTCTGCTGCAACTATTCCAGTTTATTCTGTCTTGTTATTATAGCTAAATACTCTACATGCTAGAACCTGTGTCAAATGCTTTACAAACAAAATGCATTGGCATGTTACAGTGTAAAAATCATATAAAAGGAATACTAGCTGTAGTAAAAAAACCATAGAGAAACTGCCAACACCAAGAAATTTTATCTAGCAATAACTCAATTACTTACTGAAAACATTGGGGTAAACTTGCAAATACCAAGAATTTGTTACGGTATCAAAACGACTTAACGACACCCACCCAAGGTGAGCATCGCACGACTGGATCAGTTCTGGAAAACTGGCACACTTGCTCTGAGATTCGTTAAAACAGACTAAAGGCCTCGGCTGAAGCGTTCAGGGAGTCGGGCGTGGTTCAAACGGTACGTCGCTGGGCAAACGTGCTAAGACATATACAGGGTACGTCAAAATTATAAGGGCGCCACCAAGCCTGTAGTAAATGTGTGACCGAATAACCGGGCATGGACGGTCAACGGTGGCGAAGTATTCCAGATACTCCGTCGATAAGGGTACTCGCGAGCTGTAAGCTCGGACAACAATTTCGTGACTGAAAATACTGGAATTGCAATATTGGGACCTTTTGGCCGCGGCTGCGCAACGACCAAACCTACCTGCACGCTCCGATCTCTCAAGTCCCGTCGTACACCAATATTTACACTGAAGGGCGCTATTTGAAACAGAGCATGCACAAGGCGAACAAGAATAATACGTCTCTTAATTAGATATGCGTCTATTGGTCGATTTCTACATTCGGGCAGCAAATCGTGCCGCCAAACTTATGTTACTTCTTAACTATGCATCAGCTAATGAACAACACAATATGTGACTGGCCGCAGTGGGTTCGTCACTTGACATAATAAAGAACAGTCAGAAATATGCGCCCCAAAAAAAAGGGAGCGCCAATTCACGATAACAAAGCATGCGCCGGCCTACAAGGCGACGGGAACAGTGTAGCTGTTGGCAAAACACGGCGCCACACAGATGTGCGACGAATTAGTTGAAGACCTAACTCACTAGGCAAAGGGGGCAGCGTAACTGCAGTATTCGGCAAAAAAAAAGGGGGGCTAACATATCCTCGCAAAGGTATGCGAATTTGGAATATATGCCAGTCCATGCTACGTCGCTCAGGCAGTCGCTGAATTAGTTTAACACCCGATAAGCAAGGCACAAAGCCCGCGCACACTAATTTACTGAACTGAAAGCTAGCAAGACCGCATCACAAAACGTATGCGAAGAGTTCCTTAGCTATTTAGGCGGTTCAACACAAAGCTCGCGCGCATGCAATTACTGGGAGGCTCGCAAAGAAACGTCGTAAGGCAACTCGTGCCTCGGATCACCACACAGAGCCGTAATGAGCAAGCAAAGCGGGCCTCAATCCGCCCACGCAAAATGAGCACAAACACAACCTCGCTCGCATGAGCAACAGCTAATAGGTATAAAAGGTTTCGTTTACAAGTACCTTATTCCGCAGACGGTCCCTGAGAATGGCGTGCAATCGGTTGGTAGTAGGCGGCAGTCCGTGGCGTTGATACAGCCGCGATACGGCATTTGGGGAACTAGGATCCGCCAAATATGGCGGCCATGGAAAGCACTCCTACGAGCACAACGACGACGGCAAAAAGAGTTCAAATACGTCCTGCTGGATAGATCCTCGAGCATTGAGTTAAAGGGGAAGACCCGTTACTTACAGAAGCATAATCGGACTCGCAAAGCCCATCGCACCCACGCCTTGAAGTGATGACTGCCACTCGCACAACACACAACCTCTCTTGTCTTCAGTTTTGCCGAAACTCGCGTCTGCAAGTAGCCGGGTGACGCTATGCTTTTCCCCCGCGGAGCAACAACCAATAACGACGCGGCGTCTTCGCCGGTTCAAGCCAGTTCCTCACGCCTTAGATGGGCACGCGTTATACAAAGGGTGAACTGAAAATGGTTGCAGCGAGACCGCTACGCCCATCCACAGGGTGTTCGGATTTGAATGGGAAAGAACAGAGCTGGTATTTGTGAATATTTGCTAAATGAAATTGAAAGTGCTGACCTCCGATTTGAGATACAGACAGCCTGTGCTGAAGGTTTAGCTAAGCTACTTGATTGCCTAAGGCTGCAAAATGGCTTAACAAATTGCAGGCCGTCAACAACACCTGTCAAATCCTCCAATGGCCACTCCTGCTGAATTTTTGAAAAAGTCGCTGCTAATCCCTTGCTTAGATTCTTTAATAACTTCTATGGAACAGCGGTTTTCCAAGGATAACTTGCCGGCTTTTTCACTATTACCACTACATCCTTTTACTATGTTAGACAAGACATTTGAGAACTTTTTAAAAAGCACACATAGCTCTTTAGATGTTTATAATTTAAGTAATGTTAACAATGGAGCGGAATTGGGGTACAATCTCTGAAAGAAAAAACCTCAGAAAAGAAGAACTAATAGAGTTAGAATAAATTAGTGGAACTGGTGAAAGAAACTGAGACTTTCTTTCCTGATTTAAAACATGCTTTACCAGGGACGGCATCTTTTTGTTTTACCGTGTGTTGCTCTTCCCTCTAAATACGAAGCAATAAAACGCAATAGTCTTCTCCACGTACATTTATTTAAATTGACGACATGTTTCGAAACCAATCTGGTTTCATCTTCGGGCCATAATGATCATTGATAGTAAAACACGTGTTGAAATTTTTAGGCTAAAATTAGGTTTTTAGCATATATGACTCAAAACAAACACTAAACACTTTTAATTTAAATATTTAGTGAAAATAACTCAGGTTTTAAATACAATTCGTGAAAATAAAAACAAAAAATACGTGATAACTCTAAAACTAATTAAAACAAAACCGACGCGGAGACGCGACACTGTCACTTTTTTGGATGCCCGGTCACAAGTGTGTGTTTTTTAAAATCTACTACCCTCGCGCACTTTTTCTAATTGTGGTGTCTCACGTCCGAGGGGCGTAAGAAGGCTGTTCTGCATATGGGCAGGCTAATATTCTCTTACAGGTTAGGTTAAAACATTGAAGACGGGGTAGCAATACAATTAAAAAAACACACCACTTAAGAGCTGGTGTCTTTAATGCCAGTTTCTACTTTACTTGTTTTAATTTTTAATTTTTACATTGTGATGTATGAACCAGTAGAACGATCTTTATAACGTAGTTTGCTGATTAATTAATTTTTCTTCTCTAATGTGGTGGTTTTTGAAACGCAGTTATATATTAAAAGACGTTATCAAGATGCTGATGGCATTTATTCTAAATTACAAGCTGCACATGAAAATGCAATATCACACTTATCCAGCCAAGACGAGCTAGATTTTAAGACAGAAGACTCAATTGGGAAAGTTTGTGATGCGATCTTTTACAAAGCATGCGCTCTGTACTAGCAATTATTCCCATCGGATTTGTGCACATTTAATTCAACGCTTCCAACTGGTAACGGAAATGGTAACATTCGTCTCCCAAAAATGCAATTGCGCCACTTTAATGGGAGTTTGGACTCTTGGGCTCCCTTTTTTCAGATGTTTAACACTGTAATTCGCAATGTGACAACTCTATCAAATATTGAGAAGTTTCAGTATTTAGTTAGTTGCCTTTCTGATGAATAGCGCAATTTAATAAAGTCGCTACAGTTATCAGAGGATAATTATCCAATTACGTATCAAATCTTAATAGATCGATACGACAATAAACGCAGATTAGCCACGCATTTTTGGCACAGAATTCTTTAACGTCATTAAAAGAAGAATCCCTAAAGGCATGCGGGAATTATCTGATAATTTCCGGGAAAACCTCGCAGCATTACCAGCTTTAAAAATCGCCGATTCTCTTGAAGACTTCATATTATTGAATACTTTATTGAACAAACTTGATCCAAGTACACGCAGATTATTCGAATCTGAAACTCGAAATTTAAAACAGGAAGTCCTAACATTTGAAACTCTTGAAACCTTTATTGAAAGTCAATGTATGGTTCTGGATACTTTGAACAATTAGCAGCCATCTGCACAGCGCTATAACCCCAAAATTCAAAATAAAGAATCCGAACGGATCTTTCATGTGACATCAACCCAGATATCTCCTAATAAGTGTTTCATCTTCAATAGAGATCATTCGACTTACTCTTGTCCCGAATTATCTGAGGAAACGCCTCAACAGCGCTTTGAGTTGGTAATCTAAAAAAAAATTGCGTTAATTGCCTTAGTGGGTTACACCACACACGCGAGTGTAAATAAAGTAAATTGTCCCAATGTCATAAATTTCATCACACGCTCGTGCACTTTGGTAAATTCAGTTCGCAACCTGGACGCATTGTTGAATCACGAACAATTTCGCAATCGCAACTGCGATTTTCTTCAACGGAATCCATCGCAATCAATAACCCTTAACTTTCCGTTGCAGCTTTAGTTAGCTCCACTTCTAATAAACTCGTGCTGTTATGAACAGTCCTTTTATATATCCGGGATTCAATGGGATATCCCTACACAATACAGGCAATCCTTGACGGTGGTAGTGAAGGTTGTTTCATAACTTCCTGTTGTGTTCAACGTTTAGAGCTAAGCGATAAAAACAATAACAGAGTTGAAGTTCAGAGCATAGGATCTTCGGTTACTCTGGCCTCATCTGGAGTAGTTAACCGTTGTATTTACCCACTCGATGAAATTCAGCCATCTCATATTATTGAGGCTCACGTAATTCCGTGCATTTCGCGAAATATTCCAGCTGATCCAGTGCAAGCGTCAACTTGGACCCATAAGTATAAAAACTCTTTGGATTGGCAGACCCGCAATTTCATACGCCTAGTAGGGTAGATTTATTACTTGGGGCTGATATTTTTGCTCAGCTGCTACGACCTGGCATATTAATGGACCGCCTGCAGCTATGAATACCATTTTCAATTGGGTTTTATCTGTCCAGGCGCATGTAGACAATTCAAATCGCGTAAATTCCTTCTTAGTTTCACTTTCCCAACAAAACTTCCATTAGACTTTAAGAAAATTTTGTGAATTTGAATTGTCTCGGAAACCGGATATGCCGCAGTAGTTTAATTTCGAGTAGCAGACCATTCTAATAATGTGTCTGTGAAATTCGTCACCGCTAAAATCAAGGTGGCGCCCTTAAAAAAACCACTTCGCAGTTAGTACTCTGTGGGGCATACCTTTTATCGAATGTTGTTTCATCGGTTATGGCCATTTATCCGAATCAGAATTCGCAAGTGGTTACCTGGTCAGATTCCACCATTACTTGGTTACACTAATCGCCACATCGCATATTCGATCGGAGGATAATCACGCTGATTACGCTTCCCATGGTCTATTGCCGCGTGAATTACTTAATCATTCCTTATGGTGGACTGGTCTCATGTGGCTTACGCAATCACCTGAGTCATGGCCCACGCTAAAAAATAAACTCCTCAGAAGTCCAGGATGCGGTGAATAGGGAAGAAAGAAACATTGGTGTTTTTGTGGCACATGTTGACGATTTATTTGAACCCTGGAACCATCTTCTACATAAATATTCCTTACTCGGTAGGATTCTGAGACTAGTTGTTTATTGCCTCCGTTTTATAGATAGTTTGAAAAACCGTGCAACCCGCGTAGTTGCTTGCACGTCATCTGAACTACATGAAGCCCTGCGCATCTTGGCAAAATAAGTGCGACGTCAAACTTTCCATGAAGCTATAGAAAACCTAACACTAAACAAGCCACTTCCAAGGTCACTCCAAAAACTAAGTCCATTTCATCATGACCGAGGTATTCTCAGGATGGGTGGCAGGTTGCGTAACTCTCTTCTATCATTTGAAGAAAAAAAACCTGCTCTACTTCTCAGTCTCATCGACTAACGAAACTGATTATAGAAGATGTTCACAATAAAAACCTTATCCTGGTCCACGAATGCTCGACTATTTAATTAGACAACATTTCTGTATCCTGTCGTCTCAGCGCGCTATCCGCCGTTCCCTATCCAGCTGCTTGAAGTGCTTTCGAGTAAAGCCAAAATCACTACAGCCACCAATGGTCGATCTACCAGTCTTGAGAGTACAGCAACTAAAAGCATTTTATTCAGTGGGAGTTGATATACCATAACTATGGATAGAGTTCGGAGTGCCAAAGCGTATAAGGCATACATCTGTCTATTTATTAGTTTGGCTATTAGGGTGCTCATCTAGAGCTAGTTTCAGACCTCTCCACAGACGCCTTTCTCGCACCATTGCGCCGTTTTATTGTTCGTCACGGTCTGTAAAAACGCACCTAATACGTGTAATTAAAGAGCAGATCCTCACAGTTAAAGAGTTTTCTCCGGTTCTCGCACAAATCGAAGCCATACTGAACTCACGCCCGCTATAACCCTTAAGTTTCGATCCCAATGACCTGGAAGTATTAACTCCAGGCCACTATTTGACATTAGCGCCACTGACATGCATCTCTGATCCGAATTACATTGAAATAAACTCCAATAGAGTTACTCACTGGCAGTTGCTACAAAAGATGCACCAACATTTTTGGAAAAGGTGGCATCACGACTACCTGCATACTCTCTAACGAGCTAAATGGACATCAGTGTCTACCCAACTCCAGCCTGAATCCTGGTGTTAATCAAGGATGATTTATCTCACCCATTGTTACGGCGCTTGGGTCGGCTCATCCAGCTTCATCCAGATGCACAGAGTTGCCACACTTAAAATTATACAGGGTATATTAAAACATCCCCTTGTAAAATTGTATCCTCCATCAAGCCAATAATTGCTTAAAATATGTCAGGCCATTTTTAAATTCAATAATTACGCGACCATTTGGAGTAGTTTTGATACAAAAATGACGAGTTTGCTTGTATATAGGTTCCTTTTCAGTCATATTTTCTCGTATAGTACTTCAGCTATTTGCATCTAAAAATTCTAAATGTGACACGCACGCATCTTTTGGTTTTCTAAAAGATTCAGCGAAACCGCTGTAATATCTATGCCGTCGTATCTACAGCTGCCGTTGTTTCGTCACGTTTAAGAGCGTCTGATTACATCAATTTCAAAATATCCCATTAGAGCAAACGAGATTTGGCGCGTTAATGCGCGTCTGGCGCGAAAGTTGGCTTGGCTGCAGTTTGGAGTTAGTCAGTCACCGGCCGTATTCATAAGCGCGTCTTCGATCGTTGACTCTTTGTAGCCGCCCGTGCCTTCGGGCACGGCGGCTTGTGTTTGTGCTGTTACAGCTTGTCCCGCTTTTGGTATTTGGCGCGAAAAGGTGTGGTTTGGCTTAGGAAGTTTTTCACGGACCGCTAAGGCGATAAGTGGTGTTTGTTTTTGGAGTGAGAGTGTGTGCCCTGTTTGTTCGTATGACCGCCAGCTCTGCAAAATTTCGGTGGGCCGTAAGGGGCCTTCTTACCGTTAGCTGTGGAGATCCAAACTGCAGAGCGGACCAATCCTTCGGTCTCGCCAGCTTTCCGTTCAGATTTCCCGAAAGGGAGTTAAACCAGACCCTGCCAATTTGGGGAAATCTTCTTTGGGCCGCACGACACCTACGCATCAGCCGACAGCCCGTCGTTGCAGTGGCGAGCTCTCCAGCCATCGTGATGCAATCGCCTGGCGGACCCATTCAGGTAGCGTGTGTATTTAGTAACAACTAACTTTTGTGTCCATTTACCCGACTCATTGCCGCTTTGCCGAGGCCGTTTATTAACCTAACTCATTAAACTGTTCATGCATAATTTGTGTTCATTTATTGACTCATTGCCGCGGCCGTTTATTAACCTAATTCATTCAACTGTTGACGCATAATTTATGGGTTTATTTACTGACTCATTGCCGCTTTGCAGAGGCCGTTTATTAACCTAACTCATTAAACTGTTCATGCATAATTTGTGTTCATTTATTGACTCATTGCCGCGGCCGTTTATTAACCTAATTCATTCAACTGTTCGTGCATAATTTGTGTTCATTTATCGACTCATTGCCGCTTTGCCGAGGCCGTTTATTAACCTAATTCATTCAACTGCTGACGCATTATTTATGTGTTTATTTACAGACTCATTGTCGCCTTGCCGAGGCCGTTTGTTATAAACTAATTAAGTTAGCAGTGTGCTAGCTAGGTAGTATAGGCGATTAGAATTAAAGCGTCCCCCCAGCTGGGCTATATAGTTAGTCCATGTATTACCGTGTTTAATTTTGTTTATAATTGATTTACTGTGCGAGACCAATAGATCGGTTTATTGAACCATGCATTATGATTTCCTACGAGTTTGTGCATGCTTATTTTCAAGTGATGTTAGATACTGTGTAAGGATAAATGTACGCCGAGTGTTTAAGCGTTGCAGGTAAGTTGGGGACGCTTGCCGCTGCAGTGTTGGAGGTCATGAGGCTGTGCATATCTATTTTCCATTCCCGCTGAGCTTTGGATTTCGCTAAGGTGATAAGTTGGAAGGTAGGCTCATTTGATTTTCCGGTTTCACTCTGGGTGTATCTTTGCTTTTTCGTTTATATCGATGAAACCGGGTGGCGCTCAATTAATTTTATCGTTGTTTACCGCCCCTTTGGCCATTGCCCGTAGGTTATCTCGTGTAGGACCACCCCTTGCTTCACTGATGTCTTGTCGGCGTATCTTGTTACGGGCTGGGCAGCGGTTCTTGGTGAGTTATTGTCCCGATTGTGAGAATTATTGTCCGCGCCAGCGCGGTGTCGTAAGTCGTTTTTAGACCGTAACAAATACTTTCTATTTTGTTGGGCGGCATGTTAGGTCAATATAGTTATTCTAATTATTTTGCATTTGTACATAATAACAGCGTTAATTAAAATTATCACTGGCAGAGGGACCAACAATCATGAATTTCACTATTTTTCAAATTTGTCGCCTTGAATTTGCAACATACCCTCTACCTTGTTGCTTCTGAAAAACGCAGGCACTGTTGCTCAAATTCTTGCAAAAACACGACGGTTTAAGATGGAACCCCGTGCTAGGCAACCATTTTTCCTGTGTGAAACGGCAGTCGATATTTGTTGAAGATGATTATTGCTATAATTCCGTTCATCCCGCTCCTGCTGTTATCATCAAATTGGTAAGTCATGGCAATTTATTATTTTTTGTATTTTATTATTTGTTGTTCACGATTTATTAGTCAATTAATTAAATTCAATGTTGTAACACGCACAAAAACAAGTTACTGAAATGTAACCTTGATTTTTGTTTTATTGCTATCTTATACCTAGAAAGAAGCTTAAGTCAGCGCAATTCTAAAAAAGAAGCACTTTTGTTTATTTACGTCAGCTATCACAACTCCGTGACTACGGAGAGTACTTGCCACTCGATGTACAACAAACAGATACTCCATTTGGCTGCGGATGTTTGCTTGACAGGCGTATGAGTAAATTAGTACTCTGTAACAAATACAAACTAACAAATGCAACGAAAAGTTTAACATACATTGCTCCTTACGAAGATTATGAAATCAATGTAAAAACCCATGAACTAATAATCTGAACCCTTCAACGTAAATTTTCCGGTAACAAATTAACAATTCATTTGAACATGAAACTGTAATTTGACTTTCCCCTAAATTAGAAACCATGAAATCGTGAAGTTGTACGTAGAACACAGTAAGTACTGAAAAGAATGCAGATGAAGTAACTTTGACGTGAATGGCAGTAAGTGAAAGTGGACTCTTAGCTGTATTTATGTAATATTCATAACATCTCACCCCATCAAAATATTATCCTTTATCTAATAGACGTGTCTGTCCGGGACGCTGTTTCAGCAGTCAAACCGTAAGAGATAGAGAAAAAAGTTATTAAAGTTATATGTTTGGAATGGTCATGTCAGGTCAGGAACCGAATTTCAGTCTGTAACACTAATTATTATCTTAATTATCCTAATCCTAACTTTTTAGGTTAGATTCTAGGCAAATTTTATCAAGGCGAATGCGACTGGTAGTTTGCTACCAACAATGACGTCATATACGTACGTGTGGTGAATACGCGTTCTATTTGCAAAACGGTCTTTTTTGTTTTATTAAATGAGAAATTTGTCTCACTGGACTGCTAGTTTTATGTAACTCATTAGACCTGGGGTCGATCACAAAGTCGAAAACAAGTCCATTTTTTAATAACTGCAGTAGCCGTTATTGTCCGTGATTTTTTAATATCTGTGATTAAATCACAGTTTATAAAATATCACCCCCTGATGAACGAATACCGTAGTTCGCTTTTGGGCAGGCAGCATCATAATCATCATATCATAATCATCATAATCATAATCATCATAATCATAATCATAACTCTATAATAAAGCAGAACAGTTCCCAAGGTCAAACATATCAACTCGTGGTCTATGATCAGTTAGAATTTTGGGCGTGGTCTTGATATTAGCAGCGTTGCCAGACCTGGTAAAATTCTACGAATCTGGTACATTCTGAAACCGTTTCTACAAAAACACATTTTTAAAACGCGCATGTATTCATTCTGGCAACCCTGCATATTCTGACCCGAGTGGTGCCGAGCTGCCGATGCCATCGGTAACGTAACCGATCTTTGCCGTTTGTGTAATATGTGTGGTTAAAGTAATAATGTTTGGAATTTACATTTATTATTTTCACAAAAAATCTTACTTATGCCCACTCGGAAATTGTTCAAAGGTATACCTGTTCAAATTATGCTGACTTGCGAAACCATTTGTCAAGTGTACATAAAGTGAAAATTGAGTATAATGAATTCTTCAGGTAGGTCATTAAAATCATTTGATATAATATAGTCATTCATATGATACATGCTTTTCAGCATTTCACCAGTGGAAAGACCAAATTGAAGGACGCACTTTGTCATCGTATCTAAATTGCTGGCGGATGGCAGTAAGAAACAATTTACAACTGTCATCGCTCTGTAAATTTTTTCTGTGTTCTAGGCAAATTAAAACAAGGTGTAACTTTTGAGCACATATTAAATGATATTAGTGATGCTGGCTTGACGAAAGAGGAATCACAACAAATCGTACTTTTATAGAAGGAAGACTTGCACAATATCGCAAGATAGTCCAGTTACCTTAGTCGGACAACCGCAGCATCTGCCAAAAAAATCCAAGTGAGCTGAAATTTTGCATACACCTGTAACTTTTGAGCACATATTAAATGATATTAGGGATGCTGGCTTGACGAAAGAGGAATCACAACAAATCGTACTTTTATAGAAAAAAGACTTGCACAATATCGCAAGATAGTCCAGTTACCTTAGTCGGACAACCGCAGGATCTGCCAAAAAAATCCAAGTGAGCTGAAATTTTGCATACACCTTTATTTTGACATTTCAAATAACATCTCAAAAGTCCCCATCGGTATCGCGCTTGCGTTTTGAGTTATTCAAGGTAAAATGTCAAATATCTCGCTTTCTATAGGTCGTATGACTTTTTTAGTTATCACAAAAAATGAAGGCTAGGAAATTCTCTACAAAAAAGACTATATAGTTTTTTTACATACAACTAACCGTTCAGTAAATAACACAATATTAAGTTTTGCAGACGGGTTTTACTTCTTTTTACGATAAAGAAAGTATTGCATTCACCCCAAAAATTCTAAATTGAATTTTCAACAGATCTTCACGTTTTAGAGTCCCCTGAACCCAAAAAACGTGTTTTTGTTCATTGGTCTGTCTGTCTGTGTGTCTGTCTGTCTGCGAACAGAATATCTCAAAAATGAAAAAAGGTATGGCGTTGAAACTTCATATATAAATTTTGTGTACTATCTAAATGCGACAGCTATCTTTTAAAGAAAATTGCATAACCGGAAGTATGATGTGTTTCAAAAACGGCTCCAACGGTTTTTTCAAACTTTACATTTTTAATGTGGAGTGATTGAGATGAGTGATTTTCAAGTTGAATTTTAGAGGTATTCAACTGAAAAATCACTTATCTCACACCGGTTATGCGATTTTCTTCAGAAGCTTGCTGTCGCATTTAGATAGTACAAAAAACTTATATATGAAGTTTCAACGCCATACCTCTTTTCGTTTATGAGTTATTCTGTTCACAGACAGACCGACGGACGGACACACAGACCAATGAGCAAAAACATGTTTTTTGGGGTCCGGGGGACTCTAAAACGTGAAGATCTGTTGAAAACCCAATTTCCGAATTTTTGGGGTGAATCCAATACTTTCTTTATCGTCAAAAGAAGTAAAACCCGTCTGCAAAACTTAATAGTGTGTTATTTACTGAACGGTTAGTTGTATGTAAAAAAACTATACATATAATCTTTTTTGTAGAGAATTTCCTAGCCTTCATTTTTTGTAATAACTAAAAAAGTCATACGACCCATAGAAAGCGAGATATTTGCAAAAAACTTATTTCTGTGACATAAAACGTGAAGATCTGTTGAAAACCCAATTTCCGAATTTTTGGGGTGAATCCAATACTTTCTTTATCGTCAAAAGAAGTAAAACCCGTCTGCAAAACTTAATAGTGTGTTATTTACTGAACGGTTAGTTGTATGTAAAAAAACTATACATATAATCTTTTTTGTAGAGAATTTCCTAGCCTTCATTTTTTGTAATAACTAAAAAAGTCATACGACCCATAGAAAGCGAGATATTTGCAAAAAACTTATTTCTGTGACATTTGACCTTGAATAACTCAAAACGCAAGCGCAATATCGATGGGGACTTTTGAGATGTTATTTGAAATGTCAAAATAAAGGTGTATGCAAAATTTCAGCTCACTTGGATTTGTTTGGCAGATGCTGCGGTTGTCCGTCTAATGTAACTGGACTATCTTGCGATATTGTGCAAGTCAAAGTGTGAAAATTGCTGTTGATTTTGTTAATTCTGTTATTGCTATTGTCGCTATTTTTGTGTGTGTTGTTAATTCTGTTTTGAAATGTGCCATACCACAATGTTGAGTACGCCTCCGGTTTATTGTGTCGTTTAGCTTAAATAAGGTTAACAATTTAATGGCAATATGATAGATGTCAAAAATGTTACCAATACAAAACTTGGAAATTACTAGATTCTAACATTAGTTCTGCCATCTATGACCACTGGTTTGGATTCAAGTTGTAGTGACATCGCCATGGATATGCCATCTACGAGTGCTGGTCCAAGTTCAGACGACATCCCCATGGACATGCGAGCTATAGGTGTTGGTTCAATTTCCAGTGACATCGTAATAGGCACATATGATGAAGAGGTTTGTATTTTTGTGAATTATATGTTACAATGTTATGTACCTATTTTAATTATGGATTGCAGCTATGGTGTCACTGTAGGAAACCAGACGACGGCGAACAAATGGTAAAATATTATGACAGAAAATGTAGAATAAAATGGTACCATTCAGCATGCCTACAATTAAAAAAATTCCTAAAGGAAAGTGGTTATGTGAACTCTGTAAATATACTGCTCCACAAATGAACTGGACCATTTGCATATATTGGTGCAATTTTTAAAAATATTTTCCAAAAGGGCAGTCATGAAATTTTTGGTAACTTTTCATGATTGTGTCACTATAAAAGCATTTCTTTTCATAAATCTGTTTAAAGAAAAGTAAGTCCATTAATAAAATATTATCATTTTAAAATTTTGAATTTTGCCCAAATATTGATAGCACATTGCATACAAAGTATACCGAATTGTTGCCGAAGATTTTTAAACGTTCTGGAGAGACTCAAAGAACTATTAATTAACCTTTTTTTGTGATTCCTCTTATTTTTGTGAAATATAGTTTTTTATAGTTTCATAATTTTTTAATTTTATTAATATGATTTTTTTAATTCTTCAGATGATATTTGAGAATAGTGAAATTAAATATGCTTAATATGAGTATACTATAAAACAAAAGCTTTTATATACAGTGTGTCCCCGGATAGGTGAAACGACTCTTGTGAAAGGTAAAAAATTTTCGATTTAAATTTTAATTTTTTGGGGTTTAGCCCTGCTTGGTTAAAGGCGAATTTCCAACATAATTTCAGTTCTGAAAAGTCAAGTATGCCTTGGACATTTTAAAAAACCTATTTTTCTGTGAGGTAAAGTACCTTTTATGTGGCAAATACGACAAAAAGTTATTAAAAAAAGTTGTTTAGAATCAACACATAAGCCCCTATACCAAATTTCAAAATCCTCAGCCAAATTTGATCTCTCAATTTCTTTTTATGTTTAGGTCCCAAATCAAAGAATTTTAGATTTAACCAAGATTTTTATTGGAAAAACAAATACTTTTAACAACGCTTTTTATTTCATAATAAAAAAACTTTGTTAAAAATAAAATTCTTTGATTTGGAAAATAAACTTGAAAGAAAATGTGAGAAATCAAAGTTGACCGCGGATTTTGAAATTTGGTATAGGGGCCTAGATGTTGATTCTAAACAACTTTTCTTTATAACTTTTTGTCGTATTTGCCACATAAAGGGTACTTTACCTTACAGAAAAATAGATTTTTTGAAAATTTCCAAGGCATACTTGATTTTTCAAAACTGAAATGATGTTAGAAATTCGCCTTTAACCAAGCAGGGCTGAACCCCAAAAAATGAAAATTTAAATCGAGAATTTTTTACCTTTCACAAGAGTCGTTTCACCTATCCGGGAACACACTGTATATACAGTGTGGTCCATTAAGTGTGCAACAAATGGGAAATTTTTTTATTAGTTGTAAAACCGAAATTTAAATACCGCCAAAAGTTAGTACATGTTCGATAACCATATCAGATGCCCTTAGAATGGCTTCAAGTCAAACAATATACAGGGCAGGACAAAAAATATGTAATTCGTTCAAGAATAAAGTTACCTTATTTCAAAAAATATGGCAAAATTTTATTGAGAAAAGTTGTTTAGAATCAAAAGTTATGCTCAAATACAAAGTCACGGCCTCCTATTCGAATTTTGATTCTTTTTTTGTAAAATTTTGTATTATCCCCGTATGATACATATTTTTATTATTTTGATTTTATTAAGAGTTTTTCATATGTAAATTATTATTAGTAAAGCATTTGCCTTGTTAAAAAGAATATTTGCGAAATTCTAAAGTTCTGTTAAATATCGTTGCAACAAACATGAAGTGGACGCTTACCTAAAAAAATATAAATCCAAGTAAATTTTACAAATACGCTTCAAGTTGCTAAAAGTTATTTAAAAGGAATGTGGTTGTGGCTACTTTAAATACATATAAAATCAAAATAATAAAAATATGTATAATACAAAATTTTCCAAAAAAGAATCAAAATTCGAATAGGAGGCCGTGACTTTGTATTTGAGCAGAACTTTTAATTCTAAACAACTTTTCTCAATAAAATTTTGCTATATTTTTTGAAATAAGGTAACTTTGTTCCTGAACGAATTTCATATTTTTTGTCCTGCCCTGTATATTGTTTGACTTGAAGCCATTCTAAGGGCATCTGATATGGTTATCGCACATGCACTAACTTTTGGCAATATTTAAATTTCGATTGTACAACTAATAAAAAAATTTCCCATTTGTTGCACACTTAATGGACCACACTGTATATATATATATTGTGACGTAATGTAATAAATACATTTTTTATGGGTGGTCCAGTACATTTGTGGAACAGTATATAAATAGAATTATTTTGTTATTCTGTGTTGATAGAATTTGTAAATATGTTGATTGTTTATTTAGCATAAATGGCTTCGAAATATTCTTTATACTTTATCCATTGCAATTCTTTTTCATACTTAATCTAGACATTAGTTATTCTGTTATTTTGTACTGTTATGTAAATATTTTGATTGTTTATGTACCTTAAATTCATTAAAATTTTGTTATAAATTATGGAATAATAAGATTAACGATAGCAAGCTGCTTTCGCTATTAACTTTAAGAGTACCCGCTAGGCCTGTTCGTTTTTCACAGTTATTCTTTGTACCTTCTTTTTATACCAGAATTCCGATTACTGATATATTAAAGCTTGTGAATCAAATTTACATACTGCTCAACATTGATTTGTCAGCTCCATACAGTATGTTTGCATCTGTTGTAAAAAAGTATTATAACTAAAATGAAACAAAATGAACTATTGATGTAACAAATTTTTAAGACTTAAATTTACCAATCAGTGCGGGAAGTCATAGTAGCAAGTTACGGCGTCGATCCATCTTCTGCAACCATGATTAAAGTTTATTTTAGTTAGGATGATTATTTTAATTTTAATTGACATGCTATAACGCATGCATACCTGCATATAGCAGAATATATCTACACTGCATCTCTTGTAATAACGGTAACACCTGTTAGAGATGTCACAATAAATAAATATTAAATAGCTTCAAAATATCCGTTATGCTTTATGCATTAATAGTTATTTAACCAAGTGTGGTAATAAAGGCGATTAATAATCGAAACTGTTTAAAGCACGAACGAGCGATAGCGAGTGAGTGCCTTTAATAGTTGAGAGTATTAATCGCCCATTAACAAACGAGTTGATTACAAAAATTTTTCGTTGACCGCAAAATCTTTTTTGTGGCGAAAAATTTGATTAATAGAACTAACCTCCATGCAAAATATCAAAAAGTCAAAATCACAAACACAGTTAATTAATGAAAAAGAGTGGATTAATCAAAAACAGTGTATTAATGACTTCTATTAATCCATTCCTTTTTAGGAAAAATAATTCATTAATATTGAAATTAAGAAGCGGTCAACGGAAAAATTATTTTTCATACTTAATTTAGACATTAATTATTCTTTTATGTTGTGTAGACAGCATGTGTAATTTTATTGATTGTTAATGTAACTTACATAGTTTCGAAATATCCTTATGTTTCTTATCGTGTAGGTACTATTTAATAATTTTTGCTATGTGATATTGTAATTTTGCTTTTTATTAATTGGCCACATGCAGAAAAAGATAATCAAATAATTTTACATTATATAATAAATGGTAGTGGATAGTATTAACGTTAGATCCTTAATTAACTAATTTTAATAATTTTGTAGATATGATTATTAAAGTAAAAATAATTAGATTAACTTTGTTAATACAATTTATTTCATAATTATACAATTATAGCTGAGCATAAATTTACGACTACACAAGAAACTGTTAATATCTGATCTACCACAGCAACATCGTCAGTTTTCTTTTTTGCCAGGAACATAGGCATCGTTTCGTGAAGAGCTGTATTTTTTTGACAAAGGACACCAATAACGCGTTTGACGTGTATTCTGAAAAAAAGATATAATTAAGATAATTATTGTAACAATATACTTGCACTACCTCACGCTTGCTATATTCCTGGTTGATTCTATATCCCTTGGATCGAGCTGCCGTATCCCTTTTAGAAAAGCAGGCGTAATCACTGTGGCCATATGTAGTCCTACGGAGTCTTTTATTAAAAAGCCACGATCTGCCAATACAAAATCTTCTGGCAAGAGATTGTTTAAAATCCCACAAATGTTAGACCTTTATCGCTTATTCTGCCACCATATCCATGTGATACAAATGATATTGATCCAGGAGGAGTGATGCCTATTAGTACCTTTACCGTATTATGTTGTTTGTACGTAGATCATGTAGTACATTGTACTTCAAGGCTACTTGATTTTTTCACTCTCATCTCAAAACAATCGATTATTACTGAAATCTTGTTGCCAAATGCTACCTTGAAGCATTCTGGCATTGATTTAATCAGCTGATCTCGTTCAGGCCAAATAATAACATTTTTCATCCGAAGATACATAATATTCAATGTGGTATAAAATACTCTGGAAATTGTTTGTACGCTGACGTGAAACATGTATGCCAATAAACTAAAATCTAAATGTAATCTAAATTTAATCACCGTTATCAAAAACATGGCTCTAAGCATGTTTTACGTACTGAATTAGGAATAAATATATATAATTAAATGTGAACTGTATATATTGTATGTATTTGGTGTAGCATTTGCCATAGTAGACGTGTGTAAAAGAATTTTTTTTTGTAATGTCACGTCATTCTTCCATGCTCACGTAAAACTTTCACATTCACTGGAAAACTCTCACTTTTCTTAACTTGTAGAACAATTCTTTCCGCAATTTTTTTTTACTGCGTTCCAACGTCGTATTAATTAGGACGCCTTCCAGAGGCGAGCGTTTCCTTTCCAGAGACTTTCCATTTGAAAAAATATTTTTTGGAACTTTTCCTTACTGCCAATCTCTAGCGTGTTTATAAAACTCTCTTTAGTGCAACAAAAGTTATTAAAGTTGTCGTACATTTTAAATGCGGCATATGCCGCGGGTTTCAGCTAGTATAGCATAAATAATAAAACGACTTTGTAGTACTTGCTTTATGTTGTGAAGTATTCAATTACAAAGTACTGATACATATTAAAATTTGCTGTGTAAATATGCATACATACTACCAATTTTTTTAGATACAAGAATGTTGCAAATATCAAATAATAAACTACGCAAAATATAACTTTTAACTGTTCCAATAATTATATGAATTAACATAAGGCGCATTTTTCATAGAATGAATTTACACAAACGCAATTCACAAGTACCATTTTTATTGGAATATTTTCATATTAATATAACTTCACCCAATGGATGCATTCGTTTTTGAAAAAATATCAAAAAGCTCATTTAACTAAGCCAAAATTTTGACAAAATCCATTAAGTCAAGCCACTGTTTGTTACAATTCATAAAATGTTATTTTATTATAAACTACTTTTGTTGGTTAATCTATACACTGCGTAGTGTTTTAAATAAGAAATGTTTGAATAGGGCACAATCTGACATGCACCGTCTAAACACCGCCTACAGATATTATTAGATTTATAGAAACAGCGTTGTGGAAAGTGGAAAAACCTTCAGTTTAAAATACTCCGACGTCATTGTAGTGTAGGCGATGCAAAGAGTATAAATTTAGTTTTATTTTTAGATAACTGTTGCTAGTTCTGTAAGGCAAAGGTCAAAAATATGCTAGTTCAAATAGGCACTCAAATAAAGAATCGATTATTCTAAATACTAAGGCAGAATGAGGACAAAGTATGTGATCGGCAAGATAACATACATTCATAGGACTCTAATTGTTCGATTACACAAATGTGCCGATCACCAAATGTAATTAAACACACTGAACTTTGAACTATGCAATTGGCCAAAAAATAACTGCCAAAAAAGTGTAACGTTTTGTCTCAAGTTTCACAGTTAATGATAATGAGGCAAAAATATCACTTTGTACTAACAGCACATAAATTGCATAGTTTTTTTAACATTATTTTGTTTATAATGTAAATTTTAATGCAATTAGTGTTAATTTGCTGCACCAAGCCACTAATTTTCTACTACCTCTCAATTTTGGGTGTCCAAATTTCAAAAATGTTAGTTAAACAGTAGTAACTTTCACATTCATTAATTTTGAATTTAAGTTTGGGTTAGTTCACACAAAATATTATTGCAGTTTTACCAGCACGCCCATATGGTACCTGGGTGACTGGGACAAATTGAATGTGAAAATTAAGAAAGCACCGTAATAAGGAAATTTGCATTCCCATTCGTCATCGTACGAATGCGGAAGTCTACTGAACACATAAGTAACCCAATTTCAAACGCGACTTGCCAAAGCTGAAGAATGGTGCAATGAAAACATTATATTACATGCAAAGATTCGTTCGCAAACAATCACACTGCCACACATACACGGACATACTTTACGTTTACATTATTATCGATACAGACAAAGCATTAAATAAGACCTTGAAAGAACAACCGATTACATAACAACACTTAAATACATAATTTGGAACAACATAAAGACGATTCTAGGAACCAACGCAACAACTAAAGGATTCGCTTTCGAAGTCTTATCTAATGTTTAAAAATTTTGATAAACTAAAAAAATGAGTTTCAAATAAAACAATACTAAAACTAACATGTATCTTCCTAGTTGATTGTAGAGAAGCTGAAAAAATAAGTGGATATAAAAGATTATTATTATTATTTACCATTATAAAACTTTGGTTCCGATTGACTAATAAATAGAATTGAGTGATCAATTTTTAGTTTGCTTAGCAACTCTACAACCAAAATAACCACTTCCATTAGTTAATATACTTTAATATACAAGGACTATGCTAGAATGATGCACATTACCGAAGTGAGACGTAATACACATCTTCCTGAGCAACTACAGATGTTCAATGCTTGCTTATACATGCTACACTAAAATGCCCAAACGTATTTTTATGCCTTTATGATTTTACAATAGCAATAATAAGACACATGACACATGTACGCAAGAAAATAAACTAAAAATGTTACATAGGAAATCTGCCAAATAATTAACTAGTAATACGATACACAAATCAAAACAAAAAAGTGTAAATAAAACTAGCAGATTTCCTAGAAAACCTTAAATAAAACGATTTTCTACACAATTTTCTAACTGTTATATACACGTGATCCATTGTGAGCAAAGGCTGTACGTACTGTTGTTTTAGCACCTACAACCTTCGACACAAGATTTCCAATAAACATCTGCCATTTTGCATTTACAAAATTTTCAAAAACACAAAACAGTGATATGTTTTAGTTTTTTTTTGTTCATTTTCAAATTGTTTTTAATGTATAAGTATGGTAAATATTCAGGGTACTTGGTGAACGGATAAAAAAATTCTACACATACCGATACAAAAATATACATTTTAGTAGAAGTGAAACCTACAAATGTTTAAATGTTCACCGCTTGCCAGAAGCGACTGTTACGCAATAATTATCTATCGAAACATTAACCTTTGTAGAGTTCGCGAAACATTTTTCCACATCTACTGGACTACTTCAAAAAATTTTGTTTTAAAATAAAAAGACCATTTCAAAAATGGCCATTCAAAAACATAAACTGACTCAATAAAATATGTTAACAATAAACACTGAAAATTTACAAGATGGCAAGGTTAAACTTGTTTAACGCTGGCTTCTTGTGTTTTACAACTCTCGGTAGCAATTATAATATGACGATACGTAATTTTATTGCTAACTGCTACTCATTAAAAAGAAATAAATGAACGTAATAATAACACACAGGTGTTTCTCTAAAAGTGCTGTAAAACAGCCTCGTTCTAATCTGCACTCAAACATATATGGCAGTTGCTTATTTAGCAATTAGCATGCGTGGTCAACAACCGCCACGCACACCAAGAGAACACTGTGTGTAGTCTATAACTAACTAATGCAAACCCATTAAAGGGTTACCGAGTGCAAGACAGGTATGGAGGTCACCTGCATGAACCGATCCTGTTTCACGTGCGAAGCTATGCTCCACGAGCCACGGTGTACTGGAACGGCATTCTTTGCGGCTTCCAATATAGGAGAATGGCGGCGCTTGCGTTCTTTCGTCCCTGCTATCAACTCGGATATATCGTAACTAACTTCTGCAGCAGGAAGCTGCTCCATGTAAGATTTCTGCAACGTGCTGAGGTCTGACAACAACTGTTCCCCATCTTGACTGATATCTTCTCGCAATTGTGACTGTTGAGAACTTAAAGGAGGACGACCCCCATTCAAACCTAAACAAGTAGGGCAAACCTCACCACCGTTCCAAATGCTTTTCAAAGACTCTCTGTCAAACTGCCACGCTGATTCTTCCGATCCTGTTTTTACCCAATTGCCGTTCCAAGAAGAATTTTTACTGTTGCATTTGTCGCATCGTTTCGATTCGCCCTTCCACATTTCAGCCAGCATACTATCGGGTCGTGTTAAATGAATTGGGCAAGCTACTAAATCATCACCAAAAGAGAAGTCCATGTTCATTGCAGATTTATTTGTGTTCGATGCGCACGTACATTTACATAATTTTTGTTCGTCTATCAAGAATTCTTCATCCCCAGGGAAGAAAAACTCCTCTGGTTCACTCATTACTCGCTTTTTGCAGGGTACCTGGTAACAAAGACGTTATTAATACATGATATTATTTGCCAACGAAAAACTTCATCTTGAATTATTTTCAATTTGATAGTTACTACTGTTGAAATGGCAAAGTAGGTAACAAATTAACAACTGACAAATTGCTTAAAAACAAGAATTATCAATCAGTATTGAAATCAATTTACAAATCAGCAATAAGAGATTGCTAAATAATACAAAACAGTCACACTTTTTATAGTAATTTTCATTTCCAAAGACATCAAGTTAGATGGATTTAGTAATACGAATAAAATTTATTAAGTGAAAGACAAGTTTTGTATAGTAGGCTGTGGAGAAATTTGAACAAAATAGAATAGAAACAAAAAAATTACGAAAGGTAAATGAAATAAGAACAATAATTTGTTTTTATAGCCCTTATGATGAATATATGAATTATTGGTCCTCCAGAGTTGGCAATACATGCTACAATCTTATCAAATTTTATTGAATATACAGTATGTCCCTAGATTGAGTTTACAAAAGGGAATTAAATTTTATTTTTAGTTTTACATAAAAATGTTACAGGAATTAAAATTCCTGCTTGGTCTAAAACTACCATTTCAGTTATAAAACTTAGATTTATTTATACAGGGTGCATTAAAAATGTAAAAAGCTAAAAGTTGATATGTATAATGTAATACAACTCAGTACAGCAAAAAATGTTAAAAATATTGTTATCCTTGAAAAGATGACAAAAGATTTACTTAAGTCATTGCAAACGTTTAAAACTAATCAAGAACAAGTCTTCTTGTAAAAAATGTTAACATTAGAGCAGTGCTGCCAACTTACGGAAAAATCCCCAACATTTAGGATATTTTGTCGCCACGTAATTTTTTGGGGATAATTCGCTTTAGGGGAAATTCCAGGGGTAATTTCTGGCGTTTAGAGGCTTCTGGGTGGATTTTTACCTAGGCCATGACAACTAAAATTTTCGCATTATCTAAAAAAATTAACATTTGAGATCCAAATTCAAAGATTGTACTAGTGATTTAAATAATACTTTGGTTGGCTGTCTGCACTACCTACACGCTGAGTTCAAAATGACGGTCACACCAAATTGACAGTTGACACAATTGACATTAAACTAAAACCAAGGCAGGAACAGGAAGCAGGGTTAGATCTGATCAGCAATGGGGAAAGGTTTGTAATGTTTTTTAATTATCTCTTTTCGTTTAATAATCACTTTGCTTTCTATCATTACATTCAAAGAAGAAACAAAGCCGGAATTCAGGGTGTTGCTCCAAACTCCCAAGTTTTTTAAGATCTGAATTTGAGTTTATGTGCATTATAGAATATAGCTTGTTTGATTGAAATATTTTTCTTGTATTCGTTCTCTAAAATGACTATTTTGCAAACTCAAAACATGCCGCAAAATTGATCTTTAGAAACCTAGTACTCTCAATTTTTAAAAATTGCAAATTCTACAAAAACAGTGCAAAATAGAGCGTTGGGTGAAGAGACAAATTTTTTTCTAGAATTTTAAGCTGAATTCAAAAATGTAATAATATACCGGGTGTTCTATTTAAAATAGGAGTTAATAAAAAAAAACACAAAAGAAACCCATTTTAGAAGTATTTAACTGGAAAATCACCTATCTCACATCAATACGCATTCAAAATGTAGTAAAAATGTGAAGTTTGAAAAAATCGTTAGCCGTTTTTGAAAAAATAGAAAAAAACTGAAAAATCACTAGAGTAAACACCTATTTCCGGTTATGCGATTTTCTTCAAAAGCTTGCTGTCGCATCTACATAGTATACAAAAACTTATATATCAAGTTTCAACCCCATACCTCTTTTTGTTTTTGAGATATTCTGTTCACAGACACACACACAGACAGACCAATGAAAAAAAATATGTTTTTTGGGATCAGGGGACGTGAAGATCTGTTGAAAACTCAATTTTGAATTTTTGGGGTGAATCCAATACTTCCTTTATTGTAAAAGGAAGTAACAATACTATGTCAAATTCGAGGTTAGCAGGTTAAGTTTTGCATCAGTTTTGACACAGACTGACGCAAAACCTAACCTGATAACCTCGAATATGACATAGACTTACAGTGTCACCAACTAAATCCAACATATTATTTTAAAATCATGAGCACCCTTAACCAAGATCATTTTTGACATCCCGGTATTTAATAGTAGTTTGTACCAGGTGCCCCAAAAAGGAGTGGTAACTTTTCCGAATTGTCTCAACAGATGTCGCTTTATCTAAAGTACAGCGACCAAATACTTATAATTTAAATTGAGTTGGTATCACCTAATTTAAAAATTATAAATATTTGGTCGCTGTACTTTAGATAAAGCGACATCTGTTGAGACAATTCGGAAGAGTTGCCACTCCTTTTTGGGGCACCTTGTATACCAAGGCACTGAAGTTTAGCTTTTTATCACGAATGTGGATTTAGTTACCGAGGCCCATAGGGCCAAGGCAAATAAAAGGGAACTTAAGTGCCGAGGTGTACACTATGTTTTATTTGAAATCGAGAAATCGTGAAATTACAACATTTTAACCAACATTTGTAGGTTATGTTAATGTTGGTTGACGTTCATCTGTTGCCTCACCACCTATACTCCATTTACTTGACATCTGCACTGTAAGTGTCAAATTTAAAAAAAAAATCTTGACTATACCTCAAAAATAATGTGTTTTTTATTAGACTGTACAGTAATTTAATTGTTAAAATGTGAAAAATAGCAGTGGTGCCAACATAATGTCAGTTTGACAGTGCAGATGTCAATTAAATGGAGTATACAAAAAAGTCGTAACATAATGGATTACTTTAATGCTGATTTCTTTTAATGACGATTTTGAAGCACTTTAATGCCGATTTCGAATAAAAACCAATTTTCAAATTAATTTGGTGGTTTAGAGAACTCGTGCCAAAAAATCTTGTATGCAACACGTACGCAAAATAGTTTTAGGGTACTTCTCTCATTAAAGACTCGGCTCTTTTGTCGCCTCATCTTTAATTACGATTCGTCCCCTAAAACTATATTTTGCGTACTTGATACATAAATAGCTATATTGGTCCAAGTGTTAATATGTACAGTCGTGTGCAAATAAATCTGGGACAATGGTTTTTTCATATGTAGGTTGAGTTGAGAATTGAAGAATATCTCCATGGATTTTCTGCTACCAGAAAGAGCTACATATTCATTTACTTGTCAAAGTTTAATGTAACTCTTTCTGATAGCAAGAAATCCATGGAGATATGCTTCAAATCTTAACTCAATTTACATATGAAAAAACGATTGTCCCAGATTTATTTGCACACGACTGTACATGCATTATAGAATGTAGCAATTATGTTTAAGATTTTCTTTTGTTCTGATTAGTTTTTAAGTTTGTTAAGTTTCTGATCTGAATTCCGATCCAATACCAATGTACGTACATTATAGGATGTAGGGATTATGTTGAAGAATTCTTTACCCAAATTATTTTTAATTTCTGCACTGAGGTTATGTTGCATGTCTATGTTCATAATAATAATTTTTGAATATTTTTATACTCATATTGCTTTATTTCAATGTAAAAGTTTGAAGTTTAAAAACCGAGTGACCATAAATGGTTGTAATTTTGTATCAAATTCAAGGTTAGCAGGTTTTGTCAAATTCGAGGTTAACCTAATCTGCTAACCTCGAATTTGACATAGACTTACAGTCATGGGCGTAGCCAGAGAGGGGCAGTTGCCCACCTCTAACCATTTACAAAGAGCAAAAGACAGTTAATTTAAAATCATTATTACAACTCACATTCTACAAGATTTAAAAAAAAAAGCTATAATAGGTTATACTTATGATAGTAGATAAAAAAAAAATCAGGAAGAAGCACGCTCATACGACTCAATCCACTGTATACCGTATCATCGAGCTGTACATTTTACACCAACCAGGGTATTTCTGACTGTGCATGTGTGCATTCTGTTCCGAGAAAAAAGTTCAAAAACCTGTCAAGACCGTTTTAGTGGACTATGGCTGCCAAGTGTACACACAAAAAAAACGATACTTGAAAAAGGAAGAAGCTAGAAGATGAGGTCATAAAACGATCAGCAGCAGATTTGCGAAAACTGATAATTTAACTTATAATTTGTAAAAAATGAAATAAAACTGTAAGAACAATAGTAGTTAATTGTGTATATAAACATTTGCCGCCCTCTAACTGGAATCCTGGCTACGCCCTTGCTTACAGTGCTACCAACATAAACAGTGCCAACCTAAGAAAAAAATAACCATTTATGGTCACCCTGTACATGTTTGAGTTTATATGCTGCAAGGGTTGTTTTCTTTTTTGAGGGAATTTCCATGAAAAAATGAAAAAAATATTATTGTCTAGGGTGAAATTGTGGTAGAGGGTTGGCAGTACTGCATTAGAGCACATAAACTCTATTCACTATAGTCCAGGATTGTCAATGTCAAAATCCAATTAAAAACAATCCTTAAACAAGTAATTAAGTTACTAATGTCAAAACTATAAATTATAGGTTATATTTCATACTGACTTGCCAGCTAATAAAAACGCAAATTTTAAAAATTACGCTTTTGCATTGTCCAACCTAGTGGTAACAAAAAAAGCAATAGAAATTCAACACTGTTACCATAAAACGTCATTTTTGACAATTCGGGACTATAGTGGATAGAGTTCATTGTATTTAATACAATGTTACGGTACAGAGGAAAATAGTTATCGGTGTGTTATTTGTTGAACAGTTTAGAGAAAAATTTCCTACTGTTGATGTATCTCGAATGGGTGTCCACAAACTTGTATCAACATTTTTAAAAACTGGATCCGTAAACTATTTGAAGAAGGTTACAATGAAGAAGACGCTGCTACTCTTTTAGTGTTGGAATCGGTACGAGACAATCCAAGAGATTCTTTAAGAAAACGGTCACTCCAAATGGGAATTAGCAAATCGCAGATTCAAAGTATTCTGAAGGACAATTAAATTAGGCCCTAATCACACTTTGGAAACAGGAGATGATGCAAAACGGCTCGAGTTTTATTTGTGGATGGGAAATGAAATTTTAAGTGACAGAAATTTTTATAAAAATACTGTTTTCTGATGAAGCAACGCTTTCTACAAATGGGACAGTTGCATCGCAGCATATTAGATATTGGAGTGATACTAATCCCCATTTTGGCATTTTCAATATTCGACAATATTTTAAGAAATTTAATGTTTTGTGTGCCATTTCGTATCATGGAATAATAGGACCATATTTTTTCGAAAACAATGTAATTCAACATACTTATCTGGATATGCTACAATTTTTTTTAACAGTAATTTAAATGAATTGGCTGAGCAGTATCGAAATTCAATGTATTTTTAACATGATAGTTGTCTGGCTCATTCTTCTCGCATTGTTACCGATTGGCTAAACTTAAAGTTTGGAGATAGATGGATCGGCAGGAATGGACCAATTTTATGGCCATCAAGAAGTCCTGACTTGACAATTTTAAATTTTTATTTATGGGGACGGTTAAAACAAATTGTTTACATCAAACCATTAGAAAATAATACTGGACATTTTTAAATCGCATACGAGAGGCAGTTACATCAATAACTATTGAAGAAATCCAAAACAATTTTCAGGAGTTCCGTACCAGGCTTGATCTGGCTGAAGAAAATAGTGGGAGATTGTTTGAATGATTTTATTTTTCTTTAATGTTGTTAAATGTAAAATTCTTTTGACAAATAATAACTAAATAAGTGTCAAAATAAGATTTTTTTTTTATTTTGCCAACACCCTGTATAAATAAATCAACGTTTTAATAAATGAAATGGTAGTTTCAGACCAAGCAGGAGTTTTAATTTCTATAACATTTATGTAATACTAAAAATTCAAAAAAAGGTAAGACAAAATTTCCATACAGTGTCTTATTAGTGTGTGGACAGACGACAGCTCTTCATTCAGGCAATAATATATTAAGATTTTGTTTCGGGGAAACACAAGAGATACATTCTGTGTGCAAATTTTATAATTATTATCGTTTAAATAGGGTGTTCACATACAGTGTTGCACAAAACGTTTTTTTTTAGTAAAACCCAGCATATTATGGCATTTTTGGAAAACCACTTCAGTACCCATCAAATTGATATTGTCATTCATTGCGATTTTTTTAAATGCCGTGTTCTTGTGCAGTAAATTGCAGCGAACGTTCCCAAAATGGTGTAAGATTATTTTTACTACCTCAAGGGATTCAAAATAAGGAGAGAATAAAGCAATGGATATACAGGCTGTTATGGAAATGAGTGGAAATATTCTAACCAGTGATAAAGCTCACCAAAATGGACAATTTTTCTATTTATCGTTTAAATTTAATCACATATTTTCTCAATCACTTATCTCTCCTAAATTTGAAGAGCCGCTTGGTAAGCAAATCTAAGTTAAAGACGAACGACACAAGTATATTAAGGCTTGATCCACACTATCGGGCTACTCTCAGTTTGATCTCGCTCCGCTCAATTTTTTATGCATTGTTAGCAATGGGCAGGACCTGAGCTTGAGCGTTACCTATAGTGTGAATGTGCCAAAAACTGCAAAGTTCTTGCTCAAAAAACTTGTGGTCAACAACTTGCCTACCTCAATTGATGAAGTACATTGGTAACCAGATGAGTTTTATCAGTACCTATGCAGTTTTGGTTGGTTTGCATATCAAAGAAATGTTTTTTTGTGTTTTGCGCCATTAAATTAAAATATTATTCCATAGGCGAGTATGCATTTTTAGAGTAAAATTGTTTTGAATTTCAACTCAGTTTTGAGTTCGTTTTCAAAAAAATGATAAATGGAGAAGTTGTTCAGTTTTGCGAGTTCTATTACGGGTTAAAATATTTGCACTCATTTCCATAGCACCCCGTATAATATTGCTAGAGAAGATTTTCCCGATTAAGGTTACTTTTGTTACGCTAGTTTTTAATTGCTTTACTGTAATTTTGAATTTTTCAAAAAAAAAAATATAAAAGCAAGAAGAACACTGAAGAAGGTATGAAATTGGTTAGTATGTACCGGGTGGCCAATTAAGAAGGGCACTCGGCCCTATCTCGAAAAGTTATTGTCGTAAAAACTTGGGATAAAAAAAAATTATGACTAAAGCGGCCAAGAGAAAATGCTGGAAATTATTTTTAAGTTTCTAGAATGGCCGCCAGGAGGCGTAATCCCATTCTTGAATTTTGAATCCCGTTTTTTGAGAAATATTCTTATATTACAGATAGCTAAAATGGACACCGTTTTAAAGCTGAGATAAATTCAATTCTTTTTCCTTATATGCTTTTTGCTCTATCTCTTAAGGGAAAGTGGTGGGGGGTGTCCGAACATTTTCGGAAATAAATGTCAATAACTTCAAAATGGCTGAACGGATTTTGTCAAGCTTGAGAGTCATTGAAAAGAGATTTTCTTAGGCTATCAACGCTGCCTTGAGCGGCTTGATTTAGATTGCGTGTGTTGCCGCTAGTGGGCGTTTTGCGACAATACTACACATGAAATGGAGTTTCTCAAAAAAATTAAATGCAACGGTATCACTTTTATTGCAACAAAATATAGCCAAATAAGGGTCTAACACGCTAGTGAAAACTGCAATTCGATATTTCATTCCTAACCTAAAATATCAGTAAAAGAAATTAAAACTCGAAATAATGTCGCATCTTTGGGAATATTTTCAGTATACCTGCCATTATTAAATCCTAATTATCGTTCTTTTAGCAAAATATATCTAAATCTACTGTTAAAATACCAACATTATATTTAAAATGTCAATAATAATTAATACACACTCAATATGATTGAATATTGCCCTTCTGTCCACATGCGCCCATCAGTATACTCCATTGCATAGATTCTAACAGAAACAGTTGCGCTTTCATTGTTTTGAAAATAAACACGAAACATATCAAACACTTCTACAGGTGAAAAAGGCATTTTTTACAAATAAGACCACCAAAATACACTATAAATAGCTGCAATCTTAATATGATTGACACTTAAACACCACCATTATAATTTTTTCTATTTTGTTTTCCAAAGCACACTTGGATTTTAAAAATTTCAAATTTCGTGTGGACAGAAGGGCAATATTCAATCATATTTAATGAGTACATATTATTATTGACATTTTAAATATAATGTTGGAGATTTAACAGTAGATTTATATATATTTTGCTAAAAGAACGATAATTAGGATTTAATAATGTCCACCCGGTACATGTATTTATCTTTCTTTAATAAGTGGTGGTTTTTCTCATAGATTTTAATGAAGTACTACCCGCAAATGCAACCCAGGCTGTAATTGAAATTATAAAAGTTAGTTGAAGAGTAAAAATGGAAGAATTAAACTACAGCGCAAGTTTTACACAAAAAAAACTAGAATTTGGATAAGAAATACATTGAGTACGTTTTTGACACCTTACCAGCTGCTTAATTTTTGGGGTCTAAGGTATCACTATAAACACACCGTACTTGCCCACAATCGGTGGCAGTCAATGTCGAATTATTCTAAACTTCTAAGTTTTAGTTGTTTTGATTGTAGTGAGTTTTTTGTAAATACCTACTCTGTTTCTAGTTAATAACGAGCTAATTTCATCCATATAATCGCACACACAACCTGCTGAACAGTAAGACAAACGTCAAAGTGACGCATATGTCAGTGGAGTAAATATGGTGGACGTGGCAGTACTCTGGCTCTGAGCTCTGACAGCGGCTCGAGTCCGTGTATATAGTTTACCAAGAGTTGAGCAAACAGCGTGATACATTTCGATTGGTTTGGATCAATTTTTACACGGCATGTGTGATAGAAGTGCCAGTTTTTAAATATTTTGTAACATGTTACAACCGACAGTTTCACAAATGCAAATTGTAACTAGGTTGGCCATATATTCTTTATAAGTCGATGGTAGAGATCCTAAGAAGGGATAATATTCTGAAAACCCGCCCATCTAAAGCAAGTTAGTAAAACTGATTCCCATAACCTTTGTTCAACATATGTCAAATGTCTAATTTGGATCCAAAATTTACGTCAAATCAAGCTGCTCATCCAACTCTTAATAAACTATACAGATTGGTGGCGGCTTGTGCGAACAGAAGGGCATAGTGACAACTGAGTTTTCATGGCAGGCACCTTGATGTAGTGTGCCGTTAAGTAGCTGTCACATTATTACAGTGTCAGTGGGCGCATTCAGATGACACAACAGTTGAGTGAAATTTCCCTGAATGCAACCGCTCACTTAATCGCTCAGTCGTAGCGGTCGCCATTTTATGTAGTGCATTTCAAAACCGCTCAGTAAAACGGATGTGTTTACTGCACAAAACAAATTTAAATAAAGATTATTAGCCAGAATGATCGCTAATATCCGTTAACGGATCAGCACTAACAGAAGAAGAAGATAATTATTGTTAGAAAGTATCTACATAATTACCTAATTTCCTACTACACTATTTACTCGTTAATTTATCTTAATAATCTCATCAAATAATGTTTACTCCTTCCTTTGAACAAAATATAAAGATATTACACTTTAATTTATTATTGATAGTATCATAGCACATAATAGATTGGTTTATTTGGAAATTCGAATAAAAATGTAAATACATTATTTATTTCACGTATTACAGTTGATTTGTAACTCTTACACAAAAACATAACATTCAGCTGTATTTATAGGTTAAAATAAACAACTTTGACAGTTAGCTCAACGTAAATTGAAAAAAACCATTCAGCACACCTACATCACTCAAACTGAGAGTTTCCTCAGCGCTCACTCAACGGTTGTGTTGTCTGAATGCGCCCAATGTTACTGTTACATTCGCTTCAAGACTTAACATGTACTGCTTTCGTTACTCATCTACTCTACTCCGTTTTGTAATAAACTACATAAATTACAGAGTTTTGTTAGATACTATACAGAAGTAGTCTAAATTTAAAAAAAATTAATGTGCATTATAGTGTAAAAGGGAAAGTGCCTTGCATGGCCCTATGTTCGTACTGGCCACCACCAATCTACATACAGAATCTCTAATAGTGGCCTACTTCAGATGCACTGAAAAATTTCTTATTGCAGATTTTAACCAAACGTGGCAAAATTGTTAATTTTTTTTTTAACTTTCACGGCACTTTAAAATCTAATTCTTTTAACGAAGACAGTGTGTGTAGGATTTTTTTACCGTCACTTCGGGATAATTGATTAGTTCTGGGTATGTACCGGCTAAAAGTAGATGCACAAGGGTTTATCGAACCCTACTTAGTTTTCCAGAATCAGTTGTTGTGTCCCGCCGGTCAATGTGACTATTATATTGTGTATTTTTTTTATTCGTCGTACCATAAGTTTGTTTTAGTGATTTCGTGTAAACCACACCACATAACTAAATATTTTTTGTTTTTTTAGAATGCTGTAAGATCAAATTTCTTATGACAAATACAAATTTAGTTTATTGTTTATTAATTTTTTGTCTACGAATCTGTAAATCTTGCTGTCCTATAAATATGACGCTGGGCGTTACAGTGCAATTTTTACTACTTTGGCCATCGTTGTATATGCGAATTTTGTTTTCAGATTTGATTGTAGAGTGGTAATAATGAGTAAGAATGTATTCTCCGCAAAGTGAAACAACACTAAATATGTGACATTGGCAAAAAAGTTTGATGCAATAATTGAACCATTAGCGTCTGCTACTCGATGGGCCAAAGAAAAAAAAAGAAGAACAAGGTGCCGTTCCTCAGCCAAGGCTGATCTATAATTATAACTTATATATGAGGGTTATGCTCAACATGGTTGACTTTTAGAAAATATGATAGTTGGGTGAGAGGAAAAAAGTGGTATTGGTGCTTAGTGACCCGCATTATTGATATGGCTGTCGTAAATGCATTTGTTTTATACCTAAATACTCATGGCAAAAAATCAATTTTTATAAAGGTTTACAGAAAAGCTCTTGAAGTGAAATACCTAAAACTTGAACACGACTCCCAAAAGGTTTACCGCTTAGCTTTATTTCCTTCAACCTACGGTTTCTGATGATGTTCGGTATGATGAAAACGCCATTTTCTGGAAAATGTTGAAAGCAACGACATTGGCAATATCCAAATTGCTCTAGCAAGCCTAAGACATTTTGCAGCATATGTACGGTTACATTGTGCAATGTTTTTTCCAAAATATCTTCAAAAAACAAAACGAAATTACTTTTTTCAGTTTCTATAATTGTTTTTAAATGTTTTATTTTTGCTTGCCAATGCTTTTTATTCTTACTATGACAGTTATAATTACTTTTGTTTTGTTCGTTTTTGAGAAATATGCCATTTTCTCAATTTTCAAATTTTATTTTTATTAACACAAACATGCACACATTCTCCCAGCGTCCTATTTATAGGACAGCACTTTTTGAAAAAACTAGAGTACCATTTTAATTTTTATCAATGCTATTGCCTTCAGGGGGTTCCAAAGAACAACATATTCAGTTTTTACAAAATTTTTCCAACAAAAATTTATTTGGGCGGTACACAAAATTACAGAAATAAAACACTCATTAATAGAAATACATACTATTTAAAAAAAAACGCGAAATTTGACATTGCTTCTTTGCCATCAATAAAATTGGTCTATATTTGCAGATATAGAAGACGCAGCAACTCGCACGCAACTTTCTAACCGTACATCATTTAATCTCGATCGGTGATCGCTTTTAATTATTTTCATTGCGAAAAATAATTGTTCGCAAATATAGATTTGCTTTGCATGTGCCTCTAATCGTGGGATTTTTTTCTAAATTCATGTAATTTTGATAGAAATTATGTATGTCAACATTTTGAGATTTATTTCTTAAATCCGTGTCGTTTTGTAAATCTATTGATTCAATTTGTAACTCATCCGGAACTGTTTCCACTTCTATATTAAATGATGAAGAAAACATGTTAAAACTAAGAACGGTTTTTTTCTGATCTAAATATTTTACATCGTGATTCAAATTCTGTTATTAATTTTGCAAATTTGGGCATACTTTCGGGTTTCTTAAGGAGTTGAAATACAATTTGAGCTTTAACTTTACACCACTTGCCGATGCAGCGTTTGCAACACATATGCGTAGCGTCAAACGAAACCGCCTGGCGTAACATTTCGTGCCAAGAAATGCCGATGCTTAATTTTTGGAAATTATGGCATCATTTACAAAAATTAAATTAACACGCCTAGGGTACAATGAAGCTGCGGGACACTAGAAATTTTTAAAAGCCAAAATGTAAAATCTTTGGAGGGCCGCACGAGAAAGTGTGGAGGGCCGCGAGTTGCTCATCTAGAGGGCTGTGGAACTCTTTTGTTAAAAATTTATGTTGGCAGTCATGGTAATAAAAGTCACATTGGCATTTTATATCTGTCAGTTCAAGGTTATACCGGTAATATCATTTTAACAAATTCAAAAATTTCAGTTAACAAAAACTACTATAGCTGTTCAACGTGATTTCATCCATTTTCCACTTTGTATTCAGTATAAAACATTCTGTCTAAGTGAAAAGTGTCAAAATTGTGTAGGTTATACTATTGAGTACCTTTACTCACCACTGCCAACATAAATTTTTTTTTTTTTTAATTCACAGCTCTCTAGAGGGTAAAAGTTTTCGATCATAGTGTAAGTTTGAGTCCTTGTGATTTACAATAATTTTGTCCTATATAAATCAAATGAACGTAGGTCAAGCTTTTTTATTCACTATTTATCGATTTTCCTTTTACAGTTTTAGGATTCATATCTAATGTCAAATTGACAATTCTGAAAAAAAATGTTTGATTTTCAGATGGTTGTAATGATTACATTGTTTCGACCAATCACCGCCATAGTTGATTACTAATTACCTAATTCTAAGTACTGCATGCTTATTTGGAATTTAGTATATAGTTCGTGAATAACACGTTTAATAATTCAAATAACATAATGCTACAAGAGAAAATACACGGATTAATGACATCTGAAAAAAACTAGGAAGAGAAGAAACCAAAAAAGTAGAATATTGTGACTTGAGTACTGCTGTGGATATGAAGCATAATGAGCAGAATTTGTCAAACACAAAAAACATTTACAGCCAGTCTTATAAAGGTCACTAATCTGACGTTAACTTTAATTCGCTGTTAAAATAAACAAAAGCGTATCAAAACGTCAGTGCTTATGACATTTTATTCATTAGTAAACAAATTTTGATGCACTTTTGTTTATTTTAACAGCGAATTAAAGTTAACGTCAGATCAGTGGCCTTTATAAGACTGGCTGGTAATATGCTAAGAAAAATGTGGCCATTTAGCGAGACTACAAAAAAAAAAACTGAAGCTGTTTATTAGTTATTATACGAGCACAAACTAGAATGAAAATCAAGTGTAAAGAAGATCCAGTTTCCTAAATAACGTCTTAGAATTATATGTAGAATTGTATAGCCAAAAATGATCACAATTATGAAAAGTATCACTGAAAAACATACAATAGAAAAAACAATAAAACAACTTAAATAGAATAGAAAAATGCACACTAAAAAAACACAAAATAATAAGACATTCCCTTGAATTTAATGTAGCCGGAACAAGGAGAGACGGTCATTTGCAGAAGAAGTATAAATAGGAAAATTAAAAAAACATTACGTGAAGCGAGATATAAAAAACACACTAACAGCCAGTCTTATAAAGGCTACTAATCTGACGTTAACTTTAATTCGCTGTTAAAATAAAGAAAAACTCATCAAAATTTGTTTACTAGCGAATGAAATGTCATAACCACTAACGTTTTGATGCGCTTTTGTTTGTTTTAACAGCGAATTAAAGTTAACGTCAGATTAGTGGTCTTTATAAGACCGGCCGTAAATAGAACATAGAGGAAAAAATTATAAAACTTGTAGATCCGAAACCACTGCAGTACCAACCAAAAGAATGCTGCACAGATGCACGGGACAGACCTGGAACCCTAACATCTATACTAAACTGCTACAAAAACGCCAGAAATAGGGCTCTGACACATACATGTTCAGACACTTAAAAGCTTTTGGTATATTTATTATTACAGTAGAACTCGGTTATAACGAATTCCACGGGACCGCTATATTTGTTCGTCATAACCGTTATTCGTTATACCCAAGAAGGTCATAGTTTGAGCAAATTTCCAACTTCCGTATAATTTCTACTTTTTCGGAAACCGATAAAATTTTCCGTTTGACTCCCGACATTTTTCCACAACTAGAAAATGCGTAGGTACGTACGGAATGTCAGTTAAGGAACGACCAAGATACATCCACTTGAAGATTTTTGCAACTCTTTTTGTTGCGTTATACGCCAACGTCTTATAGCTATTGTATTTTTAATCCTGTAAAGGGTTTTGTTAAATGCAATAGCTAAGACGTGGCTATGAGGCAACACTTTCGTTTTGCAGAATGCGATAACAGAACTGAGCCATAACATCGGGCGAAACCCATTATCGCTTTTCGAAGAACTGGATCCTGCAGGTAGCTGCTGGATTCTAAGAAAAACGGAGTTGCTTACAATGCCCACTATCCCGCGCTATTGTACAGAGTGCTAGAGAGAGCTAGAGAAAGTGGCCTACTACGAAATTTAGCTGACCACTATTTTCCTGGAAAACCCTTCCTTATTATAATGTTGCCACAACAAAATACCTAATATCTTTCAGTTACATTTTATTAGGAGATGAAAAGGATCAGTTCTGAGAATGTATTCTTAAATTTTGGTTTGTTATTCCCGTGAAACTAATTCGTAATAAACATGAAATACATGCATTAAATCAATGTAATTCAAATATACCTTCAAAATTATTCGTTATAGACGTAAATTCGCTGTAACCGTGATCGTTAAAAGCGAGTTCTACTGTATATAAAAATTACAAGTGCATATTTATTATTTTGGGTTTGCGGAAAGTTCGTTCCCCACATTTCGTTCTCGGGATATTTACAGCCGTATTCATAGTCGTTCGCCAGCAACTCGCCGGCGAGTAGCCGGAGTTTCGTTATGAATAGTATGTTGGCAGCACTGTACGTCTATGTCAAATTCGAGGTTAGCAGGTTAGATTTTGTGTCAATTTCTGTCAAAACTGACGGAAAACCTAACCTGATAACCTTGAATTTGATATAGACATACAGTGCCGCCAACATACTATTCATAACGAAACTCCGGCGAACGACTATGAATACGGCTGTTAGTCTCCCCATATCTCGTACCCGGAAATTTCGTTCCTGACCGAGCTCAATTTGTCTCCTAGATTACAGGGCGTTGAAAAACGAGTGCAGCGATCGGAATAGTTAGAAAAACGAAAGATATTTTAATTATATGTACAGTGTGTCCCCGGATTGAGTTCAGTATAGGTATAATTGACAACAAAATTTACAATTTTATTTTAATGTTTTGGGATTCCGCCCTGCTTGGTCTGAAGAGAATTTTAAGAATATTTACAGTTTTTGAAAACACAAGTTGGCCTTGACAGTGAAGCGAAAACTATTTTATTTTCAGGTAAACTACCCTTTTTGTTCATGATACGACAAAATTTTATTAAGAAAAGTTGTTTAGATTGATAAATTACGGCCATATGCAAAATTTCAGAAAGATCTGTTGACTTAGAAAACGCCGTTATTTTTTAGATAACTGTATTTTATTTTCAGGTAAACTACCCTTATTTCTTCATGATACGGAAAAATTGTATTAAGAAAAGTTGTTCAGAATGAGAAGTTGTGGCCCTATACAAAATTTCAGAAAGATCTCTCGACTTAGATGAAACCGTCATTTTTAATAAATTCAATTTGTTTAATCTAAAAAATAACGGTTTAATCTAAGTCGACAGATCTTTTTGAAATTTGGTACAGGGCCATAATTTTTCATTCTGAACAACTTTTCTTAATAAAATTTTGCCGTATCATGAACAAAAAGGATAGTTTACCTGAAAATTAAATACAATTATCTAAAATATAACGGTTTTTTCTAAGTCGACAGATCTTTCTGAAATTTTGTATAGGGCCGTAATTTATCATTCTAAACAACTTTTCTTAACAAAATTTTACCGTATCATGAACAAAAAGGGTAGTTTACCTAAATAGAAAATAGTTTTTTTCACATTTTTCAGGCCGACTTAATTTCTAAAAATTAAAACTCTGCTTAAAATTGTTTTTGAGACCAAGCAGGGCGGAATCCCAAAACATTAAAATAAAATTGTAAAATGTTTTGTCGATTATACCGGGTGGCCATAAATATCTGAGGTCCCGGTAGCCATGGAATTAGCTACTTATAAATGTTGGTTAGCATTATATTTTAATTACGATAAGTATTGGTACCTATGTAATGTAATAAAATGCAATAAGATGAGAAAAATGTGCCCCGGATTCTGCAGTTTAGCCTACGACTCGATTATAAAAATCTCCTGTTCTAACTCCATTACTTATTGCAAACTGTAATAATTTTTGACAGATAGGAATTTTCGTTTTGATGACATTAATGACATTTAGTTGAGTTGGATTCATCACTTTAATAAAGCGTTGTTGATTCCAAAGGCAATGTGATATCAGATATTTATGGCCACCCGGTACCTATAGTTAACTCAATCCGGGGACACACTGTATATTATAATAAACTTATAAGAACTATTATACAGTATGTCCCCGGATTGAGTTTACAAGAAGGAATTAAATTTTATTTTTTAGTTTTACAAAAAAATGTTATAGGAATTATAATTCCTGCTTGGTTTGTACACAATTTTAAGAAATTTTTCAGTTTTTCAAAAACATGTCGGCCTTGACAGTTACGCAAAAACTATTTTCCTTTTTGTTCACGATATGGCAAAATATTACTAAGAAAAGTTGTTAAAATGAGAAATTATGGCCCTATAAAAAATATCAGGAAGATACTTAGATTAAACCGTCACTTTTAATAAACATCATTTATGACATTTTAGTTACAATTATTTTAAAATTAGTAGCCTATGGTAAATTTTAAAGTTGGTGGCACTGTAAGTCATTATGACAAGAGCTCACAATTATGTCAAATTCGAGGTTATCAGGTTAGGTTTTGCATCAGTTTGTGTCAAAACTGACGCAAAACCTAACCTGATAACCTCAAATTTGACATAATTGTTGTGTCAGTCATAATGAAAACTCCCTAGGGAAATTTTTGTCTTATTTATTCTCTAGGGAGTAGATGTTTTACTTCTGTCACAATTTTGATGCTATAGAAACCGACTTCTACTCCCGGTTGTGGAAAAAATTAATTTAAATATCTTTCATTATCCAACTGCATACTTTTTTGACTAACTATACGCTTTTTACCACATATAAAATTCAAAATAAAACCGTAGCTTAATCCAGTGGCATAATAATAACCAGGCAACGTAGGCTTTTAAAGAAAATGTATGTTAAAATGGAGTGAAGCAAGAACTTGAAAATACAACAATTAATTACAGTACGTAATTAGTGATGGGAACGAATGAATGAAAACTATCGAATAGTTCGATAGTCACCCATTATTCGATAGGTAAAACGAATGAATGGTTTTATTTATTCGTCATTTACGCTATCCAGAAATAATCGAAATTGCAAATGAGCTGGTAAGGCGATAGGTGGCGCGGTAGCACAAAGCCGAATGGAACGAATGAATATTATTCATTTGGTTTTCGCCGGTTGCTACCTATCGAATTGCGATGTACAGCACTTTTGCAGTAAACTACTGGTTATTTGATTGCCAAATTAGACGTGGGACTTCACCTATGACAAACAAGTATTATCAATTTTTATCTTATTATGTTATTGTTATACACCTTTAAAGGTATTTTGAATTCTAAAGCGAATATGATATTCAAATAAATGCATTTAATAGTTGTGAAATTGTAATTTAATTTATTGTGCATTTTTACAGCGGATTTACATGTATACAAGTAATTCCATTGCACTCAATACACAGGAGATTGCATAAGTGCAATAAGCACTTGTCCGCAATCTGGAGCATTCATTTAATAAATATTCTTAAGCAAGTGGCGCATATAGGGAAAACGAATAAAAATATTCAAATAAATTCATTCGATAGTTGGTACTAGTCATTTTGGTAAGTATTCAATAGTAGAAATCATTCGATAGTGCCCATCACTATAAGTAATACCAAGAGATAGGTTCACTTACAAATTGTTGGAAAAGTTCGAGGCATCCATCCACCTGAAGTAACACTCAGAATGCAAAGAATGTTAGTTAAAACATGCAAATCTTGAAGTAGAGACACTGCACAATATTTTGACCAAGTACAATGCGCAAACTCAAGCTAGTCTTCGCAAGAAACTTGCAGAGGACAGATACACAAGTCAGGCTTTTATTTCTATAAAGTATTTTCGAACTTCCCTTGTTTTTATTTAAAAATTGTTTAAAAATTATTTTTAATTTTAGGCAAAAGATAAACCCCTGAGAAGCAAAAAAAGCACGATTAGCCGTGAATCACGATTTGACATGTATTGGAGATCACCAAAAACAAATAATACGCACTCCAAGTGAAGCTTTTCGTAAAGGCTAGATAAAAAGAACTGTCTTAACGATTCCATCAGGGATTATGGTATGGGTCAACTTATGGCCTAAGAAAACTTTATTTCATACAAAAAAAACTGCAATGCCAAAAATATCAACATATTTTAGAGTCCAATTGGAGGAATTAGTTCCTGGAGGACATTTTGCTTTTCAACAGAACGAAGCTTCGTGTCACACTACAAAAAGTACTAAAAAATGGTTTATATGGACAAAACATTAGCATTCTGGACTGGCCAGCCAGCAGACTTCATAGAAACAGTTTTGCATAACATAAAGCAGGAATTAAGAAAGGACAACTAAGAACGTACAGTCAGTGATTTAAAAGCGAAGTTGCAGAATATGAGACAACTTCACCCCCGAGCAGTGCAAAGCTCTTTTCAAAGTATGTCTGATGGGTAATAGGATTAGAACGGTTATTACAGCAAAGGTATTAATTTAGATTTAACTGTGTCCGAACGTATTTGTGTCACTGAATTAAACTAAAATTTTGTTTCTAATTATCAAAGAAACACGATGAAGATTCTTATTTAACCTGATCTATCTCTTACAATTTGGTATATCCTATACATTAAATGCTTGTAGCAATGTATAAGAAAATGCAAATATATTTCGGGCAGCATATTTAATTTTTTTAAATAAATACACTGTTAAATGTAGCATCTAGCAAAAATATAAATACAACATACAACAGATGTACATTTAACAAAAGGCTAATTTCTTCATATTCAGTTTTTGATCCTTTCAGCATCTAGAAAACTGAAATATTGAAAACCCATTCGTAAGCTTTAGTTGTCATATCTCTACATAATATTAGATTGCAAAGAATCATTGCCTTTGAATGTTTAAAAACAAGACAACTAAAAACTGTAAAATGCCTTCCACAAAATAAATAAAACTATAATTTCTCTCACTTTCTCCATACCACACTTATATTGAGTCTACTTACTTCTTGTGAGTTATCCACATCGCCATCCTTTGAACTATCAGCCACATCGTCCGTCTGGCACGCCTTATCATTTTGGCAGACAAAAAATTTCAACACCAATGCAGATTTAGCTGGTCTTTCGATCTTATTTTTATATTCAAGTATTTTCTTAGGCGACCCATAACCTGACTCCAGATACTCTGATCCGCTGTCGCTACGTTTGTAAGTTGGATGATCTAAACTGCCAGATATAACAAAACTTGTACCGTCCGCATACTGCCTCTGATTTCTATAATCGCTTGGACCATTTATTAAATTAATTGGTCTAAAATGGCTGCGCATAGAAGTCAACAAATTTTCATCTTCTTTCTCGGAGTTTGCCTTTTTCGATTGCGATAGCATTTGTATCATATTTGAAGCCTTATTGAAATAATTGAATACGTTCGAAGATTTTGGCACAACTTCCATGAAACAACTCTTCTCTTTGTTATGATTGAGTTTGACCAAACTTTTTGCCACGTTACGCAAATAAGGCTCATCAAAATATTCAGCTTCGGACCATTTCTCGAACTTTTCCAGACCAGTTGGTGCTTCCCACGAATTATTGGATGAAAAATTATTAACTCCGAAAGAACTTTGATTCGAATTTAGAATGGAGGATTTTCTATAATTTTCATACAGCATATTAGTTTCATTTTCTGCTACATCTGGATTAGACCATATGCTTTCGATGCTCTTACTTCCAACAGTTAAAGACTTGAATTTCATACCTAACAATGTTTCCGACTGATCAGTATCTAATGCAGCGTTGTAGTTGTTATCAAACATTGCTGAATCATCGATAACTGCATCTATAGACCAAATTGAGCTTGTAATATTTGTGCCGCATTGAATAAAATTTTTGTTGCCTGCATCTCTCATATTAGCCAAGTTCATCATTTCCACGGTGTAATCTTGTGGACTTGGGGAATCCAAAAGTTCCAGGATATCCACAGGCAAATCATCGCAAATGTTCATGCTTTCTTCATCGTTCCACAAATTTCGACTATCATCTAATTTGGACTGCTTTACTGGCAAATCCGCATTTTGCATTGACGATACTTTTTCTTCCACGATGTTACCAAATTGATCAGAATTGTTACTTGCCAACTTATTTTTAGTATTGTTACTAAACATGAACAGATCCCAGTCAGTCATGCTCTCAGAACGCTCCACCGATTTAGCCATGCTGCGAGAATATCCAAGGTCGTTTCGGCTGCGACTGAAATAACCGAGTCTTTGCTTCGTATTGTTGCGTGGCTTCATACTATCAGTTTCTACTTTGTAGTGGAGCTTCTCATCAAAACTAGCTGACCGGTTCTGCCTTCGAGCCCCTTTCTTTTTTGGCGATGTGAACCACTTCGGTATCAACGTTACTAAACTGTTAGGGGTTCCTGGTGCACGATGTTGAGTTAGTGGGGGAAAGGCTGCATAATATCGTTTTGCCAAATCTTGAGGAGAAATGCTCTGGAGGTCAGTACTCTTACTGGAAGCAGTCGATTCAGAGTTTGCAGCTGTGTCACTCTTAATTTCCTTCAGTTTTTCACACAGCTCATCGACCAATGATTCGATTCCACAATTCTATCGAATAAAAAAAACTATAAATCATCATGAGCAACAAGTATTATTTATAAATACAGTGATATTAGTTCTGTTAATTTCAAAAAGATACACCGAAAGCAAGTCTTTTGCTATTTAAAACCTCTTAATTAATTTTCAACCCGAAAAATTATAACAACTCGTACTAAATGAAACATGCATATTTTATCACATCAACATCTTCCATAAGGAAAGTACAGTCAATTATTAACTTATTTAAAAATATTAAAATATTGGCTGCACTACTATTGATCCTTCTGCTACACAGGCTAAATACACATTTCTATCTCTGCGTAATTTAATACCTTCTATTCATTTAGGGATTCATTGTAACCATACAAAAATCTGGAAATAGCACAAATGGAGACTTCATTTTACAACAACTATATACAGATTGGTGGCAGCGAGTGTGAACATAGGAACATGCAAGACAATTGCTCCTGGATTTTTTTAAAATGTAGAATATTTCTGTATAGTGACAAAACTATGGGCCGGTTGCAGAAAGCAATGTTAAGTCTCGTGTTAGCTAACATCGCGTCAAAGTGAACAAAAACGAATCAAATCTCAAATGCTTATGGCAACTAATACATTAGTAAACAAAATTTGATGCGATTTTGTTCACTTTAACGCGATGTTAGCTAACACGAGACTTAACATTGCTTTCTGCAACCGGCCCTAAGTAATTTATGTAGTTGATAACAAAAGAGTTGAATAAATGAGTAATAAAAGCAGTGCAAATTTAGTCTTTCAGCGAATGGAACGGTACAAGTGACAAATACTATGTAATATCAACACATGCATGTCCCTATGTTCGCACAAGCCACCACCACCAAACTGTACATTAAAATATATATACAGGATGTATCCCAAATGGCAGATAATATTCATACTACACAATTCTGCATCAAAAACCAAGTAAAAAAATGTGTATCATTTTAGCCCCGCATGTGGTTTTTGAATAACTGTTAGTTTTAAAAACTTGGCAACACTGTGGTACTTGTAAAATTGAAATTAATACCCATTGGGACTAGCTAAATATCACTAGATATCTGGTTAGAAAAGTTTGTCAAATTGTTGAGAGATAAAGTACATTTTTTTTCTATAATTATTTTTCAAGGTCAACTTTCTAGGGGATAAGTTGCATTCCTGCAGGGTCCCTAGTTTTAATAATGTTGGTGCATAGATTTTTAGTTCTTTTTTTCCACTAAAAAAATGATTGTCATTTTGACAGATATGTCATAATTTAATATCGCTTGTTTCATTTTTGCATTTAAAATATTTCTTGGTTTTCTTTGTTTATCCGATTTTATTGATGATGATGATGAATCCATGTTAAAAAAGAAATTTGTCACGAGTTCGAATTAAGAAACTTTGACATTCAAAATTGACACATAACCATAATTTTGAGAAAGTTCTACCAACATGAGGTATAAAAATTTCCTAGCGTTTTAATCACATATCTACCAACATTGTAACACTTTGACAGTTATTATAAAAAAAAAGTACTTTAGTTTACATTTATAGTCCATTTACTTGACATCTGCACTGTCAAACTGACATTATGTTGGCACCACTGCTATTTTTCAAATTTTAACAATTAAATTACTGTACAGTCTAATAAAAAACACATTATTTTTGAGGTATAGTCAAGACATTTTTTTTTAATTTTGACACTGACAGTGCAGATGTCAAGTAAATGGACTATATGCATGTAGATCTTTTAACCTTTTTAAACTATACACAAAATCAATAAACGTACAAAATATTATCGGCAATACATACTACGTAGACCTTCAAGACTGAAAATAATTAATTTATACTGAAAATTGTTTATTACTAAATATGAAGTTTTAATGGTATCAATTGAAAGCAGAATATATTATTTAGGAAATATTAAATCCCAGTGGTTTTTAACAATTATTTCTATAAATACCTTTATACAGATTGTCATAGTTTGTCAGACTTTTAGTTGGTCAATTCAAAATAATACTCAATCAAAAACCAGAATTATAATTTCTGTGGGCTCATATTTCAACTTATGGAAATTGTAGTAATAGTGACAGTGTATTAACAATGTTTTTTTATGGTCTCGCATGTGCTGTATCTGTACTTTACGTAAGTGAACAATTGTAATTACTATAAGTGATTTAGCAAAGTTATCTAATAAAGGTAAAATGGTAAAATATGTTCACCACGTAATTTTCTCATTTGTTCTTTCAATGTAAAATCTTCCAATGCCATTTCTGAGTTCTGACTTCAAAAAGAAAGGCATTCAGGCAAGTGTAGCCACAGAAACTAATTTAACTAGTAAAAGACTTGAAGCATAAATTATTTACTGGGTAACAATGAGAGATTGCTCATGATTAAAAGCAAACGATAGCATGCTGACTTCCAAGCCCATGACTGTCGTCATTGGTTGTTGTGCAGCTTTTGTTCATCCCCAAGTTGAATTTTTGTTTCAACATCATTTAAAACCATTTGCACCGCAACAAATGATAGTATTTCGAAAGATTTCTCGGATACTTAACTGGTATTTTGTGTCACTATAATAAAAACAGTATTAGCACTACTCAATCTTATAATTTTCAATGTAATATTAAAAACTTTTCCTCTTACTCGTGTGCTTAAAAAATTCAAGTTCCAAAATTAAACATGTGCAGCAAATTAACGTCAGTCTGTCCAATTAGTTACCTACACCTCCTAAATGATTAATCTAATCTACAGTGCTGTTAACAGTTAAGTACCTGGTCAGAAGCGGACATAAGGCACTCTATTGCAGCCGAGCGCTTCAGCTGTTCCGCGTCAGCTTGCGCATGATCGCGCCACTCTGAAAAGCAGCGGAAACGTTTGCGACCGCTTCCCGAGCGCCTCACTTCCTACATGCAATTAAAATATGGTTTCAACGAAGGGAAGAAAATGAATGAATCTACAACTACTTCTGAATTCCAAAATCCCATCAGTATAGTTCAATCGCAACTGCCTTTTACCTTGCTTGATTGCGTGAACTGCAGATCTTGATCAGGACATACAACATCCACAGGATCACGATGAAGAAGACTGAGAATGTAGCGAGTGTACACTACTGCATCAATCCCACGTGCTTCCAGTTGTTCCTCAAGCCAATCTGAAATTTCTGAGGGCATGGATACCAATTGTGGGTACTTCATGCTACCTAAACAGCAAAAACTTTTTTTAAATTTAATTCGATATACAACGAACACCGACTCACCTTAATGTTTAGAATGGAAGTGATGAACGGCCTTTAAGGGGTCTAGTAGTTTGCTTGTGGTATGAGCCCGTTCCCAAAGTACGGTGAACTTACGACAAGCTGCTATCTTTCGACATCTACTCATTGTAGAGACCTATGGTTCATGCAGCTTGTTGTAACAGTTAAAAATAATCAGTATTTAGAAGCATAACAAAATTGTAAAGCATATGGGAACTTAAATACATAAAAAAGGATGCTTCTAGCGCACTGATGTGCTGCTTATTCACTGTACTTATAGAGAATGTTGACCCCCATTGCAAACCTGCAAACAAAATAAAATTCAATTAGTGACCAATACAAGTGGAATCTACCAAATACTTTACTCAGCCTTGTGAGACCGATGTCTATGTCAAATTTAAACTTATACAAACACAAATATCAACCTAACTAACGTGATAGTTGGAAAAAGCCTGTATTGGAAGAAAATATATTTACTTGCACTTTGTATTACCGCCCTCGAGCACTGATATAAACAGAAGATAAATGTTCTAATTTAGCTGGAAAATTCCTTTCAATTAACTACTGAAGAATGCAATAGGTAGTATTCCACAGACTTCAGGTACACACAAAAAAATCAATGAAGTTTTTTGATTCTGCAAAATTACGTTTTTATTTCAACTTTATCTTTTCTTGCTGATGCCGTATCTAATTTTAGCTTTAGAAATTTTGCATTACAGAAGAGAATATATTTTTCCAACATTATACATAAAACATTTACACTATTCTTAGTAAGAACTGAATAACTCGCCAGTCAATTATTTTTAAGATCTATTCAGACTGGCAGTAGCGGCACGGCAGCAATTTGGAAGCGGCGCAAAGTATTGGCGGATTTTCAATTAGTAGGTATTCATACTAAGTGCGGGAGTTCGATGGTAAATTTGCTTTGCTAGAGACGTTCAGGGGCGTGCAGCAAGCTACAGGTACATTAAGCTTTTAAACAATTAATTATTTGATGAATTAAAAATAAGAAAATGAAGTTAGATCTTACATATAAACAATATAAATTAATTTAATTGGGGAGGAATTATCACTCCCATTTTTACTTTTTAAATAAATTATTGAAGAAACTTACAATTTATTTTCAAATTATGCTATTAGTAATAAATGTTCAACAATGTAGAAAATAATTTCTTCTGCTAATTGTCAAATATGAAATTCCTTTGGTTCAAATAATTCTCACCAAGGAGATTAGCTAAATCAGTTGCACTTCCATGTTGTAGCACAATCACGTCGGTCTGCAACTACAGACGGTACTGAACTCTAAATTATGGTCTTGGCTCTATTTAACCACATGCTTTTTCAAAAAATTGCTCCCCGAACGATCCAAACCGCTCCATGGACCCACTGCCATATCGCCGCCGACTTGCGGCTATCTCACCACTTACCAGTCTGAATTATATCATTTAAAAACGTGCAAAGCTATCGCTGAGCGGTTTTAGAACAGCACCGCTGCCGCGCCTCTACCGCCAGTCTGGATAGACTCTTTAAACATGTAAGGGAATTCAACACAAATGAAAAGAATGCAACTCTTGCCTATTTAAAAAATAAATAATTGCCAAAAAATATTCTATTATTTCTTTCCAATTGTACCTGGATAATATGTACTTTGAACAATAATAGTAGATTATGTTATTAGGAGTAAAAGTGATACTTTATGTGGCGAAGCTGAAGTTTATTTAGCCGAACGTTAGTGAGGCAAATAATTCAGCTAAGTCACATAAAGTCACTTTTACTCCGAATAACATATACTATTTTATCCGCAAACGTATTCAGGTAAATTTCAGGCTAGCACTGTACCCCTGCGCCAACCTCTGTTGTTCAGATAACGCGCAACTGTAATGATATATGAACATACTGAATCACCCGTGCCAATAGCACACGGCCACAGCAGCTGTCACACCATAACCCACGGCGACAGATGCTCCGATCCGCTGCTTAAAGGTTTATTTAAATTAAAACTTTTTCGTACTTTTTTGAAAATAAAAACCGGCCTACGAACTAATTCTAAAAATTAGCAAAATTTTAAGCCATCATACAATTTAATCGGTCCAGTATCTTCGGAGGAGATGGCAAACAAACATAGAAAGAAAGAAAGAGAGCAATCATTTTGTGTGCTTAGGCAGATAAAGTGACACTTTTACCTTGTCAATAAAGACAAATAAGTTGTCACTTTTGTGACGTTTGCGGATAAATTTATTGACTCAATTACCGGGTGACCATAAATGCTTGATTTTTTTTCTTGGATTGGCACTGTTAATGTTAGTTACCTAAGGTCACTAAATACATAAAGGTACCGCCATTCAATTCCAAGATTGTGTTCCCCCAAATTAAAAAGGACAGAGCATTGTAAGAAAGTGAGAGTGAGTCACTAATAACAGGAACCCCAAATTAAAAGAGACAAAAGATATATGTTTGCACAGTTGGCGGTACCTTTGTGATTTAGTAACCTTATAGTTACCCTGCGGTCAATTTTAAGTCTATGTCAAATTCAAGATTAGCAGGTTAGGTTTTGTGACAGTTTGTGTCAAAACTGACGGAAAACTTAACCTGCTAACCTCGAATTTGACATCAACTTAAAATTGACTACAAGGTAACCAACATTAACAGTGCCAATGTAAGAAAAAAAATCACAATCATTTATAGTCACCCAATATTAAAAGAAATAATGTAAATGCAGATTTAGGGAAAGCTTAGTGGACACATTGTCTGCTTTAAAAATGTATTTCTGTAATTTTTTATATAAAATGTTCTAATAAGTAGTTTTTCTCATAAATGAATGCAGACACTAAATTTGCACATATAGTTTATAAAAACTCTCCTGTAAGCGGATAAAAAGCTTTCATAAAGAGATTTATTTCTAATAAACAAACAAATCATTTCTGGTTTCCTATTTTTTTAAATGTTTATTGCATTTTGCTTTTTTGCTTTGCGAACAAAAATTCACATCGATATTCGCTGATTGACTGCAGTCACTATTTGTGAAAGAACGAATACATATTAAATGGAATAAAAAAATCGATTACTTAAAAAAGAAGGCCTGGATGACACGAGAAATTATGGCTGAATAAAATCATAAAAAAATGCATTCATAAAAGAATATTTGCTTTATTTTTGGATGATGTTGGATCCCGTCTGCGAATTAAACAAAAAATCTGTAAAACTTCCCTCGCCGGAATTACATCAATTTGCGAATTTAAAAATTTTTATTCCGCTGGGGTTTGAACCCGCCGCACCTGCATAGCGATCGTAACCGCATCTCCGCAGCGGATGTAACTGCATCGAAATTCCAACTGCGCCATCATGCCTTGTAGAAATAAGTGCAGCGCGTGCCTCTCTTGAACAGAACAGTCTTATTGTTGAAACGTTTTTACTCTTTTGTGACATTGACATTATCCTGTATCGGTTGAGTCTTATTTTCGGCAAATGTAAAGCCTGACCTATGTGAAAGTTACTACTTTCTTCTATTTAAAAATTAACCCAAAAATAAACAAAATTTTATTTTTTTAAGGTGCTCACCCTGTATATATATTTGTATGACAGACGGAATTAAGAAAACCTCTTTTTTGTATGATCACCTCTAAAAGTGACTATTAGAAGCTCACTGTCAATGCAAAAAATTAGCGATTCACACATTTTTTCCCTAGTAACCATTTTAACATCGCAACCACGTAAACAATGTCTTAATGAAATAATCGCGTCACTTCATGTTACTTTACGCATCGCCATGGCTAACCTGATTATTATTGTAATTCGTCATTTTTCTGGAACTGGCTAAAATTATTGACAATTGCATCACGGCACCTCCATCATCACGCAACAGTTTTATTGAGTTTGTGAGTTTTTGTGAAGTTGAAGATTGAATCTGAAGATAATTGCACCCCGCCTGAAGTATTTGAAGCGACCCAGACAGCAACCAATGAGATGTTGCCGGCCAAATTGTGCGACCTTTATGAACGGCAGTACGACTTCATCAAATGGTGTAAATTGAAATTTCAATTATTTAACAATTTTGTCATTTATTTAGGACCGTATAAAAAATTTTGTATGTATTTCGAGTGTAGAGCCATATTGGTATTCGGTTGCTCTTTACACACTAAATATATAAATCTCTATTTCGTCATCTAGGGACCTTGAAACGTGAAGATCTGAAGAAATATCGGAAGGTGATTTTCTTGTGATTACAATACTTCCTTCGTCTTTCAGACGAGGGAAATAAACATGACAAAATTATTTTTCTACTACAAAATACGATTTTGGTATGCCAATCCTACATATTTTGTTAAAAATAGAAGCTGTACAATCAGCATCAGACCTTTCAAACTATTGCTGTGTTAAGGGGCATTATCTATATATTTGATACTTCAAAAAAGCTGTAAGATGATCACCATTGTCAACACTCTTGATTTCAGGAGAGGAGAATTAAGAGCAACAGATGACCAAAATCTGGAAGAGTTTATATTCAAGGGCAAACAAATATATGAGGAAGATCGCAAACTTGATATTCAAAGTTTAAACTGGTGAATTTAAAATGGAAGTGAGCAAGATAACAAAAGTGAGTCCAAAGACTAAATCCAGGTGATCATCCAAGATTCTGATTTGATAACTTCTTGAGGCTTCAAAATTTATTGGCAGTTTAAAACAATTCACAAGAAATGATTTCACAGCATTTCAACACAAAAAATCTTGAGTACCATATGCAAAACTGCATGAACCAGCAAAAACTGTGTATTTTATTGACTCTATTAGTAGATACTGAATTACATAATTCTATTACAGATACACACATACATACATGTAGGTACATAAATGTGCACTAATACATAAATGTGCACTAAAACAATAAACAGCTTGAAGATATACCCTACCTACTAATCATTTATTTTTTCTTAACCAGACAAAGCAGTAAACACCATAAGTGTCAGCTTATAGAAGCTTACACTCTATATATTTTTGAAAAAAAGACACATTCTCTCCAATCAAAGCACAATTAAAATGATCACTAATAAGACGAAACAGAATTAGAATAAAAATTAGGTAGGTACAGTAATTTAAAAATTGATTTAGTTACAAAGAAAAAATTACCGAATAAGATCATATAATTTACATTACAAACACCCTCTAATTTTTCAGTTTTTTCAAGATTACAACAAGGTAGTTCAAACCCTGTGTAAAAGTGCACTCCAGAGTACATGTAATTTTTAGTATTGGGTGATTATCACCGATTTGACATAAACGCAATTTTGTTTTAATCTATTGCCGCTAGAGTATCACAACAATAACAAACACTGCAAATAACCTAACAAGCTTTAGCTGCTTTGTAATGTGCTTCTGCAGCTCTAAGCTATCTTTTCTAATATAAATTAGTGGGTAATTCGAGGTCCGATTCTATATCTTCCCCGTTTTGAAGTGCACACAATACTAAAAAAAAAACCTGCACTTTGGAATGAACCTAGACACGGCCTAGTTCAAACACTTTGCACATTATTATATCTTCAAATAAGTGTCGTTTACATCAAATTTGGTTTTATTGCATGTACATCTATTTATGATCTATCAACTAACACAACTCTATTTTAATTTAAAACAAACTTACGGTTTTTACAGGTTAAATCTGATTTTTTGTTTCCTAAATAACATTAGATAAGAGTCTGATTAGAAACACAAAAAATTACTGCTACTAATCTACGAGGTTAACAATGATTATGATAAAATATTAAAACTGCAATTTCTTTGCAACTATTAATTATTTCAAGAAGCAAAATTGCTGAACTTGTGTTTGGCCAATTGCAATTATATTTAATACTTAGGTGTAACTTCTGCTCGTCGTAATATGACCTTCGTCAGTCTACTACATCACGAGCACTATTGACAGTCATATCATTATCGTTATTCAATTCGTCTAATTTCAAAATTAAATTTTCCATTTTACAAGCCAAATTTCAACTCCATAAACCATTAGATACCTGAGTTAACCTACCAATTTTCTAGAAATTAGCATTAGGGTATTGCAAATATTAACTACTGATAAAATCAACTACCAACAGTTAAAACAAAAATACAAGTGCCTCAAGTGACCTTTGGAATTAAATCGGCATAATGAAATAGGTTTTTAAGTTATGCAACACTTATCCATCACCAAGGTCTTTGTCTCCACGTGTAAGGATGCATAGCTTCATGACTCAAGCGTAATCAAACTACTCTGTACTGTTTAAACAAATATGTGAACAATAACAATGCAAATATTGAGCACAAAACTACTTACCGATGGGTGCAATACACTATAAACCCAAAACGCTCGTGAGTCACGAGTTTAAACACACAAATATCGAATTTGGAAAAGAACTGAATCGGTCCTTCTATGCTAATCAAGTCCACTATCATACAGAAATATAAATTATTCGCAACCTACAACGCAGCGCCGTGTGCGACATGACTAATGACATCAAACCTATTATTATCAACCTAAACAAAGGCTAGCAACTCGAAGACGCAGGTAATCCAAGGTGCCCAAACCCATTGCCCTACACCATTGCAAATAATAAACGTGTACAATTCAACAAAATCAATGAGAATTTTACTACAGGCGCATTTACAACCTTGGGCTTACGACTCCATGGCGTGCATGCGTGCGTAGTAATAGTAAAGCAACGACACCCTACCAAGCTCGTTGTTAAAGCAAATAAAAACAATAAACACTTTCACAACATTATTTGATAACAAACTATAGTTACCTCTTTGAACGGGGTTGGTGTTTTCACCCTTTTTGCCTTCAACACACCCCAAAATTAGTAAAACATGGCGGCTCGGCACAAAGGCCAGTGCCAATCAGAAGGAATCCCGCTCAAACTGCGCTTGGGCAGAGAAATCGTCAAGGTTAGAACAAACAAGGTGGACCGACTGCAACCAACCAAGGTCTTCAATAATTTCTGAATAAATACAAATAAACTTGTTTTTGCAGTGACGTACTTTTACTTATGCTATTTATATCTCTTTCGCTTTGACATATAAGCCGGATATACAGGCTGTAGTACAGCCATCCAGTAATAGATCGCGGATAAATTTAACAAATTTAAAATAATTATTTTTGGGCAACCATACCGAAAAGTTGATTTTTACGGACGGAGTTACGGCTGCAAAATTCATTTTCGCCGTTTGCACAAAATAGCTATTTATGTACAATCGATCAATAACAGGCGCTTTTAGATTTAATTTTCAAACGTATATTCTGTTATGGTCGCAAAAATGGCGTCAGCGGGCGATAAAATTCTTTTTCATCAGCTGATATCATTACACGTATTCAGAAAAACTATAGTTACAAAGGTACTATACTATTTAGCTAAAATAACTATTAGAATTTCCCTGATTTTATTGATAACGATATTATATAATCTAGATCTACCTTTTTAATATTAAATTTCGATCATACATACAGTTTGGTATGCAATCTTTAGCTCTTGTCGTGTTATAGCCCTTGGTGTTGCGCACCTAGTACTATAACTTTCAAGCCGCGGACCAAAAACGCCTGCTTTACGCCATTGATACATAAATAACTATTATGTGCCAAAGACACTATAAATATGTTTACGCCTGAGGGCAGAAATTTCAAGTGATTGCATACAAAATTTTATGTCTTTTATTAGTGTTTTTTAATAACTTTAATAACATAGAAATTGGATGCATGGACGCATCAACGTACAGTCGCGGAATTAAAAATCCGGGCATTTAAAATGATTCAGTGTATATCTTACTTTACTTTATTTATCACGTTACCTGGTGAAATTATTCAAAGTCAAAATAATTAATCGCATATTATGATAGCATGCCTCATTGTTTAACTGTCACTTGCTAACCTAGAAAATCCCAATTTACATTACCCAAAAATTTCAAAAATCCTCCATAAGACTAGCCCGGATTTTTAATTCCGCGACTGTACGTGATTGGTCGATAACGAGGAGAAGGCGTTATGAATTATAATGCCCCAGTTGTTATGGACTTATTTATATATTCGGTATCACAGATGTAAACAACAAATAATCTATTAGTTAGTAAAACATAAAATTAATAATGTGTTTTTGATTATAATATGCATTGTGGTTGCACAAAAAAAATGTTGCATATACTACGTCCGTCATATGTTTGGAATAATTTCTCTCATTTGACGGACGTATACTTTTGTGCAATCCTAATGTATATTATAATAAAAAACAAACCTTTATATTTTTTTTCTACAACCACTACTAAAACTAGGCCTTTTAGCGCTAGCTTTTTACTTCCTTTTACGATAAAGAAAGTATTGGATTCACCCCAAAAATTCGAAATTGAGTTTTCAACAGATCTTCACATATTTTTTCATTGGTCTGTCTGTGTGTATGTGTATGTCTGTCTGTGTGTGTGTGTCTGGCTGTGAACAGAATATCTAAAAAACAAAAAGAGGTATGCAAGCTTTTGAAGAAAATCTCATAACCGAAAGTAGGTGTTTACTCTTGAGATTTTTCACATTTTTCGATTTTTTCAAAACGGCTCTAACGATTTTTTCAAACTTTATATTTTTATTACATTTTTAATGTGTATTGTTGTGAGATAGGTGATTTTCCAGTTGAATACTTCTAAAATGGGTTTCTTTTGTTTTTTTTCTTTCATTAACTTGTATTTTAAATAGAACATACGGTATATTAATTGTCTCTTCAACTAACTCTCTATTTTGTACTGTTCTTGTACAATTTGTAATTTTTGAAAAATTTTGATTAATGCTTAAAAATCAAAAATCATATTTTTTGCTAATTATACGATCACTGTTAAAAGAAGTTGTGTGAGTGTATCACACCAGATTTTTTTCACTAAAAATGACGTTTTATAATTTAGCGTGTTAAAAGTGAAATCAGCTGTTTAATTTAGAATTTCGAACTGGAAGTGAGATTGTAAAGTTATTCTAGTTACTTCTTTCGTTAGATGTAAAGTGTTTTTTAAATCATGAAAATAGTATTTAAGAAATAAAGTAAAATTTGTACTATTATAAATACCTTTGACAACTAACTTTGGCAACTACTAGCTACAGAAACAGTCACCTGCGTGTCAGGCCATCTCTTTAATGACATAAATTATAACTGTCATAAATGCAAACCTTTGTTAAATCGACATTTATGAACTAATAACAGTAAATTTAAGGCGGTAGAAAAATATTGTTTTCAAACTCGTGCTAAAAGTGTTTATGCATGATACATGCTATGAAACTCAGCCTTCGGCTTCGTTTCATAATTTTCATATCTCGTGCATAAACGTCCACTTTTAGCACTTGTTGCACAAATAGCTATTGTGTAACCTTGACAAAAAGTTTACGGCTGCGAAATTCGTGCTGCAGTTTAAGATTTATGTGTACTTGGTACAAAAATGCCTGTATAATGTAAAAAATCTGTATAAACAGCAAAAAAAGTTAATTTGCGCATGTGCACGTCATCGCTGTGGTCACAGTCGTCATTAGAAAAGCAGTTTGTACAAGTATAGGCAATTCAGTAAACACAAAAACATATAAATGTTTTTGAAGTTGGCATATACGTAAAATTTGTCTGCTAGGGATTCTGTATTTTGTTTTGCAAAGGTTTCCATACCTGCATAAAGGTGACTTTGAATTTAAAAATGACAATTAATAAATATCATTAAGCCAGTGTCAAAGTACATACTATTCTGGAAATTCTTGCCTGAACTTTTATAAAATGTAATAAAAATACTTATTAATAAATGCTACATCAATAGTATCAAACACAGTATTTGTTTAACATCCTTAAAAGTAGTTATGACAGATGCTAATTAAATGTCACACTCTTAACCTAATTGTTTTAGTAACTTTTTGTAAGTACATTCCTAGACAAAAGATGAATTTTGGAAATACACTCATGAAATTTTAGAAATCAAAGGCCACTTTGTGTTTTATGTTTAGTGAACAGACTATACAACACAAATTATGCCCATACAACAAAAATTACGCCTATGCTCATTGCTTCAAACGTTGTCAACTGTTATAGTATTTTACAGTAGAAGTCCGTTAGGATAGCCTTTACTGCCGAGTCAGAGAATTTGTGAGACGAGCTCGAAGAGCGAGTCGAATAATACTGGCGAGGCAGCAAAGGCCCTAACGGACGTGTATTGTACAATAGTTTTTGTAATACCTGCATACAATTCGGTCATATCTATATTTTTCTAATATTTAGCGGTACACGAAAGTAACCATGGAAACCGTCACGGATATCCTGTCTGCACCGTCTCGTATGTTAGAGGCAGTTTCGTTGGTGTAAACAAGACTTTTTCTGTTATAAATCTATTACTTTAGTAAAAGTCACAATGGATTGATTTTAAGGTTGTGACTCAAGACAAAACCAGCATTGCCAGTTAGTTGTACGCAATACCTTGATATATCGAGAGATCCAAAAAACCTGTTCCTCAGCGGGCTGTGGGAATTCAACGTATGAATAATAAATTGGTGACACTGTACGTCAATGTCAAATTCTAGGTTATCAGGTTAGGTTTGCCGTCAGTTAGGACACAAAATTACGCAAATCCTAACCTGCTAACCTCGAATTTGACATTGACGTACAGTGTCACCAACCTATTATTCATACGTTGAATTTACACAGCCCTCTGAGGAACAGTTTTTTTTTTGATCTCTCGATAATTGTTGTATTGGCTTTAATTAAATATGAATTAATCAGTAAATATTTGATTTGTTAGTTTTTTTTTCAATAAATTATGATAATTATAAATAGCTTAGGCACTTCATAAAACCTCAAAAAAGTAAATGTTTTATTTAATCGCTTAATATAAATGTAGAATATATTTAGTAATAAATAAATAGGTATGAATATTGTTAACTCAGTTATTTATTGCAGAAGAAACATAAAATAACAACATTTAAATAACACATTTTAAAAGTGGCAGACAATTTTAATAATGATGTTATGTAAGGTATCCAGTAAATCAAGATGTCTGAACTTCAAAGTCCCTGAACGTACCAATTTCCTTCGAATTTCTATCGCAGTAATGTCGATAGGTATGTTTTCGATTTTTTTTTGTTCCTTCGAAAATGTCCAGACTAGTATAGGATTAATTTATATATGTTGTTATGATTTGTTCAACCAACTACAACTATAATCCATTTAGGAAACTCCCGTGACATTTACAGTGTCCACTGCAAAATTTTGAGTGTACTTGATAAGTACTAAGTACATACTATTGCAGCTGATTGTACTATATATGGGTTGTATTGGTACTGGTGTGGGGCTGGCTATTCTAATTACCCCATGTCCATTGTCCATGTTCTTTTAAAATTCCATCAATAAGGTAAAGATAAAGGATCAGGGTCATTTCAATTTCCCCAACTGGAATCCGGCTGCTATAGGGACCTTGCGTCCCTCTTCAGCCAATACGGGAATTTCAGGATCGGCCAGAAAAAGGAGAGGTGGAGCATGGACGAGACACCAGGAAAGGTGGAGAAGTACTGCCCCGACATTCACCTCAGGGAAGGTACTCTGTTGACTCAGGAAAACCATCTAAAAACCAGAATTAGAGCGGACGGCCACGGGAATTGAACTCACGACCTCCCGAATGCTAAGCAGACGTGTTAACCACTAGTCCACAGAAGTCGATAAATTCCATCAATTAACATACATAATGTTGATCGCTGTTTCATCTAATAGGTTTTAAGAAGTCCAAAATCTGCTTTTTCGTATTTTTACCCTCAATTTTTACATTATGATTAATCAACCATTCTTGCATTTTTTTTTCTTGCAAGAAAATGTGGAAGGTGTATCCAATTGCACCACATGATACGGTGTATTATCCATAATCAACACATATTTAGATTACCTACAGCTTACAGCTTAGCCAAAGAGAAAAAAAACCTCTACCAGAAAATGTAAAAAAATATATAGTGTCATTTAAAAAAATTGCATGTGACGTCACCACTCTGAAACAATTGAAGATAACATTTTTTTGTGCCATTTGATTTTATATAAGGTTTATTGGGTCTAAAATAAATAATAAAGTAGCTAGAAGGCGGCGCCTTTTTTGTTGAACAGACTGTATATGGTTGCTAATAAAAGTTATTTGTCAGTTTCAGCCAATCATAGTAGATTATTAGAGTGCACGCATTTGAATACTTCCCACACCGGAGTAGGAAATAGTGATATGCAAAAGTTAAGAACAGTAAGAGCTTTCCAGCGAGTGTAAACGTTTAATGAGCGAGCACAGCGAAGAGAGCGCATTAATTCTACACAAGCATAGAAGAATAATTTTTTTAACGTGTCGAACATGCTATTTTTTCTAATACCTTTGTAAGAAATGCCCAAAATGAAATGTTGACGTTTAATTTATCTGACATCTACATTATCATAGTACTTTACGCAACTAGTTTATAAAAGTGATGTTTTACTGAACAAGCATGGGTGATTTTTTTCTAAAGAGCGTTCCGTGTACTATTTCATCTTATTTCAGATAGAAATGGGAAATATTACATTAAAATGTCAAAACATAACCAAGCTGAGAAGAACTCGTTTCTATGTACTGAATCACAATAAGCAGCTCTAGTTGATGTGATGCGTTTTGGCAGTACTGAAGTGTATTGTTGGTTGCACTGTAAGTCTCTGTCAAATTCTAAGTTAGCAAGTTAGGTTTAGACCAGTCTGGACACAAATGCACACAAAACCTAACCTTCTAACTTCGAATATGTCGCAAACTGACAGCGCCCTTTCTTCATTGCCAAACGTAAGACAAATCGCAGTTGCTATGGTGTAAAGAACCACTTTACTCAATGACTTTGAATGTAGAAGTTTAGTATGTTACAATATGAAATGCGATAAATTATAATTTACAGAAACTTAGAAGTTGTAGACGTCCGTTACTATAACAATAAACATTTGTCACTAGTGGGGAAAATAACTTTTTTGCACATCCGGGACTAAAGTTGATACTTTAGTTCCCGTAAACAGGGACTAAATTAGCTCATTTAATCCCTAGCGACTAAAGTAAAAACGATACCGTAACTATTGTCACGTTTTACGTTTTGGGCTATTTAAAAATTATACGCCGCTTCTTGTTTTAAGTATTTATTTACAGCAATTTATCTTTACTATTTACCATATATCTAATACTTACTATATTGCTAGCGGCTATGAGTGGGAAACTCACCGATGAAGTGAGACACACAACCAACTCCTTCATGTATACGGTGAGCTGTGCGCAAGCGCGGCGGCGTCGTCCGCCCAATGGGGAAGTGGTCAAGTTTAAAATTCGCTTCTAAAGGCGGAGTTCGAATTCTCACGCATGCGCACGAGACGCGTTATACTCTAAGTGAGACTATGTCGGCGCCGTAATGTTTTCTGAAGTTTCCAGGCCCTATCAGCAATATATGTGTATTATATATATGCTATTTACAAAACACAAGATTATTAAGGCGGAACACAAATTATTTATAACTACTAATCAGGAACTATTTCTAACAACAAATACACTTCATTTATTTTCACGCGACTGACATTAAGGATTTATCTGGCTAGATTTATTTACACACACGCGTTTTATATGGCAGCTTCCGCATACTTCAAAGCTGAATTCCGACTGACTGCCTTCCCGCTTTGCTGGCTTATATATTCGCCGGTTGAGTCTAGAGTCCCTGTATATAGTAAGATAAGAGTCGGGCAAACGCGGTTCAATTTTTGATTGGCTACGATCCACTGCGCATGCGCAGTAATCTAAAATTGAAATTTGAAGGGTGGCTATGGCAATGACAATTAAATGACGTACGTAATATTGTTCGATTCGATGACAAGACAAGTTTTTAGAGGTTATATGTTTACTACACCACCAAAAACCCGCTCGTAAATTACTCAATCCGATCTATCTACTGCAAAATCAGCTGACCACCAATCAGTAAACGGTAGATACCTACCAGTGTAGTTTTCGTAAATGCATTAAGTTTACCATTTATTGACAATGTCAAACTGACAAGTAATTAAATTCATCAAAGTGACACATATTAAGAAAAACAACTCCGGCCTTGAACGCATCATTTATTTTTGGAACACTAATGGCGGATGACATTTGTGTTTGCCCGACTCTTATATAACTATATACAGGGACTCTAGTTGAGTCATTCCGGCAGCGTCGAGATATTCTCGACTAGTCCGGCAAATGGTGACGCATCGCGTGCATTAACCCCCAGGGTCGTTCTAGAAGGCGTGACTCATTCGTCACACGAAAGCCGGCTTCAAGGGCGTTACACTATGGTAAATTTATGTACACACGAAGTTAATAGGTTAGGTTTTGTTTGTCATTTAAGACACACTGACGCAAAACTTAACCTGCAAATATCGAATTTGACATATACTGACAATACATTTCAGTACTGCCAACTGATTCAGGCTACCCAGGGCCTGCTGCAATTCAGTTAAAAAAAAAATGTAATTGTTAGTTTCCAAATTGACAGATTCCAAATTTTGGAAATGTTTGATGATAATGTTCCCAAAAGTGCAAAAAATAACGTATATACCTCGGGACTAAAGTGTCTAAATCCCTTGAGTTGTTGCCCTCGGGCTTCGCCCTCGAGGCAACAACCTCCACTCGCGGGATTAAATGGTCCGCTTTAGTCCCTCATGATATAATATACTATTTCTCTACTGAAGAAAAGAAGTACCTTTCACAACTAAAATAAAGCACTAAAAACCCCAATTTTTAACTAAATTTTTATCTACACTCTTATAAAAATGTATAGTCATGGCCTGCTCTGAGTCATATTGAAAAAGGATCGACTGTAAACACTTTTCTTTCTAAATTTTAATTCTCGGAGACATTAAAAAATCTAAAATAAACAGAAATATGGGCTGTCAATTGATATTTCATTACAGTATGTAATCCTTAACTTTATTTTATAAAATTTTGGTCTTAGACCGAGTTGATATATTCTTTTGCTTCACCCTGTGCATTATACAAATTTATTTGTATTTCATTTGTGTTCTTTCAATTTCTAAATATGCACCAACTTTATTTGCTAATATGTTCTTGTATTAGAATATAAATATATTCTAAGATTTTTGGAGCTATTAATAAATAATTTTCCCATTTATTGCAAATTTTCTGGATCACGCTGTATTAGTTGCACAGCAACATGCATTTAATTTTTTTCAAAAGGTGAAGCAGATTGTGTGTAGTATATGTTTATCTTATCTACTGTATTATGATGGAGTCGACAATTTATTCTGATCGAGCCGGATAAAACTGGAGATTTATCGCAGGTAGAGTTTAAACTGTTGATAGAAATTGACAATATGAATATTGTAGGTTAGCGACAGTGAATGAACATGCAAAATTTTGTGAGGTTGGTAGCAACCAATTTGATGTCATGCCGTGTTGTAGTGACATCTCGTCACTTCTAAGATTGGAAAATTCCGCTGCCACTACGCACGAAAAAGTGTTCGAACAAAATAATTGGAGAACGTCGTCGATGGCTACCGTCATTTTCGAAAATCGTATCTGTCACTTGTCAAAATTCGTCTGTTAAAAAATGCAAGTATTTGTGCGCTCACCACATCTTGTAACTCGTTCGTACAAATTATTTAAAAGTAAGTAATTGCAATTCAGATAGCCCATGCAAGTTGTGCAATACCGCCAGCATAGGTTATGTCTGGAATATATTTCATAAGATTGTTCGCTAAAAATACATTTTTCAGGTTGTTCTCACTCAAATCGAGCCATAAAATGTTTATGTAGTGAAAACTGTCATAAGAGAAAATACCACTCCTCCGTTCATGTTCAGTTTGCTGTACCATTTGACATAGTTAAAAACTCGACGCTACTAAGTAATGTAAGATTTAAAAATGTTTCCGCACATCCACACAGTGACACTTACTACCATAATTTGATTGTTCGCAATTTATCATTATCGGCAGTAACATACGACAAAGAACCATTAAAACCATCTTCGAAGGTAGAACAAACTGTCCAAGCAATTAAAAAGCAGAAAGAAGAACTTCCTGCTGAAGTACCAAAAAAGAGGTAGTAAAAAAGCCTATAAGTCAAAGAATTTACGATGAATTGCTTCATTACTACCATGGCTTTAGGTTATTGTTTATAGATGTAAAAATATCATCCGTTCTAGTATGGAGAATTTTAAGAGGGCATTCACTCACACGACGAGAACACCGGCTGTTGGTACGAACAGTGGGTGATATGTTCCGACTACTGCCTTTTTCAGTATTTATTGTTGTACCATTTCTGGAATTTTTATTGCCAGTATTCATTAAACTGTTCCCTGGTATGTTACCTTCTACTTTTGAAACTGCTACAGAAAAGGAAAATAAGAATAAAAAAAATTTTAAAGTAAAAATAGAAATGGCGAGGTTCCTGCAAGAAACGCTGGATGACATGGCAGTACAACATAAGGATCATAGATCTCAGCTAGCAAAGGATTTTAACCAGTGGGTCATCAGAGTACGAAAGACCGGAGAAGAAGTAACTAGCCAAGAAATTATGAAATTTTCAAAACTATTTGAAGACGAAATAACGCTCGACTCCCTCTCACGCAGTCAGCTTGTAGCTCTTTGTAAAGTTTTGGAAGTACAAACACTGGGAACCAATAACATACTGCGTTTCCAGTTAAGAATGAAACTACGATCTTTAGCTGCTGATGATAAAATGATACAAAAGGAAGGGGTAGATTCATTGACATTGTATGAAATGCAGCAAGCTTGCAGAGCTCGTGGAATGAGAGCGTATGGAGTATCTGAAGCTCGGCTCCGAAGTCAGTTACAACAGTGGCTATATCTAAGCCTAAATGAAAAAGTCCCTCCATCATTGTTGCTGTTGTCTCGAGCACTTATGCTGCCAGAAACTATACCAACGCACGATAAGTTAAAAGCAACTATTTCTGCTTTACCTGAAGCTGTGATGACCCACACTCAAGCTGCAATTGGTGAGAAAGAAGGTAAAATTGACAATAAAGTTAAAATACAGGTATTAAAAGAAGAAGAAAGGAGGATAAAAGAAGAACGACGTGAACAATGTGAAGAGAAAAAGAAGAAAGAAATCGAGAAAGAAATCCTAATAGACAAAGCACAAGTTCTTGTAGATAAAGCACCTGTCCTTGAAGACAAAGCAGAAGTTCTAACCACAAGTACTGAGAAAATAGCAGAAACTAAACCAGCGGAACAATTACGTGCAAAAGATATTAAAGTGATAGAACATGCACTTGATAGAATTTGTAAAGACAATAAGAAGTTTGTTGTTGAAAAGGAAGTTCTTGATGACTTGAAGGAAGAAATGGCAGACTATCAGGAAGATGTTCAAGATTTGAAGAGAGCAACTGCGGATGAAGTTAAACCAGCAGTTAAAGAAAGTAAAGCAGCAAAACGTCTTTTCAAGCGAGTTAATAAGATGATCACCAAATTGGACTGCGTTCTAGAGGAACTAGAAAGTAAAGAGAAAGAACTGAAAAAAGATCTTGAAACTGAAGCTACAGATAAAAAGAAGCAAGAATTATTACGAATTGACGACATTATGGCAGCAATTAAGAAAATACAAGATGTTCCAGATGATTCTCGCATACAGCAAATTAAAAATGTTCTTGGAAAAATCGATGACGACAGTGATGGATCAGTTAAAGTAGAAGATGTACTTAAGGTAAGTTTTGCAACAGTAACAACATTCATAGTATTCCATTAAAAAAACATTTTTACAGGTAATCGAATTTATTGGAAAAGAAAATGTGCATTTAAGTAATAAACAAGTAGATGAATTGATCGATCTTCTCGACAAGGAGGAAATTCTTGAAGTTGAGGATAAAATTGAAAGGGCTCTACAGAAGGAAAAGGAATTACAAGCTGAAGCTAAGGCTTGTAAACCAACTGAACCGCCAAAAGGAGATCCAACAGGAAAGTGTGGCGAAGACTCCAAACAAAGTTCGCAAAGTGAAAGCCAGAAATGCGGAGATCAAAAACCACCACCAAAAGTAGCAGCACAACATACCAAATTTACACCACCACCAATTAGCAGTATTGATTCAACAAAAAGCAAAGATAGCTCTAAAATGCTTTAATTATGTGGCGTTTATATGGTTAGTTAACATTAATCGCATTATACAGGTAGTTTCACTATATACCTTAACGTGTGATTTATAATTTTTATATAATTGTATCACTTGTTTGATCTATGTAAATATAATTAATATACTATCGAATGGAAGGTAAAATGTCGTAATAATACAGTTTTATTTTGTTGTATTGTGAATGTGTACAAAATTGTTGGAGCAATGCTCAAAAGTATATTGAAAAATGCAAGCTTTACGGATGTAATATTTAACTTGAATTAAATTATTTTGCATCAAATTTTTAACTAAAGTATTAATCCTTCTGCAACGAACCTTTCAAATATCCTAAATGCAAGAGGTGTCGTAAAATATACACAGTTTTGAAACATTGCAAATGTGAAAGTGTACAGACTTGTTTTTGTTTTGCGTGTGAAGAAGTTTAATGTTTATTGCACATTTAAAATTGTATCCGCATGAGTGTTCAATTTTAAAATTTATCCAGTTGCATGTACAACAGGGTACACCTAAATTTCTACATTTAACTGCATTGTGATTAAAAAAAGAATCTTTTTTAATTGAAATTATTTTGATAACTTTCAATAATGATTGAATAATTGCTGAACCTGTGTTAAATAATAACATTTAAATGAAATAATGGTAGCAAATGTTTAATGTTTCAATGTAATGAAAATATAATTACAGAGTGAGGTAACCATAATTAGTACTAATTAGGAATCCTAGAAGGTGGTGAATAAAAATCTTAGTTATGATTAAAATAAAATGTTACAAAGTTAAGGTGTAAAGCAGTAAATAAGTTTATTAAATAACCTGAAATAACTTGATTTCACAATTATTCCTTTAGGAAGAAAACACAATTGACGTTGCAGATCCCTAACCACAGTGTTTATCTAGGAGGGCTACCCTTTTGTTGTTGGCAGGGCTGTAACTAGAGGCGCTAAAATGGCACTGGGGAAAAATTCTTGTATTAATGAAAAAACAGTGAAGTAAATACGCGGGCAATTTTACAAAAACAAATTAACATCTACAGAGAAGTCTCTGACAGCCTATCTCACTTGAAACTAGAGCTTACAATACCGGGATTCCGGAGAATTTTTATCCGGTATTGATCCAAAAATACCGGTATTTTGGTATTACATGTATAAAAATATTTATTACATTTAAAACTAAAATATGTGACCAATAAATCAAAATATTTATTGAAAGTATTTTTAGTTAAACAAATGATAGCATAATTAATTTAAACATATTTTAATTATTAGACACCATGACCCCTTGGAGGTCATGGATGCAAAAAACTTTGCTGAGCATAGAAATTGAAACGATGAAGCTTTCGTTTGGAACCATTTCCTAACGGAAGTGGGCAATTGGCTAAATGTAAGAAGTGTTCCAAAGAAATAAAATGCGCTGGAGGATCTACGAGTGACCTTCATACCCATTTAAAAACAATGCATGGATTAAATCTTACAAATAAGTGTGAACTTTCTTAACAGTGACGGACACGGTGCTTCGAAACATCCGAAACTATTAACGAGTTATTTTAAAAATAATAAACTTACACAATAGCTCGCACGCATGACCGCTCGCGATGGCCTGTCTTAATATTTTCATTAATTCTTATGACAAGAGAAAGTTTGAGTGCGACGGGGTTTAAAGATATACCAAAATCTTCATCCACAATAAGAAATATGGTGCTAGGATATAGCAAGATTATTAGAGAAACTATAACTAATAAAATATCTAACTTGAAATGTAAAGGTATTACCTTTGATGAATGGACATCTATTCGTAATCGACGTTCTATAAATATTAACGTGCACTCTGCTGGGGGAACTTTGTTGAATATCGGATTAATAGGTATATGCAATCGGTTCATACCAGCAGAAAAGTACTTAACACTTTTGGAAGAAAAATTAAATGCTTTTGTTTTAAATATTTCTAGTGACAGTTGGGGTAACCACTGACGGCGCATCGATTTTGGTGAAATTAAGAAAACTTATAGATGCTGAACATCAGCAATGCTTGGCACATGGTATAAATTTAGCAATTACGGATGTTCTGTATAAGTTAACCCCTAGTGTAGATGTTGATTACAATATGTCGAGGAAGATGACGATGATATGGATGAAGAAGGGATGTTGATGGCGTCATTATAGAATCTGATTTAGTAGGTACTGTAAAGATCTTTAAAAACTCACCTTCTAAAAATGATTTTTTTTACAAAATTACGTCAAAGAACAATTTGGTAGGGAAATTGCTCTGAAATTAGATTGTCGGGCACGCTGGAAAAGTATGTTGTTCATGTTGGAAAAGTTTTATAAATTAAGATATTGTGTTCAAAAAGCGCTGATTGATATAGTTTCGGCTATAAAGTTTTTCTGACGAACTTAATTTATCTGCAACTATTGCCGCGTTGATTCCTATAAAACTAGCAGTAGACGCATTATATTGAAAAGATGTAAATCTTTTCCCGGCTGATGCATCTTTAAAATTTATGATGGAGGCTCTTTCCCAACACAAATATTCAATATCTTTGCAACTACTGGAAGCTTTAAAATTTCGCATTTTACAGCGACGAACAGATTTGTCACAAATACTTCAATAGCTACAAAGGGGCTCACAAGATGACAACGGGATGTTATCTGAACGTCTACCTAAAAGTACACTCAAGAAAAATATTAGTATATGTTTAAATAAACGGCGGCTTTCACATGCAAATTTAGAGGAAGAAACATCACTAACAGAAGTTACAAATATGACAGAAGAATCCTGTTCGGCATCTAATAATAAAACTATTTTAGAATCCTGCTCGATGTCTGTCCGTGACGTGTTAAAGAGAAAACTGCAGGCGGCAGTAGAAGAAACACTTACAACTGTGCCTAGGATTTAAAAAAATAACGGGATTTGAGCAAAAAATAAAAGATGAGATCACGTTTTTTGAAAAAAGTGGAACAAAAGGGACATATTTAAAAAAGGCATACGATTACTTAATTGACCATTGTACCGACAAGTGTGGAGACGGAAAGGACATTATCTGTACAAAAATTCGGTCTTCTCTTAATGATGAAACTATCAATTGTTAATGCTTTTCGAGAGCACAGTTTAATAAAGAAAATTAATATTTGATGGACAATTTTAATTTGTTAGTTCGTATATTAGTTACACATAAAAAAACTTAATTTTGTTATATTTATAGAATTTGTTATTTGTCATATTTTTTATCTACTGTATTTATTTATCTACTTATAAAGAAAAAAATGTTAAGTTAATGGTATTCCTTTTGTAAGCAACGTTAATTTTAACAATACATTTCTATTTATTTTCTGGATATTATTTTTAAATGTCGTAATAACTAGGTATAAATTTAATAAGTAAATTTTTAATAGTAATACCGGTATCCCGGTATGAAAAATTTTGAATATATCCCGGTATGAAAAATTTTGAATACCGAATACCGGTATTAAGATTTTGGTCCGGTATTGTAAGCACTACTTGAAACATACAGTTCAGAAAACAAGAAAAGTTTGTATCTAAAATGAATACTAATAAATTAAAACTCCTAAGGTGAGGTAACTACTCTAAATAACGCAGTCGATGTTAATCTGTACCAGTCCCTGAGATTGTTTAACCAGGATATACGTCTGCGACCTGGAGATTTGCGTCTGTTGATTTTGCCTTGCAACACGAGTTGAAATAAACGGCATTTATGATTCCTCACGATACGACCTAAATACTGAAGTTTGTGACTTTTTATTGTATTAACACATTCTGTTTTCTACATTTTTTCTGGAACGTCTTTGTTGCTCACTCTATCTATCCAGGGAATGCACCACATTCGCCGATATATCCACATTTCAAATGCTTCTACTCTTCTAATTGCCTCTTTGTTTAGAGTCCAGGTCTCTACTTTGTAGAATAATACCAAGAATACATAACACCGCAGTAGTCTAGTTCATAATGTAATATGAATTTGTTGAGAACATAATGTTAGTTTCATGTTCATGAAGGCTGTGCATGCAGCCTCAATACGGCACGATTTCCTGTAGACAATCTCTCTATGGTCATTCAGCATTGATCCTAAGTAGCGGAATTGGGAAATGTCAGCTTACATACATTTTAACATCAAAGGAACCGACAGTGAGTGTCTCTACTTGTTTGATTTATGTAAGCTGGAAATGTTTTCAATAGTTTGGTTGTTATGTTGTAGTGCCATTCTATGGATAATGGGGTTTCTAGTCATTACCATTGACTTACTTTTCGTAACGTTTATTTTAAGTCCGTATTTATCGATAATTGTTGAAATGTTAGTTAGCATTTCTTGTAATTCCTGTTCGGATTCTGCTATTAGAACAGTATCATCCGGATAGCTTATCGATATGATTCTTTCTCCGTTTATTGTTATGCTCCCGTTGGAATGTTTATTTGCTCTTAAAAATTATCTCTGAATATATATTAAATAATAACGATAACACACAACCTTGTAGTACAGGCAGACCTCGCCATTCACGGGGGTTACGTTTCAGAAGAATGCCGCGTGGCGCAATTAAACACAAAGTACGTTTTTTTCCTTTAAAAATTTTCAAGGTCAAAGAATTTTGGGTTTATGTTGGCATTACCTACTTGGATTCCTTTAAAAAATATATGTTGGTAAAATTTGTTTATTTCATACTGTCCGGAAAATATGACTGCGTCATCAATTTGAGTCCGGAAAGTGGAACATTACATCACAAGGCCGGAAAGTGACACTTTCCGGCCTCTTGTCTTTTTTTACAAAACATCTCATAAATTTTCATAACACATCCCACGCCCCTGCCGTCCACCTGACCAAATAAGGGGGCCCTCGGGGCGCCGCCTCTCTCCAAGAGGACCCTCGGGGCTCCGCCCCTCTCCAACAGAGCCCTCGGGGCTTCGCCCCTCTCCAAGGAGGCCCGCGTGGCTTCGCCCCTTTCCAAGGGGGCCCTCGTGGCTGCGCCCCTCTGCAAGGGGGCCCTCGGGACTCCGCCCCTCTCCAAGGAAGCCCTCGGAACTCCGCCCCTCTCCAAGGAGGCCCTTGGGGCTCTGATTCTCCCCAAGGGGGCCCGACACTCCAAGGGGGGCCTCGGGGCTCTGACCCTCTCCAAGGGGCTCTCGAAGCTCCGCCCCTCACAAAGAGGGCCTCGGGGCTCCGCCCCTCTCTAAGGGGGCCTTCGAGACTTTGTCCCTCTCCAAGGGGGTCCTCGGGGCTGCGCTCCTCTCCAAGGAGCATTCGGGGCTTCGCCCCTCTCTAAGGGGTACCCTCGGGACTCCTCCCCTCTCCAAGGGGGACCTCGGGACTCCTACCCTCTCCAAGGGGGACCTCGGGACTCCTCCCCTCTCCAAGGGGGCCCTTGGGGCTCCGCTACCGTAACCCGCATTCGCTCAACCAGGGACATCGCGTCTGCAATTTTCGTGACGGGCACACACGTCTGGATCGTTCTCCTGTATTATATAGAGGATTAAAGTAATTAGGCCGATAATATAAAACAGTATGAAATAAAACATTGTACGATACACGGCCCTAAAATATTATTAAAATACTCGTTTATAAATTCTCTAATTCATCCCCAATCCACATTTGCACCTTTAGGGGTTGATTAGGGCAAAATCCTAAAATACGTTTCTAGGTATTTACATTGATAATCTTTGCAAGTAAACACCAAGTCGATATCTTATCGGCTGTAAGAAATATTGAGGAATTCGTGAAAACACATTTTACCCCTTTTCACCCCCTTAGGGGTCGAATTTCAAAAAATCCCTTCTTAACGCTACCTTACGTAACAAACCGAACCTTCCACCCAAATATCAAGTTTTTAGTGCCAGTGGTTTCGGCTCTGCGTTGATTAGTCAGGGTTGTGACTTTCCTTTATATATGTATAGATTAAAGTAATTAGGCCGATAATATAAAACAGTATGAAATAAAACATTGTACGATACACGGCCCTAAAATATTATTAAAATACTCGTTTAGAAATTCCAGACTCGGCTCGTTCCTCGCCTCGTCCGTAAACATCTAAACTCGTACTTTAATAAGTCATTTTCCGGCCTCGTAACGTAAATTACTATTCATGTTTGAACCAAACGCACAAGTATTTTAAATACAGGCGGAAATAATTACTACATTATTCATGTCTATAATAGAACTACGTCATAAAGGTTATTTTAAAACTCTCCAAGGAGGCCCTCGGGATTCCACCCCTCGGGTCTCCGCCCCTCTGTAAGAAGCCCTCGGGACTCCGCCCCTCTCCAAGGGGGCCCTCGGGGCTCTGCTTCTCTCCAAGGGGCCCCGGGGCTCCGCCCGTCTCCAAGGGGACCCTCGGGGCTCTGTTCCTCTCCAAGGGGCCCTCGAAGCTCCGCCCCTCACAAAGAGGGCCACGGGGCTCCGCTTCGTCCCTCTCCAAGGGGGCCCTCGGGGCTGCGCTCCTCTCCAAGGGGCCTTCAGGGCTTCGCCCCTCTCTAAGGGCTACCCTCGGGACTTCTCCCCTCTCCAAAGGGGACATCGGGGCTTCGGGCTCCACCCCTCTCCAAAGGGGCACTTGGGGCTCCGCTACCGTAACCCACATTCGCTCAACCAGAGACATCGCGTCTGCAATTTTCGTGACGGACACACACGTCTGGATCGTTCTCCTTTATTATATAGAGGACTAGCAAGATGCCCGTTCTTCGTACGGACTACAAATGTTTGTTTCTTCTTCTAAATCTCAAATGCATTCTAGAGTGTCCCCCTCCTCCATCACTCAATACGCTAAACAGTTTACCACTTTTCGCTTTTTAGGGGTGCAATTTCTAAAAAAATCAGCCCGTTTTATACTGAAATGAACCCACAGCGAAAAATAATTTTAACTTTCTACTTCTATTCAGTTTTCCCTTTTTACCGGTTTAGGGGTGAAATTTAAAAAACCCTTAAAAACGTTTTCTAAAGATTTAAAAATACATCTATATGCCAAAAAAGAATGATCTAACTCAACAAACACAGGAGATACAAAGGGTTCTATAATTCACCCCGAATTCAAATTCGCACCTTTTAAGTGTCGATTAGGTCAATGAAATGTGGTTTTAGACATTTGCATTGGATAGCTACTCATGCAAAACACCAAGTCGATATCTTACCGGGCCTAAGAGATACGTGGAATTCGTGAAAACATAGTTTACCTCTTTTTACCCCTTTAGGGTACATTTTTCAAAATCACTTAAACTATTTTTTAGATATTTTAAAAATATATCTATATACCAAAAAAAGACTGATCTAACTCAATAAACATAGAAGTAACGAAGGGTCCTTAATTCACCCCCTACCCTTTTTCAGCTTTTCCTCCTTTTACCTCTTTAGGGTTAAAATTTTCAAAATCCCCTACAGCTCTTTCTAAATATTTTAAAAATACATCTACATGCCAAAAAAGAGTGTTTTAACTCAATAAACATAGGAGATATTTAGGGTTCTTTAATTCAGCCCCAATCCAGACTTGAACCTTTAGGGGTTGATTAGGACAAAATCGTAAAATACGTTTTTAGGTATTTGCATTGATAATCTTTGCAAGTAGACACCAAGTCGCTATCTCATTGGGTCTAAGAGATATTGAGGAACTCGTAAAAACACATTTTATCCCTTTTCACCCCCGTATGGGAGGAATTTCAAAAAATCTCTTTTAACCCATTTTATTATAAAATGGAACTCACAGCGAAAAAAATTAATAAATTTAACCCCCCCTCCCACTTTTCAGTTGATTCTCCTTTTACCCCTTTAGGGTTAAAATTTTCAAAGTCCCTTACGCCCCTTTCTAAATATTTTAAAAATCCATCTGTATGCCAAAAAAGAATGTTCTAACTCAATAAACATAGGAAATACTTACGGTTCTTTAATTCACCCCCAATCCAAATTTGCACCTTTAGGGGTTGATTAGGGCAAAATACTAAAATAAGTGTCTAGGTATTTGCATTGATAATATTTGCAAGTAAACACCAAATCGCTATCTCATCGGGTGTAAGAGATATTGAGGAACTCGTGAAAACACATTTTACCCCTTTTCACCCCCGTAGGGGAGGAATTTCAAAATATCCCTTTCAACCCATTTTATTGTGAAATGGAACTCACGGCGAAAAAATTAATAAATTTAACCCCCCCCCCACACACCTTTTCAGTTTTTCCTCCTTTTACCCCTCTAGGGTTAACATTTTCAAATTTTCTTATACCCCTATCTAAATATTTTAAAAATCAATCTATGTGCCAAAAAAGAATGTTCTAACTCAATAAACATAGGAAATACTTAGGGTTCTCTAATTCATCCCCAATCCACATTTGCACCTTTAGGGGTTGATTAGGGCAAAATCCTAAAATACGTTTCTAGGTATTTACATTGATAATCTTTGCAAGTAAACACCAAGTCGATATCTTATCGGCTGTAAGAAATATTGAGGAATTCGTGAAAACACATTTTACCCCTTTTCACCCCCTTAGGGGTCGAATTTCAAAAAATCCCTTCTTAACGCTACCTTACGTAACAAACCGAACCTTCCACCCAAATATCAAGTTTTTAGTGCCAGTGGTTTCGGCTCTGCGTTGATTAGTCAGGGTTGTGACTTTCCTTTATACAGGGTGATTTTAAAATGTTTTGCCAAACTTTGAGGTATTATTCTACACACCAAGGCAAGTAAAAAAGTCCATATAAACATGTGTCCAAAAATCGCACGTTTTCGAGTTATGAGCAATTTCTGAATTTGAGAAATAAATCGTGAACTATTAAAAAATATTAAGGTGGCTGGAATACTTGCTGTCAAAATCAAACAGAAAACAGTTAGGCGTCTTATCAAAATGTACACAAATGCAGAATTAGCAGAATTGCCGTTTATGAATCAAGAAATCGATTTTCAATTAATATGTGAGCAGGTATCGTGGGAGATTGCCTGATAGAACCCTACATTTTGCCGAATCGGTTGACAGATGCGAATTACCATGATTTTCTGGAAAATGCACTCCCAGGCCTTTTAGAGGATGTGCCTTTACAATTACGCCAAGGGATGTGGTTTATGCATGATGAGGCTCCACCACATTTCCTTATATTTGTGAGGCAGCACCTATCGCAAGTTTTTGACAAGCAGTGGATAGGCCGAAATGGGCCTATTCCATGGCCGCCGCGGTCCCCAGGCCTTAATCCGTTAGACTTCTTTCTTTAGGGATATTTAAAAAGCCTCGTGTACACCACCCCATTAATACAGTAGAGGAGTTAAAGCGGCGTGTTAACGATGCCTGTCAAACTGTTAAGAGGAATGCCAGGCGTTTTTGAAAGAGTAAGACAGTCATTGAGGCGGCGATTAGACGTCTGTGTGGAAATGGGTGGTGGACATATCGAACATCTACTCTGAAGAAGGTTTGATTTCCCAAATTCAAAAATTGCTCGTAACTCGGAAACGCGCGATTGTCGGACACATGTTTATATGGACTTTTTTACTTGCCTTGGTGTGTAGAATAATACCTCAAAGTTTGGCGAAACATTTTAAAATCACCCTGTATATGTACCTATAGATTAAAGTAATTAGGCCGATAATATAAAACAGTATGAAATAAAACATTGTACGATACACGGCCCTAAAATATTATTAAAATACTCGTTTAGAAATTCCAGACTCGGCTCGTTCCTCGCCTCGTCCGTAAACATCTAAACTCGTACTTTAATAAGTCATCTTCCGGCCTCGTAACGTAAATTACTATTCATGTTTGAACCAAACGCACAAGTATTTTAAATACAGGCGGAAATAATTACTACATTATTCATGTCTATAATAGAACTACGTCATAAAGGTTATTTTAAAACTCTCCAAGGAGGCCCTCGGGATTCCACCCCTCTCCAAGGAAGCCCTCGGGTCTCTGCCCCTCTGTAAGAAGCCCTCGGGACTCCGCCCCTCTCCAAGGGGGCCCTCGAGGCTCTGCTTCTCCCCAAGGGGCCCCGGGGCTCCGCCCGTCTCCAAGGGGACCCTCGGGGCTCTGTTCCTCTCCAAGGGGCCCTCGAAGCTCAGCCCCTCACAAAGAGGGCCACGGGGCTCCGCTTCGTCCCTCTCCAAGAGGGCCCTCGGGGCTGCGCTCCTCTCCAAGGGGCCTTCGGGGCTTCGCTTCTCTCTAAGGGCTACCCTCGGGACTTCTCCCCTCTCCAAAGGGGACATCGGGGCTTCGCCCCTCTCCGAGGGGCTTTCGGGCTCCACCCCTCTCCAAAGGGGCCCTTGGGGCTCCGCTACCGTAACCCACATTCGCTCAACCAGAGACATCGCGTCTGCAATTTTCGTGACGGACACACACGTCTGGATCGTTCTCCTTTATTATATAGACGATTAAAGTAATTAGGCCGATAATGTAAAACAGTGTGAAATAAAACATTGTACGATACACGGCCGTAAAATATTATTAAAATACTCGTTTAGAAATTCCAGACTCGTCTCGTTCCTCTCCTCGTCCGTAAACATCTAAACTCGTACTTTAATAAGTCATTTTCCGGCCTCGTAAGGTAAATTACTATTCATGTTTGAACCAAACGCACAAGTATTTTAAATACAGGCGGAAATAATTACTACCTTTTTCATGTCTATAATGCAACTACGTCATAATAGTTATTTATGTACCTAGAGCGAAAAATGATGCATTAGGCGTGAGTTCGAAAGTTTCGGGCCGAGCGAAGCGAGGTCCGAAAAAACTCGAACGAACGCCTAATGCATTTTTCGCTCATGTTGCATACAAAATTTTTCCTAAGACTGTAAAATTTTCGAAAATTGGTTTAAACTGGTGTTTTTTGCCATTTCTAAAATTTCCAGCGACGTGCAAATTTTTAAATCAGAATTGGACATTTTATCGACCATTTCTTATTTTTCTTGACACTTAAACACCGACAATACACAAAATAAAGCACAAGTAACTTTAAATCGCGAAAAAAGGTTTAAATCAAATTCACAGTGACAGCTGTCAACTTTGACGTTTTCAAATAGCTGACCACTAGCCGACTTAGGTATATAATCATGAAAGCTTATATAAAATTTATGTATGTTGCTATGTATTACGATTCACGATTATATACTTACGTATGACGGCTGCCGCGATGAACTGATTCAAAACAATCAATTTTTGACGTACGTCAACAAGGCGGAAAGCTTGATTTTAGAAGCAGTCGTAGGAAAAGGTTATTTTAAAACTCTCCAAGGAGACCCTCGGGAAAAAAATATTTTGCATGTTTATTTAGGGATTTATCGATTGAACCCGAACCGATCAATTTTGGATTTATTCACTTAAAGTGAAAAAGGTAACGCAGTTTGATTGCCGAAAGCTGGTTTCGAGGCATTGCGGTCGTTTCCCTTGCGTTCATTTATCGTCAAATAGCAGCTGATCGGTATTGTTGCATTAAGCGTGATAATTTGGTTTCGCTGTTTCATTTAGTATTATTTACGATTTGCGGCATTTACTTGTTTGTCGGCTCGTTGTAAATTTATTTGTCGGGTACATTTATCTTATTCCAGTGGCGTAGGGTATAGTTGGTCTATTCCAGTGGCGTATCCCCATTTTGAATATTTATTCGCGATTCTTGTTTATTGGTTTATTGCGCAATTTAATATTTTGAATCGCGCCAGGGGCGTACTAGGAATGATTTTAGTAGAAATTTTTTTTTATTGTATATAGATTTGTTTGTCTCTTTGGTATCGAAATGGATATTGATCGACTGAGGGCTGACGAATTAAATTTCGAGTTAATGGTTAGGGGTGTTTCAGTGGAGGGGACAGTTGGCGATAAAAGGAAACCGTTGAGAGCTAGGCTTCGAGTAGAAAAGACGATCCCTGTTAGTTTTGCTGAAGTCCCATTAGATGTTGAGGAACAACTAGGAATTTGCGAAGACAAGTTGGTGGAAATTATGCGCGAATTAGATGAGAACCATGCTCCTCTATCCGATAATTTATACAAGCGGTTGAATAGTCGTTTAATGCACGTTTGTGGTCGATTGAACTACCTGAAAGCGGACGGTCTTCTCTTCGCTCTTAAAGATCGCCGTATGACTCAATGCTTAGAACTTATTGAGGACGTGCCTACCAAAGCGTCGGAACTCCCGGTGACTTCCGAGAATAACCTGATTAACCGTGAAAGGGAAGCGACTCCTAATATCCAAGACCCGGTTAGCACCTTTGACAATCGTTCGCCTAATTCTGGCGAACATATTTCTCACCCTCCGGACATATCGTCGCCCCGCGTGCGTTTTGAACCCCTGCCGTCACCCTCGAGCCTTTCAGCGTCGAGGCGACCAAGTTTGCCCTTTCGTGATTCTACTTAACTAGCCGAATCGTTTGTGCCTCCACCCACTCGTAGTAATTGTGTTAATGCATTGGCCATTAATAAATGGAATGTTCGGTTTAATAGAGATTCTGGGCTGAATAGTTTTTTGGAGCGTGTAGAGGAATTGAGGGTAGCTCGAGGTGTTAGTAAGGAACAGTTATTCACTGCGGCTGTGGAACTGTTCACGGATAACGCGTTATTATGGTTCAGATCGGTGCGTGACACGGTTAGTTCGTGTGATCAACGGGTATATGCGTTGAGAGCTGCATTTCTCCCCGAAGATTACGAGTTTGCGTTGTGGGAAGAAATACGAAACAGGACTCAGGGCGAATTCGAGCCGGTCACAATTTATGTAGCGGCCATGAAAGCCTTGTTTCGACGTTTACCTAGCTTGCTTAGTGAAGGTTCGCGCGTGACTTATATTCGTCGTAACCTGTTGCCCTACTTGTATTCTCAGTTAGCTAGGAAACTTACTGTTACAGTCGCTGGCTTAACTAGTGTCTGTAAACAAATCGAGGATGCGCATCGTCACGCGGCCAAATATAAAAGCCCTCCTACCACCCTTAGAGGACTAGTCGAACCCGACCTTGCTTACTCCAAGCCTCGGCTCGCGCCTCGTGTGAGTGCCCTACATGCTGCCCCTGAAAGTCGTACTCCCCGTCAGGCCGAATATTGTGCCACGGCTTTACCTGTTTCTCGTCCGGTCGCGGGACCATCTTCAGCCATTTGCTGGAATTGTGGACAGCTAGGTCACCGTGCTGCTGCCTGCTCCGCCCCTCGGCGAATGCATTGCTACCGTTGTGGCAAGGCAGATGTTAGCGTGAGAACTTACCCCCTCGTGTGCGGGAAACGCCCGTCAGCGACGTTAAGTGGCCGATTAACGCGCTGTCCTGGTTCGGCCGACCTTGAGAATTCCCCTTGTGAACTTCCTATGGCCAAGAGAATTATTTTGGATTTTATTTTAAATGATCAACGCCCTTATTTAAATGTTAGTGTATATGGTGTCAAAATGTTAGGCCTCCTTGACTCCGGCGCGTTGCGAACGATTATCGGTAGGGATGGTTTGACTAAACTGAAACCTCTGTGTAATTTAAATGCCACTCACGCCCAATCATATGTGGTTGCGAATGGCGATAAATGTCAGGCGATTGGAACGGTGTCCGTACCTATTGTTCTGCGGGATCGTGTTGTGGTGATGGACCTCCTCATTATTCCGTCCATACCACATGTTCTGATTTTGGGAACCGATTTTTGGCGTAGGATGGAAATTATTCCTGACCTTGGTCGTGGCGAGTGGTCATTTGGCAAGAGTGCCCCGAGTGCTGAACTGTGTGCGATTAAATCAGCTGAACATTTATCCCCTGAAGAACGTGCTAGGTTAGAGGCGTTGGTGGAAAATGCTTTTTCGTCTATGGGTACGAAACTTGGTTGTACTCACTTAGTAGCCCATGAAATTAAAACGACTTCACCCCCAATTAAGCAACGCTACTACCCTATCTCCCCTGCCTTACAGAAATACGTCGATGCGGAGTTGGATAAAATGTTAGCGGACGACATTGTGGAACCCTCTTGTTCAGCTTGGGCTTCACCTATCATCATGATTAAAAAGGAAGACTCCACCTATCGATTTTGTGTCGACCATCGACGTCTCAATCAGGTCAGTCAACCAGACGTATACCCGTTACCATTTGTGAATGCGACTCTTGACAAACTTCCGGATGCTCGCTACCTAACCACCCTCGACATTAAATCCATTAAATACTGGCAGATTCCAGTAGCCGAGTCTTCTCGCCCATTACCGCTTTTACTGTGCCGAACCTTGGGCTCTTTCAATTTAAACGTATGCCGTTTGGCCTTCATACGGCGGCTGCGACTTGGCAGCGACTGTTGGATAATGTGCTAGGTGTTGACCTTGAACCCTACGTCTTCGCTTACTTAGACGATGTTCTGCACAAACTCATTTGACCGACACCTGACGGTCTTGCAAGAGGTACTATCTCGTCTCTTCAAGGCGGGTCTGACCTTAAATAAGGATAAATGTTGTTTTTGTAACTCTGAGTTGCGTTACTTGGACTATGTTGTAAACGCTCAAGGTTTATTAGTGGACCCCAGTAAGGTCGAAACCATTTTGAAGATTCCCACTCCCACCTGTGTGTCTGAGGTACGACGCATTCTAGGTATGGCTTCCTGGTACAGGAGGTTCGTGCCGGATTTCTCGAGGGTTGTAGCTCCCTTGACTTCTTTGTTACAGAAGAACAAAAGGTTCATTTGAAACGATGACTGTGATCAGGCTTTACGTACCCTCTGGTTTCGGCTCCGATTTTATCGTGTCCCGACTTCTCTTTACCGTTCACTATTCAAACGGATGCTTCTGCGTATGGCCTTGGTGCCGTCTTAACCCAGACTACCCCTAATGGCGAAACCGTAATCGCGTATATTAGCCGTTCCTTGACAAGGAACGAAAGGAATTATAGTACGACTGAGAGAGGCTGCGTCCCTAGTTCGAAGGTTCGAAATTCACTGTTGTGACGGATCACTATAGCCTGAAGTGGCTGAAAAATATTAGGGACCCCGTTGATCGTATTGCGCGATGGGCCGTCCGGTTGCAGCAATACGATTTCGAGATTCAGCATCGAAAAGGGAAGGATCACGTAGTGCCCGACACTTTGTCACGCGCTATACCTGTGGTGAATGCCATGAGTGGCATGAATGGTGTGGATGGCGTCGTGAATGTCGTAGACGTACCGCTCGCTGTTATGCCTGACGTACCCTGTGATCCGTGGTATCTGAAGATGATTCGCGAAGTGAGTCAGAGACCTAGACGTTTTCCGTTGTGGGGTGTTGACGAGGATCAGTTATTTAAGTATGTGTCTGTCCTGTACCCTGACCTTGCGAATGATCGTGATGCATGGAAGGCTGTTGCTCCTAGGGAACAACGCAGAGATATTATGTCCCGTTTTCATTACTCCCGTACGAGTGGACATTGTGGTGTCAATAAGACGTTGAGTTGGATCGCTCAGTATTTCTACTGGCCTAAGATGCGACAGGAGGCGGCCGAGTATGTTCGACATTGTTGGGTTTGCTCCCGCATTAAACCCGAGCAGAGAGCTCCTAGAGGTGTCATGGGAGGACACTCCCAGATATCTTGCCCTTGGGAGGTTATCTCCACGGACATTGTTGGTCCATTGCCCCGCTCTTTCCGTAGTTACACCCACATCTTAGTTGTTGCGGACCTGTTTAGCAAGTTTCCCTTGTTCTTCCCCCTTCGGGCCGCTACAGCTTCCGCTGTGGTTAGGAATATTGAGGAGAACGTCATACTTCTGTTTGGTGCTCCTCGTAGGATCATTTGTGATAACGGAGTCCAATTCCGTAGTAGGGACTTCCAGAACATGGCTAAGCGCTATGGATGTCGGATATCTTTCACCGTTTACTATCATCCCCAAGCCAATCCCACTGAGAGGGTTAACCGCGTGTTGAAGACCATGTTGTCCGCGTATGTGAAAGAGAATCAGCGTAATTGGGATGTGTTGTTACCATCGGTGGCGTGTGCGATCAGAACATCTAAGCATGAAGTGACTGGTATGACCCCGTTCTTCGTATACTTTGGTAGAGAAATTAACTTTAATGACCTCCTACCCGCCAAAAATCCAGATGACCCTGAACTCATGTTTGACCGTGATGATGTAGAACCGCGATCTAAAGCCCTTAAGCAGGTTTACCTTGACGTTCGGAAGCGTTTAACGAAGGCTTACCAAGCGTCGAAGCCTCGCTACGACCTACGTCATCGCCCGGATAAATTTGAGGTGGGGGAATCCGTCCTTCGAAAGAACCACGTGTTGTCCAATGCTGCTAGAGACTTCACAGCCAAGCTCGCCCCTAAGTTTGTTGGCCCATTTGTCATTCACAAGAAACTTTCTCGGTGGGTCTATCAGCTGAAGGATCCCGATGAGACTGTCTTTTCGGGGTCTTGACACGCCAAGGACCTAAAACCCTATCCTGGTCCGGGTATCTGTGGCCAGACCGTTTAGTTCGCGTTCATGGGAGGTTGGTTGAGGACGTCGGTCGGCCACCTTGGGATCCCGCTGTTTCCCGGCAGTGTTTGTGGCCCCGACCACAACATCATGGTCTCTTGGTCTTTTTTTTTGGCTCTCTTAAGCTTTAGTGCGGGATTGTTTTTGTCTGTTTTCTTGAGGTGTGTTGTGTTGGACTTTGTTCTTCTTCTTTCACTTCTTTTCGGTTTTCTTTGGGCTTCTTTATTAATGGAGGTTCAAGTCAGCATGCTAGATACTTTGGTACCCTTTTTGGAATTTTGGTGGTGTAGCTGATGTTGCCGATTGCCTTCACCTATACGTTTAGTGATTTGATTTGGTTGTTGTTGGGGTATCCTCTCACGTATGCAGATTTTAATCCTCAAGCGAAACTCGCTCCTTGCTTTTGGGCATACTTGATGATTGGTTACGGTTTCTTTCGCCCTCTTTTAGGGCATCGGCTTTGGCTGGATTTGTGGAACCCGACTCTTTTGTTAAGCCTCTGTCCTTTTCACCTCTTGTTTTGGTTTTGCATTTGGGTGTGTTTGGTATTTAAAGACTAACCTTCGTTGTCCCTTGCTTGTGTGGTTTAGTTCGCACTCTATGTGAGGTTGGTTTCCGGACGTCGGTCGGCTGTTTCCCGGCAGTGTTAGCGGTCCCGACCACAACATTATGGTCTGTTGGTTTTCTTTGTTTCGGCTTTTTTGGGCTTTCGAGCGGGAATGTCTGTGTTCGTTTTGTAGGGGGGCACCCGCACCCTTCGCTGCGTGATGATAAGGCTCGCGGGGCTTCCGGCCTGGACCCAAATCACTCCCTTCTTAGCGCTCTCTCTTTTGTCCCTGTGTGTACCCCATTTCTTGTGCTGTCCGACTTTGACATTATTTTGGGCCTCCCAGTAAGAGGGGGGTTTGTTACCGTCAATTTTTGCTTTACTGTATGTTCGATATTTTTCGAATTGCGTTCGGATATTGCGCATTGTTGATACGCCGCCGTTGTACATTGTTGAACGTTCGCGACGCAAAAATTTGGCAGCTTGTCCTGGCGTTCGATCGAATAAGGTCGTTGGAAGTTTTTGGCGCTGTTCGAGGTTGGAACAATAAAGAAGCCGACCTGCGATTAATTAATAAAATTGATCGATGGTAGTAAAAATCGCAGATCAACCCCCCTACAGTTTATACACCACGGCAGCTCTGAAAACTCTTCACTCACGGCGATGGCCCTAACTAACTCAAATTTCGGCGGCCTTGGGTCGTAGGTTCAAATCATCAGCTGTGTACCCTGGAATGTCTTCAAAAAAGGAAAGGAAATGGAAATGGGCGCCAGAAATCAAAAGATTTCAAATAATAAGAAAATAAACTACAAGTGACTAGCGTTTAATTAATAATTAATAAAAAGCCTTGTCAGTAGTAGATAATCAAAATAATTAAAATGCAAATAATGTTATAACAAAATTGTGTACGTTAACTGAAGGTTGCGACACTAACAAATTTTTACTAACAAATCATTCGTGGCATAAGCTTATCACTGTCATTTAATAAAACGTTCTGCTAGGCTATTGAAAATAAAAAAGATTGACTGTACCTTTTACAGAGGGTCAATACACATCAAAATAGCAACTTTTAAATACTGAGCATAATTAACTATAAGCATAAAAATTCAAATGTAAAAAGCAAGAGCATGTATGAAATTGAACATTACATGTTAATAATGGCAAAACGTATGAATTTAAATTCCAAATAATTACTGGTTTAGAATGTATGAAAGTAAAATCCAGGTATTGAAGATACAATAAATGCCGGAATAGCACAAACTAACCTCGCTTCTCCAACGCTCACAAACGGCAAACTGGCAAACGCCGGCCGGGGTAGCTACACCCTTCGGTTTAAAATAAGCTGGTCGTGAACTGCACATAATAGACTAAGTCGCCGTGGATGCAAATTATAGCAAAGGCACCCTCGAAAGGCAGCAACTAAGCAGAGCGCCAGCAGGTGTCGAAAATGCGATAAGGCTAGCGGCTTGGCCTCCGAGAAAAACTCGTAGTTGAAACTGGTAATAAAGAGCTAAGAAGAAATGTAATTACTATGGAGATAATAAAACAGAAAAGCGCCATCGTACCTGATCATAATCAGCCCTTAGAAACACACTGCTCATTAAATTAATTGCGCGCACGTAATTTGACTTAAACACACAACTTTAGCCACGCCGGTGGCGGCGGGACAAAGCGAGCACAGCAAGTGCCAGGTACGAACAATTCGAGCCCAAAAGAAGGCTCGCACTCTGATAAGTGATAGCGCGGGTCAAAAAGGGCATCGCTCAAACGAAAGGAACTCGATACAGGTACAAAATAAGCTGGTTTGGAAAATTTACGAATTCGAAATGCAAAGGATATATAATTCAACTAAAAATATACAGGTTAGGCCTGAAATAAATTGGTAACTGGCGAAACAATTAAGCGAAGCCAAAAAAATTGGTTAGGAGATTTGTACGCGTCTCGACATTCCTCTGAATATAAATCTGGAGATACTGCCTGGTGCAGACTTTTTTTTTACGCCAAAACTTCCCGAGCAAAACATTTGGAGAATTTAGTGTGAGTATGACCGTTTTCAGCCCCTTTTCGATTGCCCGCTAACGTTTATTTCAATAATTTAGTCCCCACCATGTTATTGGTCCCAAATAAAAACTTGGAGAACCCCGACTTGCGCCCCGATGTGATCTGTGATAGCGGAAGCCCGTTCCTACGATGTTAGCAACGCTAAGACGGCCTCTCACCAGCTCAAGGTAACCTTGCTGCTCTATTAATTGTGCTTACGGTGGCCAGCGAGTGAGTCTGGCTGTACGCGTTTATGTGCCTCAGTCGATGAAGGACTGCCGAAAGTAATCTGTTTCTAAATTTAGATTAGCGCGATATATCAGCGCGAGATATTTATATCATGGTCTGGAGGCATCACTTTGATCACATATTTTAATCTGTAAAGTACGAAGCTTCCCCTCGCCGTAGCTTTCACTTTAGCTACGAATTGTGATATTAATTGTTACATGTACCACGCTACAGAAATTCCTGGGGCGGTTGCCCGCTTGTAATTTACAATTTTATATTAACGTCACTCCTCGAGAGCTTCCAGAGATTTTCCCTATTTTGATGATTTGGTGTTTTAATTGGGCATCCCATTCTGTAAACAAGGATCCTTGGGGCATTTATATGCTTTTATATCGGCCCTAAACTTTTACTTATATGTATTTTATGTGTGTTCGGCTTTACGAGTGAATAAAACGAATTTGTCTCCCCTGTTTGACTTCAGTTTTGCGCCGTTTTATTAAGTCCACAGTGTTCCAATTTAGCTGGAACGTAATCTATCAATCGCTGAATTAGGGGGTTTGGCTCTGTGTTATTTTTTGTTATTCTTTAAATTGGTGGCATCATCCCCCATCTAACGAACCCACGGCCGTCTTCGGCTGCAGCTGATCGGCGACCCCTAATTAGCGATTGGTAGTGACTCGCCTAGGCATTGACTGAGTGAGACAATTTGGTGCTTTGAATGCTGCTTCGATTCGTTGAGCAACTAACGTAAGTATTATTCTATCATCCCTTTTTCTGTGCTTATAAGAAATAACAAAAATCTGGCGCCCCAACGTGGCAGCCCTGTGTTTAATTAACTTAATTACGAACGTTTTATTTACTCGTTTAGTAAAGACGCTTAAATTTGAAACGAAGCTTTAAAGGCATTTTGAGCAGGTAAAATTGCACTGGACGTGCAAGATAAGGTTTATTTATCTTGAACTCGCGTTGTTCGGGTCAAACTCGAGTTGGATTGTTTCAAATTTAATGCTGTAGGATATTTCTTCACGGAAAATTATCTTTTAGATCGATTCCAAAATTTTAAGAGTTTTAAAATACAAAAATAGTTTGCATGTTTATTTAGCTATTTATCTATTCTAAATTTGTAAACGTTTTAAAAATACAAAAAAAATATTTTGCATTTTATTTAGGGATTTATCGATTGAACCCGAACCGATCAATTTTGGATTTATTCACTTACTGTCGGTCTTATAAAGGCCACTAATCTGACGTTAACTTTAATTCGCTGTTAAAATAAACAAAACCACATCAAAACGTCAGTGCTTATGACATTTTCTTCATTAGTAAACAAATTTTTATGCGCTTTTGTTTATTTTAACAGCGAATTAAAGTTAACGTCAGATTAGTGACCTTTATAAGACTGGCTGTAAAAGTGGAAAAGGTAACGCAGTTTGATTGCCGAAAGCTGGTTCCGAGGCATTGCGGTCATTTCCCTTGCGTTCATTTATCGTGAAATAGCAGCTGATCGGTATTGTTGCATTAAGCGTGTTCATTTAGTATTATTTACAATTTGCGGCATTTACTTGTTTGTCGGCTCGTTGTAAATTTATTTGCCGGGTACATTTATTTTATTCCAGTGGCGTAGGGTATAGTTGGTCTATTCCAGTGGCGTATCTCCATTTTGAATATTCATTTGCGATTCTTGTTTATTGGTTTATTGCGCAATTTAATATTTTGAATCGCGCCAGGGGCGTACTAGGAATGATTTTAGTAGATTTTTTTTTATTGTATATAGATTTGTTAGTCTCTTTGGTATCGAAATGGATATTGATCGACTGAGGGCTGACGAATTAAATTTCGAGTTAATGGTTAGGGGTGTTTCAGTGGAGGGGACAGTTGGCCATAAAAGGAAACCGTTGAGAGCTAAGCTTCGAGTAGAAAAGACGATCCCTGTTAGTTTTGCTGAAGTCCAATTAGATGTTGAGGAACAACTAGGAATTTGCGAAGACAAGTTGGTGGAAATTAGGCGCGAATTAGATGAGAACCAAGCTCCTCTATCCGATAATTTATACAAGCGGTTGAATAGTTGTTTAATGCACGTTTGTGGTCGATTGAACTACCTGAAAGCGGACGGTCTTCTCCTCGCTCTTAAAGATCGCCGTATGACTCAATGCCGTTTTATTAAGTCCACAGTGTTCCAATTTAGCTGGAGCGTAATCTATCAATCGCTGAATTAGGGGGTTTGGCTCTGTGTTATTTTTTGCTATCCATTAAATTAGTGGCGCCATCCCCCCATCTAACGAATCCACGGCCGTCTTCGGCTGCAGCTGATCGGCGACCCCTAATTAGCGATTGATAGTGACTCGCCTAGGCATTGGCTGAGTGAGGCAATTTGGTGCTTTGAATGCTGCTTCGATTCGTTGATCAACTAACGTAAGTATTATTCTACCACCCCTTTTTTGTGCTTATAAGGGATAACAAGTTCTCTTTTTATGAAATGCATTGATACAACACATATTCAAAATTTATACAATTTAAGTCATATACAATAATCTATTATGCATTTTATATTGTTTATTCAAATTTAAACTACAGTTACGACTTTTGTTGGAACACTTACATTAATTATAATATGCCACTTAATACGTTAAAGAGATAAAATGATAAAACATGAAATATAAATAATGAGTAATTAACGAAACTGCATGTGTTATGTAAGTAGGCAAATAATAGAGAATAGAGACAAACATGTGGAGCATCTGCTAAAAAATATTTTTTTGTTCTTCTTTGAATGGATTGTTAATGAAATTGACTATTTTGCAACATTTTCCAGAAATAATTCCTAAATTTTTCCGTATGCCTTGATTGCAAGCGCCCATGTCTTATATTACCGAAACAATATTTAGACCTATGTTTGCAGCACGCTCCACGATTTTAATTAAAATGTCCGCGACTATTGAGCTGTTAGAGCTTTCTGACGTAGAGTATTAAGCCAACATTTACTTCCATCTAGTTGTGATAACCACCTACAAATAATAAAACAGTAAATATTATAAACCTAAGATTCTGCTAATATTTTATATACCTAACACGAAAACTAAAGCTTTAGAAGCTAAATGATTGTTCTGATTTGGTAATTGTTACGGTATTAAAACAACTTTACGACACCCACCCAAGGTGAGCATCGCACCACGGAATCAGTCCTGGAAAACTGGCACACTTGCCCTGAGATTTGCTAGAAACAGGCTAAAGGGCCACGGCTGGAACGCTCAGGGAGTCGGGCGTGAGTCGCACGATACGTTCTGGGCAAGCGTGTTGAAGCATATATATAGAATACGTCAAAATTATGAGGGCGCCACCAAGCCTGTCTTAACTCGAATAACCGGGCCTGGGCGGTTAAACGAGAGCGAAGCATTCAAGACACTCCGTCGATAAGAATTCTCATGAGCTGCAAGCTCAAATAACAATTTCGTACTGGAATGGTAATATTGGGACTCTTTGGCCGAGACTGCGCAATCACTGGACCTACCTGCATGCTCTGATCTCTCACGTCTCGCCGTACACCAATCTTTACACTGTAAAAGGCGCTATCTGAAACAAAGCATGCACAGGTCGAATAGGAATAATACGCCCCTTAACTAAATATGCGTCTATTGATCGCTAATTACATCTGGGCAGCAAATCGTGCCGCCAAGCTTATGTTACTGCTTACGTTAAGCACCAGCTGATGGACGCGCTATGCTAATGAACAACACGCTATGGGTGGCCGGCCGCAGTGGGCTCGACCCTTTACATATTAGAGTACAGTTTAGAAATACGCGCTCCGGCAAAAGGGCGCGTTAGTGCGCGATAACAGATGCCGACCTGCGGTTAACACTCGAACAGATTAGGGCGCGCCAGGCTCAGCACGGCGAGGCGTTAATTCTATTTAGGTATTAATCGGTACAATATAGCGAAGCTCGCGCACCTAACGTTACTGAATTAAAAATTAGCACAAACGTAACACCAAATCATAGGCGCAGAGTTCTTTAGCTATTTAGGCGATGAAACGCGAAACTCGCGCACATGAACTTACTAGCAGGCTACCAAAGTAGCGTCTTGCAGCATGGTGGCCTCAAACCGGCATTAAAAGCCGCGACAAGCAAGCAAGGGGCATGCATCCGCCCACATAAAGTTGAGCACAAGTGACAGTTACTATGTTTAAATGGTTGCAATTACAAATACCTTAGTCCGCAGACGGTCCATGAGAGTGGCGTGCAGTCAGTTGGTAGAAGGCGGCAGTCTGTGGCAGCTCAATCGCCAAAACACGGCATTAGGGGTAAACGGGCTGGAATCCGCCAAGATGGCGGCGTTAGAACGCTCTCCTGAGAGCACACTACAGCGGCAAAGAGACCTACCTCGTCCTGCCTAGAAAGATCCTCGAAACAGCGAGTTGCAAAGGGAAAGCCCCCTTTCTCACCAACGCAGAACTGGCCCCAAGAAGCCCTTCACACACCTACGCCTTGGCGTAAAGACGTGCCACTCACACAACCACACGCGACCTCTTAAAGGATCGCATATTCGACAACATTCGCTGAAACAGCACGAGACGGGAAAAACAGGCTGGCGTCCCCGCAAATAGCGGGAACGCCGCGAAACGGCACACTCTGCGACTTCTTCGATCAACGGCCTGACTTGAACTCCCCAAGCAAGCCGTGTTATAGCCCCTGCAGTGGCGTGAGCCAAACGGCCTTGCCACGTGACTCTCGGCAGCCAATGGCGATGCGCTCCATAAAACAAATTAATTCCGGTATCAAAGACAGCCAATGGCGAAGCGCCTCAACGGAGTGATTTCTAGAAGTTTCGGAATTCTTGCGAGCGATAACACCCGGCTGCCAAAGTAGCAGCAAAGGGGTGCTCCAACTGACGAGAAATACTGCGTTTGGGGCCAAATATGTGCAAAATCATTATTGTAGAGTTAGGCGATGGAGCCAAATAAGTAACTAAAAGGGTTTAGCATACGGGCACGCTGCCCTAAAGCCTAGGTGGCTACTTAAAATACCAAAATGACCTGAATCAAATGTGCGGGAGATGAGATTGTACTTGTGCGCAAAAATTGAAAATGGTTTTAACATAGCAACAAGTTGCCCTAAAGGCGTGCAATGCAATTAAGCATCTACAACAGCAAAATGACTTAACATAATGTTGCACTTCCCGTAAAAGAATTCGTGGCTACACCAAAGTCCATACTCTTTCTTATTTCCATTTCATCTAAAGTAAGCATGCAGTCTTTTTCGAAAATTGTGTTATAGTTTGAAATTGTAATGTTTAATAAAGTAAAGATATCTGTTAAAATGCCAGGTTGAAAATTTAAATGCTGCGAATGGAAATTTAATGTGCGAATAGATAGAAACGGAACTCCTGTTTTCTTTAAATTATTGTACCCCCTTTGTCCACGTGAAAATCTCTGCTGAATTGTGTGACAAACGTCAAAGTGACGTTTGTCGCACAATTAAGCAGGCCGTGATTTGAATAACCGTTACGCCGTTACGATATGACTAGTGCGATATAATATCGTGCTAGTGTATGAAATTGTCAACCACAAAGCAATCACTAATAGAGGAGTTTCTTAAATGCACCTGTCAAATAATTGTTAGGGACTGGCCCACCCGTCGGAGGGTGCTAGTGTCGCCACTCGGGAAGGTTGTGAACCAAACTATAATTAATGATCGGTCGATATGTGAAGAAGTGTTGTTTCAAATTGTGCCGATTTAGTGTAGGCGACACGAATTTCCCAAAGGCATAAAAAACCTACTAATAGAAACGTTTTCTGAATGCATCTGTCAAATAAAATAATTGTTAGAGATTGGCCCACCCGTCAGGAGGCGCTGGTGTCAAATGTCCGCTTTTTGAAAAGTGCGTAAATAGTAAACTCGTACGTCAAGCTGACACCGACAAATCATTAAAAATGCGTGAATGAAAAGCATTTTGAACCAAAGTAAATTGTTGCAATTGAGTACGACTATTGTAAGATTGACAATACTTATTAAACAATATTGCTATTTGAATTACTTAAAATATATTTGTTATTCGCAAATATTTTGTTTGAATTTTCCATAATTATTGTAAACTTCAGAACCTATAAAGTGTTATGGGCCAAAAGTCACTTTTCGTATTAATTTAACGATTTGCCTTATCCTTGCCTAATTCAAGGCACTTTGCACATTTCGCTTTAACTATTTACCCTATATCGGACTAATCCTAGATCTAACTTACTTTAAATAGCCTAATTTCAGTTACCCATTTCCTCAAGTAAAGTCACTGCAGGTTAGGCCTCACGTTGTACGCGTGCTATGTTGGTTGCAGATGCGATTTTTCTGCAAATTTGGAATTCTGGGCCTAGCTGTCAATTATCATTAGCCATTTTGACTTGTCAGAAGATGGATGTAGTAAAAAGCATCTTTGGTTAATCGATGCACGAATATTTGTAATTCGGTTTTGTCACGCTCATCCTAGCATGAAAATGTATATTTTGGTGTGAATTTTGTCCGGGAGACGTCCCCGACGTTTTTGTTGTGATACATTTCAAGCACGGACTTTTGTCCGGAATTCATCTGACAAGCGCATGTAATTACTTGGGCGATTCGGAGCAGAACACCTACGGTATGCTATTTTGACAATTACTGGTTATATTTCTAAGGCGGAATGTTGTCCCTTTTAGCTCCCCTTTGGTACGGGCGGTGAACGCACTCAGCTCCCCTTTTGGTACGGGCGGAGAACGCACTCAGCTCCCCTTTTGGTACGGGCGGTGAACGCACTCAGATTAGGAAGCAGTCCTTTAGTATGAACTAACGCATCTCTGTTGGTGTGCTGCGAGCTTTGTACATGGTGGCGCAGAGCTTTTCGAGGCGTTTGGTTGATGGATTTGGCCCCTCTTGGAAAGCACTTTCTCCAGGCAGTTGCTGCAGTCGGCTGGCTGTGAGTTTGGGAGATTTCCAGTCCCTAAAACAGGCTAGCAGATTTACTGGCCCGAGATCTCTACGTTACCTGCGGTAAAGCCCGTTGGATTACCTGGCTTCCTCGACATCGTGCAGTAGGCCACCGATTGAGCAAGTTCGTCACCTGGTGCAGTCAAGGTCTGTCTTTGCAATACATTCTGCGTACTTGTGCAGTTCTTTAGCTCGACCAACTTAACTTGTGTTTTATAGGCCTCATTTTAATGTGTTTAATTATTGTTTGGGCTACGGCCAGATTTTGATAACTAATTAAATTTACTTACTTTAATGTTGTGATAACTCACCTGCAGTTTAAAGTAAACCTATTTTGTTGTATAACATCTTAATATTTGTAACTTTGACATTTCAAGCCTCCATTAGAGTTCAGGCTGTGTCTAATGTAGATGCATAGGGACGATAAGGTTTCCCTTATGTAAATTTTGTGAAGCAATTCTTGCATACGCCTTATTTTAGACTCGATCTCAGTGGAGAGATCTGTCAGTTCAGTTGAACTTGGCTTAGTGCGGCCCGATTTTGCAAGAAATTAGCGAAATCAGTCCGATCGTTGTTTAAGCAATTATGCCCCTTTAGGGCGAGATTTAATTAGCGTGTTTCGGGTAATTTTGCGCCCCTATAAACCAAGATCTTGGGTAATAATGAGATTTGTGTACAATTGATTACTAGTATAATTATGTATTTTTGCAACTGAGGGTTTAGCGTTGATTTCAACTTGACAAACAAAACAAAACCTTAACTACCGCTTAAATTTGAGACGCGTTTGGTCATACATGCGAATTGCTACGATCTTCGACTACTGTATTTATTTAAACTGGTGAGTTCAATCTGTGATAAATTTTACTATCTTGGTATATGAAATCTGATTTGTGATATCTGTTGTTGTTGTGATATACTACCGAGCATTGTTAATATTTTATTAAATTATATATATTCGTTACTTATGCCTGCAAATTTGATTTGTGTGTCCTTGTCGCCATCTCTAATTTTCAGGATCGCTTAGTAGCACCTTCCGTAGTGTCTTGTTTGATGATTAGCAAAGTACTGGGTCACCTGCTACTTGGCGCCCATAATTTACTCATAGTTTCAGCTTATGCTTTAAGTCTTTTGTTCGACCCACGACCAGCTCCGGCTGAGAATCCGGTAGCCTTTGCTACTCCTTATTTTATAGTCAGAGTTAGGTAACAAAAGATTTTGCATATTCCGATTTATGCGGTTCAAAACTTTAAAATCGAGATTCTGATGAAGGCAAATTATGTATATGCAAAATTTGTATTGGTGTTGACGGCATATCCTTGATTAATCCAAATATCGTAGTAATGGCGTATTTAAATTTTGCCGCCTTACTGGAATAGTTTCTGGCCCATCCGTTGTAGGGAGCTGAAACTTTTATACAAGCTTACTATGGGAGAAATCCAGGGCGCCCTTTGAATATATGTAGTACTTATAGTATAATAGTAATTTACGATACAAGTGCGTAAAGCTACTCTTTAGGCACGAGTGGGGTAGAGTTAAAACGCGAGTGAGCGAGCGTTTTAAGCCCGGCGAGTGACTAAAGATGCTTTACGCATGTGTATCGTACAATATTTTATCTACCATAAAATCTAGAAAACACGGTAATATAAAAACAATTTAATGTAAATTAGGATTACCAGCAACCGATAGTAATTTTGCGTGTTTTAAAAATTTTAAAACACGTTGCTACTGACAACGTGCCTAATGAAATCTTTTAAACATGTTACTACTGACGACGTAAACTAATGAAAACATGTTATTAAACGGTCGTTTTACAAACTTAAAACTGCCAACTAAAAGGCAATTTTACACACTGTCGTAGATAAATAATATTTTGAAGCATAAGAACTTTAATCTGTTACATATGTTTTTCTAAATTTCCTGGTTTGCTGTAATATTCTTGTAGTTGTTTAAACATTTGAACGAAATGCGGAAACACATTTTATTTTAATTTTGTAATGAAACAAAAGAGATTTCAAAAACTAAAATTTTATTCTTCTTTAAATTTGTTACAAAGGAAAAAACAAACAAAACAATAAAAAAATAAAATATTCAATCATCCAAAAATTACATTATTTTTTTCTGGATTGGGCTGCTGCAAATTCTTTCATAATATTGTCAAAATCAATTTTATCGAGCAAGAGCTCTATAGCTAAGATTGCCAAACCAGATAATCTTTTTTGTGACATGGTAGACCTCAAATAATTTTTAATTTTGAGAAGGATCTCTCACCAGAAGCTACAGACACAGGCATGGTGTCTTTATACACCGTGGACACAGGTAAACTAAGAGGGATTTTAATGAAATGGTAATATTTGGTAGAGATGAAGTTAGATTGTTTTCAAATATATATTGAAGAATGTCGAGAGGATTTGACGCTTCAGGTAATGAAAACAATCGTAGGGCTTTTATCTCGTTAAACAAATCATTCTCTTCTACGCAAGCCTCTTTCTTTTTCTGATCAGCTGGCTTTTGTTGTAGAGCACGACAGATTTTTAAAAGATCCTCGTCATTTAATTTAAAACTATCACTAAAAACTAAAAACGTTGTCGTAATCAGATATCATTTCAAATCTACTATTTAAAGAACTTAATGTTTGATCAATTATTTTTAAAATAGTAATTTATTATACAAGACGATAAAGTTAAATTTTATCCATGAGTGAATCGTTTAACGTCGAGACGAAGTCGAGACGTTAATGATTCAAGAGTGGATAGTAATAACTTTATCGTCGTGTATAATACAAAATTTTTTTCTATAGGAAGAACTTTAACAATTTCAAAAGAAAATAAGGAAAGTCAATCACATTTTAAAATCTCAGTAGCTAGATTGAGTTGCTAGGATAATACAAAGCTGTAATATTTAATTTAAATAACAGTTGGAAAATTAAATTACTTTATCTACCCTCGATGTTAAAGTGCTACCTTATTTACCCTGGCCGTTAAAGTAACACTTAACTTTTGTTTTGAGTCGATTAAAGCACACTTTAACATTTGCTATAGAAAAATAATAATTTAAACTCGGATCTTGAGTTGTCTCATCCCTCTGTTCGTAATCGAACAATTTTGGTTTATACTTTCGTCTAACAGTTTGGCGCCCCTTTAGAGTGGCGCCCGCGTGCGGTGCACGCGTTGCACGCTTGGTTGCGGGGGCCCTGGAGAAATCGCTCTATTAGTGGTTGCTTTGTGTTGTCAACTTTCTGTAGTAGGCTGCTGTCGCGATAATGTTACTTTCATATGTGGTCGTCTAAAAACGCCATTTTCAGAACGGTTCTTGCAACCGTGGACAGAGCAACCGGTCATGCTAAAACGAAATTATTGAAAATAGGGCAAGGAACAAAGAAAATTGAAAAAATTACATGATTAAGAAAATGATGTGCGAAAAAAAACCTCAAATTTCGCCACTTATTTTACACATTGATTAAGTACGAACTGCGTGTGTTTGCTTACTTTGACAAGTTCAGTGTCGGACTGGCCCACCGGGCAACCGGGCAAATTCCCGGTAGGCCAATCCAGTTTGGAGGCCAAAATGTCGAGCCTATGGTGACTGTGACTAAACCAATCACGACCCCTAATTGATTGATTGATTAAAAGCAGGAATTTAGATGGGTTAGTAGTGAGCCCAGTTTTGCACTTCGACTCTATGGTCTTTTGTGCCCCCCTGACCCTATTAAAATAGATCTGCACCTTCAACGAGTTGTAGGATGTTTTTTACGAGATGTTCGTGTGTGAGAGCTGCCCCGTGTGGAGTTCCCCCGAAAAGTTGCTGTGTTTTGCGGAGTAACGCTGGACAGTCGAAGACTATGTGTGAGGCTGTCTCCTCTTCTTCCTGACATAATCTACAGAGTAGATCCCCTCTGTATATGCCTATTTTGTGTAGGTGTTTTCTCAGGTGGCAATGTCCTGTGACTAGTCCTACCAGCCGTCTGATGTGAGTTAGTCCTAGATGGAGGACGTCAGTTGTTAGTCTGCGAGAAGGCGTTCTAATTATTTCCTTCCCCAGTGTTTGTCCCTGTGTGGCATCCCAGCGAGAAGCGTGTTGTCTAACGGTCCATTTTTCTATCGCTGTTCGGATGCGTTGTTTGGGTATACCAAATACAGGTTTTGGGCCTATAAATGGGGTAGATGCACCAGCTTTTGCGAGGGCGTCTGCCGCTTCGTTTCCCTCTATCCCTGTGTGCCCTGGCACCCAAATGAGCTGAACAGTGTTCTTTTCAGATAGGAGTGTCAGGTGATGGAAGCATTCTCTTGTTAGCACAGGGCTTACACGAGGTGATTCAAGCGCTTTCAATGCAGCTTGGCTGTCAGAAAGTATGCTTATGCGTTGTTGAGAATACCCGCGTTTTGCATTTTCCTGGACGCATTGCATTATAGCAAAGATTTCAGCTTGAAAGACTGCGGCTTTGGTCCCAAGAGATACACTAATGTCCTTTTTTGGTATTACGCCATGTATTCCAGCACCCGTGCCCTCTGCTGTTAGGGATCCATCTGTGTACCAGACTAGCCCATTTGGCAGGTGGGTTGAGGTTTCTTGGGTCCAGTCATTGCGATCGTACCTCACAGTGAAAGATTTGTCAAAGGAATACTCTGGAAGGCTGTAGTCTGAGCCCATTTTTAAGATGGGGTTACCTTCGCCCACTTCCTGTATCCGTTTGTGTCCGCACCGTTCCTGTTTGGTGTTCCAGTTTCCGGTGGTTTTCATTCTGTATGCTCCAATCTGGGCTTCCCCTTTTAGATATATGTCTAGAGGTGTTAGCCCCAAGAGAGCTTCCATAGATGCTGTTGGAGTGCTGTTCATAACTCCACAGATGCACAAACAAGCCAGTCTCTATATCCTGGATAGTTTTTAATTACTGTTTTTTGTTCTACCTTTGGCCACCATACCAAGGTGCCATAGGATATCACGGGTCTGACTACTGTTATGTAGTACCAATGAACCATCATTGGTTTCAGTCCCCATGTTTTACCAAACATGCGTCTACCCATCATGAGGGCCATTTTTGCTTTGTTTGCTATTTTATCTAGGTGTGCATTCCAGTTTAGTTTTGCATCTAGGGTAATACCCAGATATTTAACTTCCTGGCTAACCTGAATTCTTTCACCAAAGATTGTAAGGTTGTTGAAGGCATCTACATTTCTTTTCTTAGTGAAAGGTATTATAGATGTTTTGCTAGGGTTTACTATGACTATGTCATCTGCATAACCTTGGGTTTAGAACCCTTCATCATTGAGTGTCTGCAGGAGATCGTTTACTACCATGTTCCAAAGTAGTGGGGATAGAACACCCCCTTGTGGACAACCTCTGACAGCACGTGCCTTGAGGGATTCTTCTCCCAAATCGGCCTGTATCTGGCGTCCCTCTAACATGGTTTTTATCCATCTGTTTGTGATGTCGTCAACGCCATGTCTTAGGGTTGCAGTCATTATTGATTCGAAGGAGGTATTATCAAATGCGTCGTTTATGTCCAGGAAAGCAGCTAGGGCTACCTCCTTGTTGGTTCTCGACACTTCTACCCTACTGAGTAGGTTGTGAAGTGCCGATTTGCATGATTTTCCTGGTTGATATGCATATTGGCTACGATGTAAGGGATTGTCTTTCAAGACCCCATCTCGTATGTGCCTGTCTACCAGTTTTTCCATAGTCTTTAGACAGAAAGACATTAGGCTAATCGGTCTATATGCCTTTGGCAGGGTGTACGATGCTCGCCCTGGTTTGGGAATGAAGACGACTTTGATCGGTCTCCACGCCAGTGGCAAGTAGTTTCCCGTTAGGCATAGGCGAAAGATCTTAATTAGGATCGGTACCAGAAGGTCTATTCCTCGCTGCAGTAGAGCGGGGAAGATTCCATCTGGTCCGGGTGATTTATAAGGTGAGAGGATTTTACAGCCCACTGCACCTTGCTATGACTGATCACTTCCCTAGCTACCTTCCACTCGTCTCTCGCGGGCCTCTTTGAGAAGTTGCTAGGGACTGGCTGTGATGTTATATTAGCCTGATCAGCCATCAGTGCTCCTGGAAAGTGTGCTTGAATTAGCATTTCCAGGGTTTCCCTTTCACTGGTTGTGTATTCCTGTGTCGGTTTTAGCATGTTCCCGACTGGATTTAAAGGGTCTTTTGACAGAACTTTGTGGAGGCGTGCTGTTTCTGTGGTGCCTTCAATGTCCCCACAGAAGCTCCTCCATGAGTCTGTTTTTGCTTTTCTCAGAGCTTTGTTATATTCGGTTAGAGCCTGGGCATGTTGGCCCCACTCTCCGGTCTTTTTTGCTCTGTTAAAGAATTTTCGTGCTCTTTTCCTCAGGTTGGTCAGGTGTTCATTCCACCATATGACCTTCCTGTTGGTCTGTCTCTTTCTTAATGGACAGTTGTTTTCATATGAGGTTAGTATGACGTCATTCATTTGGTCCACAATTACCTCAATGTCTGCTGGCGTATGGATATGGGTTTTAATATCGGATAACTTGCTAAGAAGTTCCTCCCTGTATGCAGCCCAATCAGTTTTCCTGGGATTTCGATAGATTATTGTTGCCTTTTCAAAATCAGCCAGGAGGTACTCAATGTGTCTGTGATCAGACAGTGATGGTTCGTTAGATACGCGCCATTGTATTACTCTGTCTTGCAGTCCAGCCGTGGCCAGAGTTATGTCAATGACTTCTTGTCGCAGCCTGCTAAGAACGAGAGGTGGTTGGCCTCGCAGAACGTTGCAGTTTCCATCAACTCTGTGCTTGGTGGAGGATTGATGGCATCGTAGGGAAGGTATACGGAGGATATCACTACCTGCCTCTCGTTGCCCTCCCTGACTTGTTTCAGTTTAATGGTTGTTAGATCCCTAAAACATAAGTTGTACAGAGCCATGTATTTTACCCCCCTTCTTACATAAATACATGCCCTGGGTATATCAGAGGATTTATCGTATATTAACTCACCTCTGGCTTGTCCGAGTCCCATTATATGACCCCTTGCTATCCATGGTTCTTGGATGAGGGCCACATCAATGTCTTCGGTTTGTAACCGGCTGCATAATACAGCCGTGGCTCCCCTACTGTGTTGGAGGTTTACTTGCAGTAGCCTCAGGACACTTGCTGGTGCTGGCGCCATCTTGTCCGTCAGGGGTAGGTGCAGATAGACATCTGAACGTTGTTCTACCTAGGCATAGACATGGCTTCATGTTCAGGTTACGGAGAGTGGTTAGGGATGTCTCGTCGATCAACATGATCAGTGTCCTGCCTTTAGGCTCCGATACACTGTTGATGACTCGCCAGTCCTGTCTTCAGCCCCTTGTTCTGGGTCTTAAGGAGATCAAGGATATCCTTCTGCGGTTTGGTACTAAAGGGTTTGGGAACCCACATAAGTACTTTGGCCGCATTCAGGATCTTCTTGGCTGGTCCTACTCTGAGCCTAGCTCCCTCCCACAGCTGGAGGTTTAGAGTCGTGGTTGTCAGCCATGACTTCGTTTCCTCGCTCTTGCAGGAGAGGATAACTGCACCTTTATCAAAGTAGCAGCTGTTGAACTGTGGTCCTGTTCCTTCCCCTCCGGGTTGGATTTGTCCCAACAGTGCGGACAGAACTTCTTCGGCTTGCTCCTCCGTCAGGCGTGTCTCTGGGAAGTCCTGAGGAGCTATAACCATTTTTAATCCTTTAAGGGCTTCCTTAAAGGTTTCTTTCCTCACTGCATTATCATCAGTGCAGGACTTTTTTGCAGTTGTCGCGGTTTGGGAGTTTGGTGTGCTCCCGTCGGACCTCTGCCTCTTTTTAGAAGGTGTAGTAGCCGGTACGCCTGAGCCGCCAGCTATTTCTCCTTTCTTAGAAGGTGTAGTAGCCGGTACGCCTGAGCCGCCAGCTGTTTCATCGTTCTTAACACTGCCGGTGGGAGCGTGTGAGCTCCCGTCACGGTTTGTGTTAGGTTTTTTGGGGTTCTTCCTCCTATGGCGTATGGGTTCGCCAAGAGCTTTGGCCCTCTCGATTGCGGCTTTCCGTCTCTGTGCTCCAGAAAGCCGTTGCAGTGACACCTTTTCGATTTTGGAGGTTAGGGTATCAGCCTCCGAATCGACGGTGGTTCCCTCCTCAGTTATGGTTTTTTCAGCCACATCTGATTTGGGTGATTTCAGCAGGGCTTCTTCATCCCGCTGGAAAGGTTAGGTAATATGTCTTCGTTATCCATATTGTTCCCACGAGTATGGGGGAAAGGGTTTCAACACGCACGGAGCCCCCTGCATGCGTGAAGGGCTAAATACAACGGGGTGCGCCAGGTTCCCGAGGTTGGTCGCTAGGGACCAGGTTGCCTCCTGGCCATGCATCCCTTCGGCGCGCACCGTACCTTGGATTAGGGGGTTTTTATAGTGGGGCCCCATCCACACGAACCAGGCGGTTAATCCAGTTCCCCGTGCCCCAGGTTGACACTACCCTGAGCGCCGAAGGCCACTTAGGGGTCGTTGCATCAAACACTGGTGGTTTACGGTATGGAGTTGATCTGCGACAGCTGTGTTGCTAACCAGTCATTCCCGTAAAGGGTCGTGGCCGTTCCCCTATCCGCCACCTGGGGACGCACCCGGTCGGCGCTCAACCGACATGGCAATTAAGCCATGCTCTCGGAATCACGACCCCCTGATCACGACACTAATAGTGATGACAACGAAAATCACAAAGGGTGCTTATGCGGGTGGTATGAATTGCTGCTTTAAAATTTTTACAGAAATCTAATTTGTTTATTTATTTTATTTATATCTTTCGTACTCAGCCAACAGCCGTTAGGCCAATTATAGGTGTCGCTGTACATTTTATGGAGACTTCCAACCCCACTAACGACTGTCATGATGTTATTATAACATCCGGAACCATCTATTTCCGTGGCAGTAATACCACGAGGCGCTGAGTGAAGCAACCGTGAAACTCCCATCCAAGTTCCGACCAGAGAGAGCATTGCTTAACTTTGATTCATATTGTTAAGTATAATTATTATAATGGAATAGAGTGTAAAAATTTCAATAAGGTCAAACCTTGTGATCATAATTATCTATATTTTTTTGTTATAATTGTTCCAAACTCAAAGTTTATAAATCGTAATAGATACAGAATATTTTTTCGTTATTTGTTTGAATTTCAATGTTTATAAGAATAGAATAATTACCTACCTCCTACCTATTTCATTTTTTCGTTACCTTGTTTCATGTTTAAATTTTTAAATTATTAGAATATTTTGTTTTACGACCAACCGGAAAATATGCGGTTTCTGGAGAATTTTTTCGCCAAAAAGTAACGTTTTGCCGGTCAAGATCGGAAAAAATCAGGGACCGGTAATAGTATTTAACATTACAAGCCAGGTAAAACAGTTTTTACTGGCGATAGGATTGGGATGACTGGCGAGCCGTTAGGCGAGCCTGTCATATCCTTGAGCCAGTAAAAATGGTTACCTGGTGTGTTTTGTTGAATATTTTATTTGTTTATCACTTTAAATAACTAGAAATTTACCATTTATTCAAAATGTCAAACTGACAAGCAACTAAATTCATCAATATGACACATACTCAAGAAGACAACTCTGGCTTTGCACGCTATCATTTATCTATGAGCACGCTTGTAAAACTGACAGTTAACTTGTAAAGATTTTACAAGTTTTATTTTATTTATTTATTTATTTATTTATTTTATTTATTTAATTCGCACTCAGCCAACAGCCGTTAGGCCAATTACAGGCGTCGCTGTGCAGTTATGAGAACTTCCAACCCCACTAACGACTGCCATGATGTTGTATGACCGCCGGGACCAACTTTTTTCCGCGATAGCCGTACCACGAGGCGCCGAGAGATGCAGCCGTGGAACTCCCATCCAAGTTCTGACCAGAAAGAGTTAGTAACTTATTAAAATAAACTTTCTTGTTAATACAGTGACTTGATAAATTGATGTTTACAAGTGAGGAACAAATAAAATGTTTAACTAAAATTAGGTCAATGAAACAAACAAACACTTCTGTCAAATATTTTATCTGTCATTAAGAGTATAAAGTGAGCTTTAAATAATTAAAATAATTATGTGAATAGTAAACAATAGTAAGCAATAGATGTCGATCATTCTTGTGTAGCGGTATCATTATCGATGTTGTCCATTCTTCAGACCACTCATCAGTATACCATATCAACAGGCATATCGGTTAGAGCTTTTATAATGTTCGATGACTATATCTATGCCTGGAGTATGCTGCTAATCATTTTATTCCAGATTCCACTTCGGATATTAGTATGTTCGGTTCAGTGATGTTATGAATGCGGTTCTGGGTTTTTGTGAGTGCTGGAATTTTCCAGCTAATATTGGTTTTCACAGTATCTGCGCCAAGTCGAACACTCCATCAAGGCATCAAGATTAGCCATAATAGTTTCTTGTTTATTTTTTATCGCCCAAGTTAGGGCTTTAAAGGTACGAGTTAGTTGATTAATGTTTTGAAATACATCGCTGGTTTTTAATAGAACTACGCGTGTCTGCATCTCGGCGCATGCTTAATTTACTTAAGCATTTTAATTTTTTTTTCCAGTTGTATTGTGTTGATCACGAAGGTCTCTTATATCCAGCAATTTCTTCAGGATTCTTTAAGCTCTTCTTAACAAGTCTTCTTCAGTTCTCTATGTGTTAAGGTTCCCTTCGTTATCCATTTATACTTCATCAGTACGATGTGTGTCCTTGATGGACTCTTTGCTAAACTACTACCAACTATTACATTTTTCAGATGTTCTTGGAATACTGATTCATTGGTGGTTTATTGTTTGTATTTGCACACAGTATTTCTTTTAAACTTCCAGTTTCAAATAAAAGCTTTTATTTGTTCCTCACTTGTAAACATCAATTTATCAAGTCACTGTATTCACCTTAAAAATGTTTCTTAACTGGCTAGCCAGTAAAAAATGTACTGGCTAGCCAGTTATATTTTACAAGCGTGCTCATAGATAAATGATAGCGTGCAAAGCCAGAGTTGTCTTCCTTAGTATGTGTCATATTGATGAATTTAGTTGCTTGTCAGTTTGACATTTTGAATAAATGGTAAATTTCTAGTTATTTACAAGTGAGAAACAAATAAAATATTCAACAAAACACACCAGGTAACCATTTTTACTGGCTGAAGGATATGACAGGCTCGCCTAACAGCTCGCCAGTCATCCCAATCCTATCGCCAGTAAAAACTGTTTTACCTGGCTTGTAATGTTATAGTATTTAACAACAATGATGTATTACATGATATGGAAACTTTTTCAAAATTTTGAAAAACTGAGCTTATTCTTTTTACATGCAGAAATCACTAGTGCTATGATCGAAATAACTTTGTTTTTTGTTTATCACGTTATCTGTGAAATTATGTTTCGAAACAAAAAGTAGGCTTATCATCATACGTGCCTGTCAGTAGTGTGAGTGTTATTACTTCAACTTATAATGGAAAATTTTGAAAATATGATGCATTTTGTGCGTATATCAAGTGCTACAAGAACGTAGAACTTACACGTCAAACATACTGAACACACTGACACTACTGGAAGGCACGTATGATGATAAGTGTACTTTTGTTTCAAAACATAATTTCACAGATAACGTAATAAATAAAAAACAAAATTATTGTGATCATGGCACTAGTGATTTCTGCATGTAAAAAGAATAAGCTTAGTTTTTCAAAATTTTGAAGAAGTTTCCATGTCATGTAATACATCATTGCATTCAGACAAAAATCCTCTCTTAAAAGGACCAAAAAAATTGTACGGTACCAATTTAAAATTTTGAGGTTAGGTTAGATTACTAAAAATTTGCACAAATAAAATTGGTTTTATTAAGTGCTAATAAAATTATTTAAATTACCATGCAAATTAGTTCAAATCGCATCTCAATATCTTAAGTAACAAAAAAGTTACGGCATATAAAAGAAATTAGGAGATTTTGTTTTTTTTTTATTTTAGATAAGTGGGCCATGACAAGTACAATTTGAAGATGGATCCTTAATGAGCTCTCAAACCTGCACCTTTTTGCTAATTTAACCATCTCTCTATCTCTTCAAATACAAAAGTTACCCATGTTGTCCCTACGAAATTCGGGCACCCTGTATACACATAACAAGCTGTATATCGTGCGAGTATATTTAAGAAACGAAGCAAAGCGTAGCCGAGGTGAGTGACTTAAAATACGAGCGTACGATACACTTTTGAACGAGTTATGTACAGTCGCGGAATTAAAAATCCGGACGAGTCTTATAGCGCATTTTTGAAATTTTTGGGTAATGTAATTACTTGCATTTTTTGTTCGACTCTTAAATGAGGCATGCTGTCATATACGAGTAATTATTTTGACTTTGACTAATTTCACCACGTAACGTGATAAGTAAAGTAAAGTAAGACATAAACTGAATTAGTTTAAGTGTCCGGATTTTTAATTCCGCGACTGTACATTATTTTTCCCACGACCACAAAAAATACACATTTTTGCAATTTAATAAATGACAGCTTTATTGTGACAACTGACAATGTCAGTAGAATGTCCGTAATTTTTAGGTCAAAATGACATATTTTCAGTAGTTTTTAGGATAAAATGACATATTTAGCCCACTGTACAACTGTGAATTGTGCTTTTTTTACTTCCTTTTACGATAAAGGAAGTATTGTATTCACCCAAAAAATTCGAAATTGAGTTTTCAACAGATCTTTACGTTTTAGAGTCTCCTGAACCCAAAAAACATGTTTTTGTTCATTTTCCAGTTGAATACTTCTAAAATGGGTTTCTTTTGTTTTTTTTAATATTTTTTTTATTAACTCCTATTTTCAATAGAACACCCGGTATATTACTACATTTTTGAATTCAGCTTAAAATTTTAGAGAAAATTTGTCTCTTCAACTAACCCTCTATTTTGTACCGTTTTTGAAGAATTTGTAATTTTTGAAAATTTTTTACAAATGCTTAAAAATTAAAAATCAAATTTTTGGTTAATTATAGGATCACTGTAAAAGGAACTTGTGTAAGTGTATCACAGCAGATTTTTTCATAACAAACGGCGTAATGAACTTACGTCACTAACCCTGGACGATTTCGAAGATACTAGCCAGCATGTTCTTATTACACTAAGGTGCACAAAAAACAAGAAAAGTAGATCATTTGTCATTCCAAAGGAAGGCATTCCTTTCAATGCATATGGATTGTACAAAAAATACGCTGATCTGCGTCCCGTGAACCTGGAAACTCGTCGATTTTTTATTAGATACAGAAACGGTAAATGTGTTAAGCAAGTTGTGGGCTATCATACCATTGGGAATGTGCCAAAAAAAATTGCAATGTAGGTACTTGAAATTGGAGAATTATGAGCTCTATACAGGGCATTCATTCCGGAGTTCTTCAGCTATCATGCTAGTTGAAAATGGTGGTGACCTGCTGTCCGTGAAGGAGCTTGGTGGTTGGGACTCCTCCTCAATGGCAGAGACGTACATCGAAAAGTCGGTCTCAAAGCGAATGAAAATTACAAAACAACTGTTTAAGATTCAAAACACCAAAGCTATGTCATCTTCAAGTACAACGGTACCATGGCAAGTAGCAATAGCGAGTCTCCTCGAGACGGTAATAACTATTTTGACAGACTAATATTTTCCGAGTTACAAGGCCGAACAGTAGGGAAAACTTCTTAAAATTTCTTGAAAGAGCAGCATTTGCATGATACTTTTAACCAATTATCTCCAAACTAGTCTATTACTTTTCCAGATATGGTAATTGCTATTTTTGTTATAAAGTGCTTGACAATTACTTTTTTTCTATAGCACATGTTAAAGTGTGCTTTTATCAACTCAAAACAAAAGGTCAAGTTTTACTTTAACAGCAAGGGTAGATAAAGTAGCACTTTAACATCAAGGATAGATAAAGTAATTTAATTTTCTAACTTTTGTTTAAATTAAATATGACAGCTTCGTATTATCGTAGAAACCCAATCTAGCTACTGATATTTTGAAATGTGATTGACTGTCATTATTTTCTTTTAAAATTGTTAAAGTTCTTGCTATAGAAAAAAATATTGTATTATACACGGCGATAAAGTTATTTCTATCCACTCTTGAATCATTAACGTCTCGACTTCGTCTCGACGTTAAACGATTCACTCGTGGATAAAATTTAACTTTATCGTCTTGTATAATAAATTACTATTTGAAAGTAATTAATTACTACCTTCAATTACTTAATTACTTTTGAGTAATTAAATTACTTTTTAAACGACTTTACAAGTATTTGAAAAACTCGAAGTAGGCAACTATATTATTTTCTGGTAATTCATTTACGAAACTACTGACCTAGAGTAGTGGGTATTAAATGTCCAGAACACAAAAAATAAGATAAGGCTTTATTATGTTGCATGTTAAGCTAATAGCAATAAGGTATTCTTGAAGCAATAAGTGTATAATTTATTATTTCCTAGTTGGTTAACAACTAGTTTTGTACATGAGCAAAGAGATATTTCGTGCAAGTGCGTATGTTTGTAGATGAGATGTCCATGTGTTGTGTCTTGTGTAGTGTAGGCTGCAGGATGAAGTACTGTAGCTTACTAATAATTATTGTGTAAGAAGTGAAAAATATGTCTGCAGTAAGTACAGATTACAGAGTAAAGTACGGTAAAAATATAATTTAATTCTTTCCACAACAATTGACAACAAGTACCTATGTTTATTATAGACAATATTGTTTTATAATAATTATTTATTAATTTTAATTTGCTTGTTTAAAACGGTGTACTAGCATATGGCTGCTATTACGAAGTAATTGACAATTGAATTACTATTTTGTTTGAGTAATTAAAAATTTGGAAATTCAATTACTTCATTGGGCGGTAATTGGTTATTAATTATATTTTTAAAGTAATTTGCCCAGCTCTGAGTAAGACCAATACAATTTTTTTAGTTTCAATTCAAATAAAATCTATATGAAGAATTAGAATCAAACTAAAATTGCACCAACTTATACAAACCAATTTAACAGCTAGAAGCACCTAAGCTGTTGACCGCACGTGTCTTAATGCACTTGTAACTTTAAAGTTAATACTAAGCAGGTAATATCTTATTAGTACTACAACTAAAAGGCAATACAATTTACATTATTGTTATTTTAAACACAAATAAAAGAAAACTACGACCACTAGGATTTACAATTTACACAGATACACTGTTTTTAAACCTGTCGCATATACGAACCACATAACGTTTCATACCTTGAGAACGAAAAGCTTGATTCTCAACCTGCAGATTACCTGTCAAAAAGAAATATGGGACCAGAAGCTGTAATGCTACATATTGATTGGTTCATAGGGTGTTGCTCGTCTTTTCCTAAATATGGAAATCCATTAATCAAATACTTCGGTTTAACATCAGTAACTAGCCAGCATTCGATACCAAACTTATCTGGTTTATTGGTCATCTATATCTGGCTTTCGATAAATTCAATTGTTCATAATAATAATAATATTTAATAATAATAATACATAGTATACAGGGTGATTCAAATTAGGTGCGCACCATTGCTATCTTTGTTATTATTAATTTTACAAAGTAGGTTAAATTAGCAAACTAGTAGTGTTTTTGGCGTTGATTAATATGCAATTAATAAAAAAACAATCGAATGAGTTTGCGACAAAATTAAAAACTTTTAGTTTTTTTTTAATGAAACTTTTTCAAAAACTTGAAATAAAAATTTATTTGTGATATAAAAGTCTTAATACACTATTGTCTTAAAATGAATATTAAAGAAGTTAGGGGAGATTTTAGTTTACCTATATCAACAATACACCGTACTTACGAAAAATTCATAGTAGGCTGCTACTAAAAACAATAACGTAAACATCAGAACTGTCAAAATCAATTTGTCGTACGTTTGGTTGTCGAAAGTAATTAGTGTTGTTTATTTATTTCTTATTGTTTTGTTACTGTTTCTGGTTATCAGACTTAAAGCAAGCCTGCAATTAATTTTTGCAGTAGAATAATGTATGTATTTTTCTATAAACTAAAACTTGCGATAACTTCTTTAGTATTCATTTTAAGACAGTAGTGTATTAAGACTTTTATCTACGACCACTACTACAAGTAGGCCTTTTAGCGCTAGCTTGTTTCACTAAAAGTGACGTTTTATAGTTTACCGTGTTTAAAGAAATCAGCTGTTTACTTTTAGCACATGGGCTAAAAGTGAAGTGAGGTTATAAAACTATCATTTCGAACTCGAAGTGAAGTTGTAAAGTTATAATAGTTGCTTCTTGCGTTACAGGTAAAGTATTTTTGAAATAATTAAAGCATTATGTAATGAATACAGTCAGATGTGGAGTATCAATAATTACAACTCACCTTGACAGCACTGGCCTGGCAAACAATCGCCCGCGCGGCGTGGCCTACTGTTTATTATGACATAGATTAAAAGTGTCGCAGATGCAAACTTTTGTTAAATCGATATTTATGGATTAATAACGGTAAAATTAAGGTCGTAGATAAAATATTGTATGCAACGCGTGCTAAAAGTCGTTTATGCACGAGACATGTCTCGTGCATAAACGTTGACTTTTAGCACTTGTTGCATGAATAGCTATTATATCACAAATTCATTTTTAATTTCAAGTTTTTGAAAAATATACTGGGTGTTTCATTTTAAAAAAATATTTTTCTAAATTTTGTCGCCAACGAGTTATTCGGTTGTTTTTTTATTAATTGCATATTAATCAGCACCAAAAACACTACTAGTTTGCTCATTTAACCTACTTTGTAAAATCAATAATAACAAAGATAGCAATGATGCGCACTTAATTTAAATCACCGTGTATATATTATGATATGTTGCCACGGTTTACATGTGAAACAATAACTTAATCATTTAAAGTGAGTAAACAATAACAATTACTAAGTTTCAACTAACACTATAAATTATAAACTAAATCTTATTTAAAAAAAACGCAATAAATATAATACGTATATTAGGATAGGTACCTCCTGTATTGTTACATTATTATATGACATTACGACTTATTTTCCTATTTGTCGCCAGTGTTATTCCATTACTTACGATATAGAAAGGTTATTTTTAAATGAATTAAACGAGTTTGAAAATATATCTTCATTGCACTGATTTCCAAAACATATCATGCATGAAATCGGTGCATTTACAACATAGTTTTGACTATGAAAACTCACCTTAAACATATCATCTGATCTTGTCATCCTATTAGGAACTAAAAACAACATTTTTCCTAAAATATTCGGGCTATCAATGTAACCATGCAATAGTTTGTATAGAAAACAGAGAGCATGATTTTTTCGACGTATTTGTAAAGTGTCTAAAAGTTAATTATGTAGTAGTCATAACCGGTTAACTCATAATTAATTTGTTTTTTAAATGAAACATACCTGAGAAACTTATTCTGAACTTTTTCGATTTTTTCAATGTTAAAATTGTAGTAGGGATTCCATATCACACTAGCATATTCGAGTATGGATCTTATAATGCAGCAGTAGATGCTTTTTATACTTTCTATGGTGGTAAAATCAGACGTATGACGTATCATAAAACCAATAAGTTTCAATGATTTATTTTTTATGCTATTAATATGGCAATTAAAAGTGAGCTTCTGATCAAATATAATTCCTAAATCTTTTATTTCATTTGTTATCGTTATACTGGATCCATTTAGGGTATAATTAAATTCAATAGGTTCATTTATTCTACTAAATCTAATTATTTTGCATTTGTCTATATTAAGCTACATACTATTTGTAAGGCACCAATTTTGAATTTGAATGATGTCATTTTGCATTTTGCAACAATCTTCTTTTGTTGTTATGGAAGCATATAGTTTTAGATGATCAGCAAATAGTAAAACTTTTGCAAATGAGAAAACTTCTACAATGTCATTTATAAAGCAGTTAAACAGAAGTGGAAACAATGGGATCCCTGTGGAACACCGCAAGAAACATCAATTACATATGATAAATGGTTTTTAATTTTAACAACTTGCTTACGATAATCAAGAAAACTTTTTATCCAACAAAACGGACTACCGTGAATTCCCAGAGCTTCCATTTTGGCCACCAGGATCCCATGGTCCACTCCGTCAAAAGCTTTGGTAAGGTCTGTGTAAAGCGCATCAACCTATAGTTTATTCTCATGTGCATCAATTATGTCCTGTTTATAGTGTAGTAAATTTGTGACGGTTGATCTGCCTTTCATGAATCCGTGCTGATATTCAGAAATTAAGTTGTTTAAAGATGGAGACATTATTTCAGTGACTATGGCCTCGAATATTTTTGGAATGCAAGTTATTTTAGTTATAGGTCGATAATTTTTTATGCAATGTTTATCACCTGATTTAAAAATAGGTGATACATAACTATGTTTCCAGATATCAGGAAAATATCCAGTACGTAAAGATGTGTTAAATAAATTACATAATATATTTGGAAGAGCAAATCGACAAGATTTTACCAGTACATGCGGAATTCAATCAAACCCTGCATTGGATTTAATATTTAGTTTTTCCATTTGTTTAAGAACCATAACTATGTTAATGTTCAAATTCCCGAAATGAACAGAATTTGAAAAATTAAATTTATAATCTGAGTTACTTCCTTTAACATAAACTGATGAAAATTGAGAAGCAAATAACTTTACAATATCCCAATGTTGTCAGAATCAATATTATTTAAATACATGGTATTAGGAAGTTCATTTGACCATCCTTGTTTTCTGATATAGTCCCAAAAACTACTAGAATCAGACAACAAACGATTCTCTATTTCCCTAATGTAATCGGTTAAACACAGCATAGCATTAATTTTACATTTTCTCTTAATCTACTAAATTCCATATAGTCATTCATGCATCTAGTTAGTTGTTTTATATTTTTTATGTGCAATTTTTTTCTGAATGACTGCATTTCTTAATTCAGCCGTAAACCAAATGGGAAATTTTGGATTTTTGTTTATTTTTTTAGGAATAAAGTTCTCTATAGCTTCATATAAAATAGAATAAAAGTTTTCCAAAGTACCATTATAATCTTCGCAATCAAAGACATTGCTCCAGTTAATTTGAGATAAATAATTGTTCATTGTAATGTAATCTCCGTTGCAATATATATATCTGGAGAAACATTGAAATTCTGCTACTATATAACCTCCTGGACTGCTTCCACTAATAAAGGAGACGATGACTAACTCCATTTCGCAAAGTTCATGTTGGCTTCTTGCGTTTTTTAAACTTTGCTTACATTAAATGGGATAGAACAATGTTTTTTGGTTTTTTGATAAATAAAAAAATGCTCTTGTATTATGGAGTTGTGAATAAATTTACTACTAAAGGTGCTCAAATCGGTTTTGTTGTAAAATGAGTGTTGAAGCATCATATTTAATATTTACTTTTGAATAATCGTAGAAATTTTTCGTGCCATTAGGAGCTGCAGCCAGATTATTTTAAGTCTTGCTCAACTCCCGCTGTCCAGCAATCTACCATACTTATTAAAGTTCTAATCTTGGATTTGCATATCATTTGTAAATACCATCTGCAATTTAAGACGGATGTTATCAGTCTATTGTTAGAGCTTTCGGCGAAATGCAGCTCTCTCTTGCGATGATAGAGAGAGAGATACATCTCCTCTATATTCAGTACCGGCAATTTAACTTTGTAATTATACAGTCCGCTTTTATCGTTATTAGTGTTACATTGGTGTATATATTGTAAATAAGGTGTTATTACAATTATATTCGTTGTGTTCAATCATTCACGACCGCGACGACTTGCGTGATTCTCCGCCGGAATTTCGTTGTGCCCGTAAGGTTTGGATCGCATCCAATTTCAAATTAAAGAATATACGGTACCCCCCACCCAAGAAAAGCGCCCTTCCGTGCTTTCCAAGAATACTTCGACACTAAACACCACTCCGTTTCGCTAATACAATAAAATGTTATGAACCAGTTATAAAAAAAAAACCCCTAAAAAATTTTTTTTTGCCGACGGCCATACCTCAAAAGTTGATGTTGCCTTCATTTTCAGAGGACCTATCGTATGAAAACGATCCAAGACTTCAGGAAGATTCCTGGCGACCGGAATCGTGTACACATACGAACATACGTACCCCGTACAGCACGTTTAGGCACCCTCCCAATACGGGGGAGGGATCTATTAGGCTGGGGTCTTCACCAAAAGATCCGCACAGCCGAGACGGAGATTCGATTTTTTCGATCAATATATTGCCCTTATGACGGATATTAATAACTTATTAAGAAAGCTGAATGGCTCCACTCGAGAGGTAGGCACGCCTCGTCCTGCGTCTTCAAACAATTCAATTGAGACGCAAATTAAACTACCAGCTCTAAATTTACCACAATTTAATGGGAATTGTGAAAACTGGTTATCATTTTACGAATCTTTCGAAACGTTGGTACATAAAAACAAGACAATAAACGATTTGCAACGGTTTCATCATTTAAAATCGTGTCTAAGGGAAGAGGCGCTTTAATTGGTCAGTTCTCTTTCAATTACCCGCGATAATAATCAAATCGCGATTGAGTTGCTAACCAACAGATATGAGAATAACGTTTAATTATAAAAAAGAACATTGACGCATTGTTCCATTTGGATAATGTAATTAAAGATTCATCCAAGTCATTACGAAACCTGATAGATAAGGTAATGTTACATTCAAAAGTCCTAAAATCTTTGAGCTTGCCCACGCATCATTGGGATAGCCTAATTATATATTTGGTGGCATCAAAACTTGATTTAATGTCAAATCGCGAATGGAAAAAAACAATTACCCAAGACATTCCGACGTTAGAGGATTTATTGACCTTTTTAACAAAACGATGCCAGCTGTTACACGTGCTTAACTTTAAAAAAGAACCGATCAAACGACAAACATTTGCGAACAGTTCCAAGATAAGGGAAATAATAATTTTCAAGGTGCGTCGCATTTAGCTACAAATAAGGTGCGCTGTGCATATTGCAAACAAGCACATTACATACAAAGATGTGAAACTTTTCTGAAGTTCGAGTCGGGAAACCGTTACAACGCAGCAAAACAAAACAAATTATGTATAATCTGTATACGCGATAATCATGCTAGTGCTAATTGCCGAAATAAAGTTTGCAGTGTTTGTCAAGGTAGACACCATTCTTTATTACACTTTAAACAAGCTGAAGTTGACAAATCATCAAATTTTAATTCCGACTCAATTTCTTCAATGTTGACACCGGAAGTAATTGCTACAACCTCCAGCAATAACCACTGTGCAAATCAGAGCGCGCATGTATTTTTATCAACCGCGTTGATCGATTTGCTCGATGCAAAAGCCCCACACTGTTAGAGCTTTATTAGATGCAGGGTCACAACCAAATTTTATTAATGAAACACTATGTAAGAAGCTCGGGCTTAAATTAGAGTCCGTCAAGTTTCCGATTGCAGGGATAAATCAATCTATCAGCCACGTACAGTGTTGCACTGTCGTAAAGATAAGGTCAAAATGAGGCAAATATAAAACCGCTTTAAATTGCTCTGTTTTGCCAAAAATCACATCTAATTTACCGTTTATTGATTATGAAAGGCAGTTATTCAAAATCCCAATATCAGATTAGCTGATCGAAATTTCAATATATCTGGGCCTATTGATTTGCTTATTGGCTCAGAAATATTCTGGGACTTATTGGGCTCAGGTAAATTAAAATTATCAAACCATTGCCCAGTATTGCAAAAAACCAAATTAGGTTGGATACTCGGGGGGGCCATGCGGGCTTTACAGCCTCAACCTCGTCCAGTAAGTTTTCATGCTGCATTAGACAGTAAATTTTTGAATTTCTGGCAACTCGAGACAATACCGGAACACAATGTAAATTCCATTGAGCATTCCGCATGTGAACGAAGTTTCGCAAATAATTACCTACTTTCGAGATGCTACCGGGCGATTTGTAGTCAAATTACCGTTTAAGGAAAACGCTGAAGTTTTGGGTGAATCCAAGCAAATCGCGGTTAAACGTTTTTTAACATTGGAGAAATCCTTAAAAAACCCCGAATTTAAAATCGGAATACACTAAATTTATTCACGAATATCGTGCACTAGATCATATGACCTTAAATTCATGCCCGGAGTCAGACATTCCTTCAAAGCATGCTTATCTTCCACACCATGCGGTGATTAAACCATCCAGTACATCCACAAAATTAAGAGTTGTATTCGATGCAAGTGCTAAAACAACCACGGGTGTCAGTTTAAACGATACATTATTAGTCGGACCTTAAATTCAATCTGATTTGTTTTCCTTGCTTATTCGATTTCGAACGTATAAATACGTTCTAACAGCTAATATACATAAAATGTATCCCAAATTTTTGTTCATGCAAATAATCGACCGTTTCAACAAATAGTATGGAGGGACAATCCGAATAAACCCCTACAAAGTTAGTATTTAAATACCGTTACGTATGGTACCGCGTCGGCACGTTTTTTAGCCGTGCGCACGTTGCAGCAATTAACTCACGAAGAAACGGAAATACTAACAAGGGCAAAATCCGCTATTCTTAACGATATCTTTATGGATGATTTAATAACAGGCACAAATGATTTTAATGATGCTCTGAGTATTCGCGAACAATTAATAGAAGTCTTGAGTAAGGGTGGTTTTGAACTCAGAAAATGGGCAACCAATGAACCCGCGTTATTACCACGTTGTCAAAGGTCAGATTTGACGAACGATCAAACATGGATTAATCTTGACCAGGCGGGCGACACGAAACCTCTCGGACTGTCTTGGAATTACATTAACGATGTGCTGCAATATGACAACACACAATTAAAGATTTCAAGTAAAATCACGAAACGGGCGATATTATCTGTCACTGCTCAATTGTTTGACCCTCTGGGTTTGATAAATGCGGTTATTGTAATGGAAAAGGTCATTCTACAAGGGTTATGAGCTAGCAAAATTGGTTAGGACGACGAGATACCGTCCAAGATACGTGATACGTGGATACAATTATTCACAAGCTTATTGGTTTTAAGCCAAATAAAAATCCCTGGAATTGTTGTTGAAATTCCTAAATTTATCGAGATTCATGGGTTCAGCGACGCGGGAACTCGCGTACGGAGCTTGTCTCTACATGAGATCAAGGCCCGCGGTAGGCGAATATGTCGTACATTTATTATTCGCGAGGTCCCGAGTTGCCCCTCTTAAAAGGGTATCACTGCCGCGCTTAGAGCTGTGCGCCGCCGTTCTTCTCTCGCATCTCTTTCGTAAGGTTGAATCGATAATAAATCTCAACATCAGGAGAAGGGAGGCCTATGCCCAATACTGGGCACAACAAGGCTATTAAAAAAAAAAAAACAAGGGTGTGTCCGCTACCAGTCAAATAGTGATTGTGTTTGTGATTGAACTAACAAACAACTTTTTAAGTGCTTCGTATCAGTGAATTCCCGTGTCATAGACTATGATTTGAGACATTTGATCACACGTGTCTATATTTATGATATTTCATGCTTTTATTGTGCTCAGTGTCTTGTAAATCTCCTGTACATATTATGTTCTTGATAGTTCTTCTTGTGGTGCCTATCCATTTCGGATGTTGACTATTAACATGGCTATCCTAGCTTTATTGGCTGCTGCTCGGAAGATTTGTGTTGTAGTTAGATAGAACCATTTTCTTAGATTCTGCAGCCACGATATTCTCCTTCGACCTGGGCCTCGTCTTCCGTACACTTTTCCCTGCAGGATGAGATGTAGTAGGCCATATCGGCGTTCATTACGCATTATGTGGCCCAGGTATTCCATTTTGCGTTGTTTCACAGTGGTAAGTATTTCACAGTCTTTCTGCATTCTACGCAGTACTTCTCTATTTGTAACCCGGTCGACCCATGAGATTTTCAGAATGCGTCTATAGCACCATATTTCAAGCGCTTCCAGCTTCTTGGTAGATGCTTCGGTCAACGTCCAAGATTCCTCTCCATAGAGAAGAACCGTGAATACGTAGCAGCGCAGTAAACGAATTTTTATTTGTAACGGGAGGTCGTGGCTCTTAAATATTGTGCTCATTCTTATAACCGCTGCCCTGGCTTTCTCAATTCTCTGCTTTATTTCAGCTGAGTGGTCCCAATGTTCGTTTAAACTTGTCCCCAAGTACGTGTATTTCTCGACTCTTGTTATCGGTTGTTGGTTAACTATTAGACGTCCCGGTGGTACTACGTTCTTGCTGATGACCATATATTTAGTTTTTTGTATGTTGAAGTTCAGACCATAGTTTTGGCTTGATTCTGCTACAAGTGATATTAGGATTTGTAGACCCTCTAGGCTATCTGAAAACATAATTGTGTCGTCTGCGTACCTGATGTTATTGAGACGTTCTCCGTTTATCAGTATTCCCTCATCAATATCTTCTAAGGCTAGTTCCATAATGTATTCGGAGTAGATGTTAAAAAGTAGCGGGGACAGCACACAGCCTTGTCTCACACCTCTTTCTATTTTGATCTCCTCAGTCAGTTGATTATCTATCTTGATAGCTGCTGATTGGTTATAATAGATGTTGTTAATGATACGCGGATCTTTTTCATCAAGACTAACTGTTTTTTAAGATTGATCATAAATCGTCATGTTTGACCCTATCGAAAGCCTTCTGATAGTCAACAAAACACACATATATCGCAGTTCACGTCCCTGCAGCGTTGGAAGAGGACTTGAATAGCGAAAAGAGTGTCTCTTGTACCTAGCGAGTCGCGAAAGCCAAATTGTGTGCGAGTTAGTTGTGCTTCGCATTTTTTGTATATCCTCCTATGTATTATCTTTAGAAAAGTCTTGAGAAGATGACTCATTGATAATTCTATAGTCTTCACATTTTTTTGCATTTGGTTTTTTTGGTAGAGTTATAAATGTGGATTTAAGCCATTCAAGTGGGATTATTCCTGTTTCATATATGTCATTAAACATTGCAGTGAGCCATTTGATTTCGTCACTCTCCATGATGTTTAGAAATTCTGCATGAAAGTTGTCTGGTCCCGTCGTCTTCCCATCCTTTAATCCTCTTATTGCGGCTATCACTTCTCTTGACTAATTTCAGGTCCGGTGTTGCATATTGTGTTCAATGTATTGTATGTATCATTGTTTCTATTATCCTCGAAGGTTCTTACATTTGATTAATTGCATTGCATCTAATTTATGATCTCGTGTATTTTCCGTGTATCATTTCAATGTATTTCCTGTGTTTATTTTATAAGGTATTGTTATAAAGGTCCCCAGTTCCTTTATAGGGGCCGGTATGTTGAAGCATCATATTTAATATTTACTTTAAAATAATCGTAGAAATTGTTCGTGGCATTAGGAGCTGCAGTCAGATTATTTTAAGTATTGCTCAACTCCCGCTGTCCAGAAATCTACTATACTTTTAAAGTTCTAATCTTGGATTTGCATGTCATTTGTAAATATCGTCTGCAATTAAAGACAGATGTCATTAGTCTATTGTTAGAGCTTTCGGCGAAATGCAGCTCTCTCTTGCGATGGTCAAGCATGTTCTTCCCCCTAGCCCTAAAGGGGTGGTTTAACGAGTGCCCGAGTTTTCTTGGGCTCGAAGAGACAGACACTTCTAGAGTCACGTTTAAGACACCGAGAGAGATACATCTCCTCTATATTCAGTACCGGAAATTTAACTTTGTACTTATACAGTCCGCTTTTATCATTATTAGTGTTACATTGGTGTATATATTGTAAATAAAGTGTTATTACAATTATATTAGTTGTGTTCAATCATTCACGACTGCGATGACTTGAGTGCTTCTCTGCTAGAATTTCGTTGTGCCCGTAAGGTTCGGGTCGCAACAATGAGTGCAAAAACAGTACATACGACAGCTATTTATTTATAAATATTGTCGTTCAATGAAAATTGTACGACACCCATTGGCGTAACTAGCGGGGGGGGCCAGGGGGGCCAGGCCCTCCCCAGAGTGCCGTCTGGCCCACCCCAGAAAAATAGAAGTTAAATAAATTTAAAAATCTGCTTTTTTTTATTAACCTATTTACACTAAGGGGTTGGTTATCGACCCTCACACATTCTTACATTTTCTGGTTTTATTACCTTTTTTGGCTTAAAAACACTGTAGTATAAATATCATATGTTGGACGGATGACTCTAATGAATAATAATATACTAGAGAAAACGTTATTAGTTAGCTAATAATTACTTTGAAAACCCTGCTTTCGTCTGAATATTCTTTTTAGTTAAATTTACACTATTTTTGTTAGTTTCTCTCAAGTTTTCTACAAATAAAGGATCAATTTATGTGCACAGAAAAATACAATTGCAATTATTTCATATGCGGGTAAGTAAATGAGTTGAAAACTTGAGTGCATCAGTGACTACTCCCTGGGCACATACAGCTGCTGCCTATTATAGGCTCGCCCAGTTCAGACTTAAGGTGACTTGCTATTTAGATGTTTGCCTTGCCAAAAGAGTTGAGTTTATAGCTTTAAAGAGTACGATCCAGAATTTTTTGTTTAATAGTGTTTTACGTACCGCAAAGAACATTATGTGGTGTTTGAATTTCCAGAGTTGCTAGTCCAAGATAGAATAAAAAGATATCACAATAACAATTAAGAGGATATTGATGATTTCAAGAAAGTATTTGCTTCAAGGATAAGGAGAATAAAATAAAAATTGTGGCTCAAAAACGTGCAAATGGAAACCAAGTGATGTTTCTCCTGAAATAATATTTTTTACCGTCAAGTTGCAAGAGGTAATCTATACATGTTTATGTTGTTTATGAACCGAGAAATAATTTATTGATATGCTCCTTAGCCATGTAGTATTACGAAAGTAGGTAGCACCCATAATTTCTGCAAATCAATAGATCAAGTGCACTATGGAAATGTAACAGTTTAAATTTAGTTACTATACAGTTAGTTTTGAAATAAGTGTTGTGCAGCAAAAATTAACATAACGGGAGAAAATTTTAGAGCCATGATTTACTATGGCTTTAAAAGTTCCCTATCTCTGAAAGAAAGATGACTTCGTGCTGCTTTTGGTGGCCGAGGGCATATTTCTTGTTTAATGAATTTAAATTTGAACGAGTTTCAGTCAGCGACGATTTTTGCGAAGGACACATTTCAGCAGTTACTGACGAACGTAGGCGCTGTATGAAGAATGCTTCAGTATGACAATCGAGTCACTTATAGAATTATTAAAAGCATCTTGGACATTGGCATGACTGCAATACACAAGATTTTACATACTCTTTGGGTGTAAGAAAAGTCTGTCTTGGGAGGATGCCACACAGTTTAACAGACACACAGAAACACAAGAACAGCATGTGGAACAGTATAAAAAATATGATGAAGGTAGATCTAAAGCAGTTTACATCATAACTGGTGACGAAAGCTGGATATATGCATTTGAACTGGAATCTAAGCGGCAGTCAGCACAATGGATGTTTCCAACAAATCCTAATCCAGTTAAAGTGAAGCGATCTTGAAGAGTTGGTAAGAAAAGAATTACTTGTTTCTTTTCAAAATCAGGACCTATCACAACTGTCGTGCTTAAAAATAAACGTAGGGTTACTGCAGAATAGTACACAACTATATGCCTGCCAGACGTTATTCAAAATGCTCTGCTTACGGCGCCCAAGGGGTGAGATCGTTCTGCACCATGACAATGCTTCTAGTCATACCGCACATCAAATAAAATACTTTTTAGAGACTTTCGAGTTAAAATTGCTAAGTTATCACCCATTCAGTTCCGACGTAGCACCTTCCAATTACTTTCTAGTTCCTCCCGAAGATGCCGTGGAAAGCTTCAAAAACCTTGTTTCTCAAGTGACTCAAAAATTGTGGAATTTATGTTTTGAAAATTGGTTTTACCGAATGTGTAAATGTTGAGTTTAAGGCGGAATATTTTGAGAAAATAATTTTAAAAAATTTGCTTACTAAACTTTGTTTTATTAGACTGCAGAAATTTACGGGACTGCCCTCGTATAACGGCATCAAAGAACAAGCGAATAAATTTATGCGAAAAAGTTATGTATGTACGTAAATTCATGTCTTCATAGGTATACATAGGTATTGATGATGGTTGGTTGGGGGGCCTGGCCCTCCCCAGCCAAAAATCCTAGTTACGCCAATGACGACACCCATTAATGACCAATAGAAAAATTAGTTCACGAGCCGTAACCAAGACAACAAAATTGCTTGGAAATTTTTTGTAGGTAGACCAACGTAACTGTGAGGGTTTGTGTCATTACGATTTTCTTACTCGCATCCCGCTCGGGAAAATTAATACGACGTTGTTGGAACGCACTCAAAAAAAATTCCGGAAAGAATTAATGCTCATGAGATTATATGTGATAATTTTTGATATGTTTTTCAATAGGGTCGTCTTCAATAATAAGTATAACTGCCACAAGTTTACAATGCATTAAAAAGTTCTTAAATTAATAGTTTCCATGGCAAACAGTTTTTTACGTTTTTCTCAAAATGACATAACTGGCCATGTACCGTTCTTGCACTCATTGATTCAAATGTAAAGCGCCTTTAGAAGCAAATTTTAAACTTGACCATGACGTTCACTTCCCCACCTCGCTGGACGACGCTTGCGCACAGCTCACCAAGTAATTAAAAGAGTTGGTTGTTTGTCTCACTTACGCTGTTACCTCCCCACTCATAGCCGCTAGCAATATAGCAGTATTAAATATATGCCAATGTGAAGCTTACAAATTGTATATATGTATAATCTGTAACTTCATTTACCTTTACGGTGTAGAGGCTGGTGCTTTATGCGCTGGCATCTGGCGGTATAATGCTCAACTTGCCCCGGATTCGGGATACAAAGTTGGAGCACGCCTTTGATGCTTGCGCAGCAACCATTGTGTGAAGTGTATGTCTTGGTGATGTGTTGACCTTGTTATTATATGTCTTAGGTCTGTGGTTCTGAATAGAGCACAGTTAATTTGGTGACCAACTGTGAATAGTCTCACCGAACCCAATTCCAATCGCCAAGGCACCGGGAAAAATTCCGACCCCCGAGGAATTGGAACTGAGGACTTGCTAAATGCAAGCCTGGCGCTTACCCAACTGCGCAATGCGGCTTCTGAAGCTTACAAATTATTAGATTTTAATATTAGTTGTTTTTTGCCGCCCGCAAAGACAATGGTTTTGCTGTGAAATTGAAAACCTTGATAACTACATCTGGAAACTATTCCATGTCGCCAATGATAACTTTATTCAGGTTAAGAATTATCGGTTTGACAAATTTAACACCCGCATGCATAGTCGTTCGCCTGCGGCTCGCCGGAGTTTCGTTATGAATAGTAATATGTTTGTGACACTGTAAGTAAGTCTATGTCAAATTTAAGGTTAGCAGGTTAGGTTTTCCGTCAGTTTTGACACATACTGACGCAAAACCTAACCTGGTAACCTGGAATTTGACATAGACTTACAGTGCCACCAACATATTATTCATAACGAAACTCTGGCGAGTCGCCGGCGAACGACTATGCATACAGGTGTTAGTATTTTATTCAAAAAAATTGGCACTGACATACATATTATTCAGCGTACACTTAAGCCAAATGATGAAACCTGTCTAGAGTGCCTGGGACAGTGACTTAGGAGGTATTTCTAAGCTTAACTACCAGATGGCAGAACATAGTTCTAAAAGTTTTCCATTTTATAAAGTATACCTCGTCATAGATGTGCAGAATGCTAGAAACATCCGGACGACTCCATTACGTTCAACAAGGTGATTTCCACTGTTATATTCAGTTCATTGCCATTCGTCGTGTCATTTTGTTTTTGCGTATTTATTAAAGCTTAACTCCACTTTTTACTTCTTTTCGCTTTTTAAAACAGTACTTTTTAGAACTAAACAGCTAGGATTGAGATTATTTTCACGTAAGTAAAAATTTTCGTTTACAGTATGAATTTAACGCAATTACACAAGAAGAATGGGCCGCTGTGTGTGAAAATGCAGAGAAATATATGAAGGAAGCCCATATGTTGGAACATGCAATAGAAAATATGTTGGAACATGCAATAGAAACGATAGCTTTCACTGTGAATACGGGTGATTCAGATGACAGTGAAGACGATGGTGTTGCTCCTTTGTCAGACAGTAATTAATGAATTATATTATTTTATTTACAATTTGTATGTAATTCATTGAAATTTGTTTATTTTACTGAACATATTTAACATTAGTTCACTTCGTTACACTATTTTTCAAAATTCAGATGATGTCTGAACTGTCATCATAATGTGAATTTATAAAGAGGCAACAGATTTTATACCAATTATTTAAAAAAAAATGTTTTAAAAGCTTGTATTTCTTATGACATGCTAATTTATTTAGCTTTTGAAACCAAAAATAAATCAGCATCAAAAGTTTTCCTTTAACCCTTAATTTGGCAAAAGTTGATTTGGCTAAGCCACAATGCAAAAATTGGTATACATGGTTTGTTTATGTCTATTAGGAACCATTTATGCAAAAACAAATGAAACATTTAGGATGTTAAAAAATTTGCGAGTCGTATCTTATAGGACACACTGCGAAATAATAGAAGATATGTTTCTAATATATTTTGTATTTTGTAAGATACAATGCCAATAACTTACTAAAGAAAACACATATATTTTAAATGTCTATATTTGCAATGAATATGAATAATAAACTTAAAATGTGCTACAAAACATACGCTAAAGAAAAATAACCTAATTATTCTTATGGAAGGTGTAGAAGCAGTTACGGTTTTTTATTAAACACAACCTCGCATCGCATTTGGTACAAATCTAGTGAGTTTCTCCGGTCTTACACAATCGACATCGACCTTTTGTGGAATTCACTGGAAAATGATTCACTTTATCGGAACATACATCAGGTGGTGGTCTAGGAACTACCATGCGCTTGATTTTTTTCGAATTATTTATAACTTCAGTTAAATTCCTTTTTGTTACTCTGTCTTTCAACTTCAAAGATTGAGTGACTGAACATCTAAATTGTTTCAAAGATAGTTCTTTATCTTCAGCAGCCAATAATTTTCTGTCGCGTCCATACAGCAACCAAGCGTTATTTAGACATATATCTATCATTTGTGAAAAAATTGATAGATACCAACGACGTGTCTTTAGTGGAATTCTGCATAAAGAAACGAGCATGTCCATGAGATCCACTCCTCCCATGTCAGCGTTGTACTGTTTGACTATGTTGGCACAGGGAACATCAACTTTGGCTTTTTGTGATTTTTCATACCTTTTAGCAGTAGTAATAGGTCCAGCAGAAACAAATGTACTGACTAATGAGACAGGTTTGTTGTCATACCACTTCACGCATGTAATTTTATTTTCATTGTCACTTCTGCGGCAGAGCGAGCCTCGGCCTTTTTGTTTCAATTCTTTATCTTCTTCCAAATTGCAGTTTTGTAACCTGTTACTTCTTATAGTACCCAAGGCTAATATCCCATATTCATTTCGTAAGGTGTATAGTAAATCCAAAGACGTAAAAAAATTATCAAAATAGATAGCTGTGCAAGCAGGATTTTTTATCGACTGACAAAGACCAATCACAACTTTAGCACCCAATCCCATGCCCATCCCCTCATTTGAAAAGTTCTGCTTTTGTATAAATGTGTTTTCTCTGCCATAAACGATAAAATCGTACACAAATCCAGAAATACCCGCTCTCACAAATATTTTGAATTCCCATTTTTTTTGGTTTGGACTTTATGTATTGAGGCTTGATCCTGCTTTTTTACCTTTATAAGGGACCATCATTTCATCAATGCTTTACCTTTTTTCATTTTCAATTTGAATGCAGTTTCTCCTTATAATATCAAGAACAGACCGTATTTTGAAATAAGGATCGTCATTCTGATTTCTGTTATTGACAAAATGAATGTACCTTCTAATTTGTTGACAACGTTTCAAAGGCATTACATCTGCAATGTCATTGTATCTAAATTCTTTGCTCCAATAATCTAAATATGACAGCATGTCTACTATACCCATCAAAATATGTATAGCAACGAAATCGCGCACCTCGGTTTCAAAAATATTTATAGATTTTCCTGTTTCTTGACAAGAATATAAATTGGTATTCTCCATAATAAGCTGAATAAGATCAAAAGAGAAAAATGTATTGAAATATTGCAGAGGTGATTGTACTTCATTTGGTATTGAAAAGTCATTATCAGGTATGTCTACTGAATACTTAAATTCTTAATTGGACCATGTATATGTTATATTTGGATTTTTTGTACATCTTTTGTTAGTTTTTCTTTTTCAGTATTTTCCTTCTTCTTTTGACTTTGTTCTGTTTCTTTACTTTTTTGTCTGCTTTGGAGTCGTCTTATCTTCTGGAATCTGTTTGATTGGTGTTTCTATTGCCTGTAGTTCAATATTCGGTTCTCTTTGATGAACTGTTGAAAATATCTTCAAGTTGTTCTGCAATTGAGCCTGGAAGGGAGGGGGCTTCAGATGATTCTGAATATTTATCCTGATTATTTCTATGAAGTATTTTTTCTTCGTCATCGTCACTTGACTCGTCAATATCTGATGTAGGAGGAGGAAGAAGAGCTCTTATCTTTGCGGGTTGGAAACATTTTGTTTATTTTCTTTCTGAAAAAATTAAATGTTTGTTCGTTTTTATAGTAGAATTCATTGTTTTTTTTTGTACAATCAAAAAACATTTTGTTTGATTCAGATATCAAAGTAATGTAGCCAAAGAATATGCAAAACAAACTTGATACATCATCTTAAAAAATTGGTAATGTCGACTATAGGATACATAAGATACGTGATCAATTTTCTTATAAATTTGGCAATGTGGACAATAAGATATAAAACAAATGTGGTGGCTTTTGTTGAAAACTTGGGAAAGTGTACTATAGGATACATAAAATAAAAATGATATTTTTATATCAAAATATCGCTAAAATGTTTCTTGGATAGGTTACAACATTGCACGCACCTCTAAAGATAACGCATAACCCTATTTTTCATAACTATTCGAAGCACATTTGTAAAAAAAATAAAACTTACCACACAACACGACCAGATGTTGCACCCAACCGCCATTGGTAGTAATCATAGAATAGTTTCAACAAATTTGTATAGATGGCTAAACTATTAGTAGAACTCTGTAAAATAGAGTGTCTTTGACCAGTAAACTTGATGGCGCACCTTGATTTAGCCATTTACCGTAAATAATATATTGTTATGATACATGAGGCAGTGAAATTAATTTAAATAAAGAAATATTTGAAGCAAATAAGCTTGGAAGAATGATATAATTAAATCTTGATTGGGGTTAAAATTTTCAAACATTATTAATAAATTTAATTGAGACAATGAGAGAAGAGATTTTGGTATTGATTGAATATGTTAATTTAAGAGTTACAGAAAATTTTAATAAAATATAAGCCAAGGTAACGATTGACAAATGTGTTATAATAATAATGTGAATTGTTAAATTGTAAATAATGGATAATTTAAAATATGTAAGGGTGCAGTAAGAATAGTATCCAACCAGAACAAGTTTTTGTTTAAAAATTAGTTACATAAAACAACTCATAAAAACATGTACGTATTTTAGATATGATAATTTTGGAAGAATAAAAATTCGAATCTCTGCCTTAATTTATGTAATTTTTGTACTTACAAATTAAGAAAAGGCTTAAAACAAATCTCCGAGGTGAAGATCAAATGAAATATTAAAAATTGGAAAGAATATTGTGATATTGTGTAATAAGAAGAGCTACAGATACAAGTAATTGGAAATGGAATCAAGGACTTAATACTAGTTAATGGAATTTGAATTTATTCATACGTACAAGACATAATAAGAGGTATTTTACAATTTATAATTTGATTTGGATATTTGGTGTATGTTGCTTGAGACATTAAAGTATCTGCAAATAAATGGAACAAAGTTAGAATTGGAATTTATCAAAAGAAAGAAACTTACCAGGATTTGAATCGTGTGTTGGAGACATCTAAGAGGGACGACAGCTGTGACTTGGACATCTAGAAGGAGCAATAACATTTGGGAGGAACAGTGCTTTCCAGTAGGAGCCAGGACAGGATTTTGATGCCAGGGTAGTTAACGTGACTTAACAGAACCAGAGGGAGGTTGCAGGAGCTGGGATCGTGCGGCGGTGACATCCAGGAGGTAACAGGACTGGAATTGGAGATTTAAGCAGTTGGTTTGACAGATCGAAGGAAATTGAAAGGATTCATGTACCATCAAGGGGTTGCTGTTAGTGAATGGTACATTGAGTGCTGCAGGCTATAGAAGATAAAATCCAGTGGTGGTTGGTGTTTGCAGTGAAAGCGTAAGCAGCTATTAAGGTTTGTTAAGATAAGTTGACAAAGCATTTTAAATAACTGTCAATTTTAAAAGTGACAACATAAAGTTGAGTAAGTACTTACATAGGTAATTTTGAATGGTAGTAAATGTTAATGTAAGATACAGTTGTCAGTTTACCTGGTTTGTTGAGATTTAGAAATCAGTTTGACATTAAACGTCATTAATTAAAAGACTGACATTCAATTAATAGATAGAGATCTTGATTTGGCGAACCACCTGAGATAAGAGAATTTGATTTATTATTAAGAATTATTATTGAATTTAAAAGGGCAAGATTTTAATAAAAAGTATAGCTTTATATAGCCACATTCATAATAATATTTATAATTAGACCGTATCCTGTAAGATACATTATCAAATTAAGAATTAAACTGGGAATTTTAATTTGCCCTCTAAAAATATCCATTGCTACGCCACTGATACTGGCTATTGGCCCATAACTGTAGCCACGCCTATGTTCTTCCTGCTTTGACACCACTCTACCAATCAGAGCCAGTTACGGGGTCTGCTACCAATTATGATGTGGTAAAGTAGTGGCGCTACCTGTTGATAATATCGGAAAGTACCCCCAGGTGCCGTACAAGGTCATTCAAATCGATATTTTGACATCAAAAGAACAGACAGTGAGTGTCTCTACTTGTTTGATTTATGTAAAGTAAATTTTTTTTCTATAATTTTCAAGGTCAACTTTCTAGGGTATAAGTTGCATTCCTGCAGGGTCCCTAGTTTTAATAATGTTGGTACATAGATTTTTAGTTCTTTTCTTCCACTAAAAATATGATTGTCATTTTGACAGATATGTCATAATTTAATATCGCTTGCTTCATTTTTGCATTTAAAATATTTCTTGGTTTTCTTTTTTTATCCGATTTTATTGATGATGATTCAGTGTTAAAAAAAGAAATTAGTCAAGAGTTCAAATTTAGAAACTTTGACATTCAAAATTGACACATAACCATAATTTTGAAAAAGTTCTACCAACACGAGGTATAAAAATTTCCTAGCGTTTTAATCACAAATCTACCAACATTGTAACACTTTGACAGTTATTATAGAAAAAAAACGTACTTTACGCTGTATTATCCGATTACTTGACATCCGCACTGTCACTGTCAAATTTTACAAAAATGTCTTGACTATACTAAATAATGTGTTTTTTATTAAACTGTACTTTAATTGTTAAAATGTTAAAGTGTGAAAAATAGCAGTGGTGCCAACATACTGTCAGTTTGACAGTGCGGATGTCAAGTAAATGGATAATAGAAGTAACTATGATTGTGTTGCCCACCCCAAAAACTTTGAACGAGTATGGCGATTGATTAACTTACCTTTTCTTTCGATGGTTTTACACCAAACTTTTAATTTCTAGCAGAAAATTAGAAATAAGCATAGTTATTTGAGACATAAAATCCTACTAATTCCAAAACATAAAAGTTTTGTTATCTGGAAATTATCTTATATTATGAAATACCTTTTATTATTAGTGTAGTGGCAATAGTATAATCGGCTTCCGAGGTATAAGAGCTTATTCAAGAATAAATTAAAGATAGGTACCTTAAAATGTTAGAAAAATATACTTGGCAAACCTATACTATTTACTATTTCAAACTGTTTTTTCTAGGAGGCCAATGTATTTATAATATGTATTTGTTCCTGTATTAATGTTTAAATAATCATCTGTCGATTAATTCTACCAAAGAATAAATATATTGTTATTGCTATCATTATTATATTCGATTCTTAACTACATAGGATAACTGCTCATTTAGGGAATTGGAAATGAATTGGTCAGAACATAACACACATAATATAAACATTTTCTTATTCAAACCTATATACTTACATAATATACACAGTACAAAAAAATTATATCGTACCTCAGAACGAGGAAAAGGAAACAGATACTTGATTCTGTACAAAAAGACTCGATGCTACTGTACATAATTATTGTAAAAAGCAAAATAAATTACGTTCTTACATAATTCAAACAATATACATATACGACATAACTAAACAAGTATTCGAAATTAGACTTTACAATAAAACCCAAGTGGATTCTAATAACAAAGTGAAGTAAGTGAGACACCTAATTTATTTTATAATCGTTGTAACATAAAGTCGAGATCATAAAACATGATTAAGAATATTAAAAGCAACCGCAATTGCCGAAGGCAAAGTCTGCAGTCCCCTTGCAGCTTTTGCAAGCATCGGTCGCAGTTGCTATTCAGTCACTGCCTAAAATAATCTTAATTGGCACTTTGAATGAAATAGCACTTTAGTAATATACTTCAAAGAATGCTGAAACTGTTACGTGTCCAAAAATAAGCGAAACGAGTTAATTCTTATAAACCCACAAAGAATACTGAGTAGCGCATTTTCAAAAAGTTGGTAGTTAAAATACCATTTTACAGGCACAGTATATAAGTGAGAAAATAACCACTGGTACTTTGATACAACACTGATATATAATCCAAGGCAAAGCCTCAGACACCAAGTAGTCAACAAGTGAGTAGAATAGGCTAATTACAACTGGTGACTCGTAAGCCACTAGTCACTACTAACAGGAAGATAAACCGTGCATGTTCAGCATTTCATCCAACTAATGTCAATGTACATGTATGTACACAAAAACAGCTCACGTGCATAGGGCATCGTTTATACACAGGTAATGTGCTTACATAATACACATTATCTTATCACACTAGATATATTTTACAAAATTGCTTGCTGGCTTATATAAGCATCTACTATCACATGATTAAGCAGGCTCGGTAGAGTCCAAGTTAGAGTTCGAAAGGTTATCTGCACTTCCACCACTGGTGCCATTATGTTCCACCGTCTCCTTGTCCCCTTTCACTAAATGCTTGTTAAGAAGTGCCGTTAGCGATGACAAAGATTCTTTAACGGCGTGATAAATAATATTCTTTATTTGTAATTTGTCCTCGTGATTTGAATGGGTATCAGAGAGATCTCTGAATTCTTGTGTTAAATGAAAACAATGAGCAACGTTTTCAGGCGACACAAAGTCTTCGGCAACTTTAATGCAGTTATGGAGATTGCGCACTTGATGCGGTGCTCCTGCAGGAATGAATACAGCATCCCCCAGGCACTGAACAATGGCGTACCCCTCTACACCATACTCTTTGTATAATCTTTCACGTAGCGGTCCGTCGAGATAACAACTTTGGTCATGAATGGGATCGTGGTGCGGTTCCAAACGTCCACCTTTTTCCACCACAATTTTGTTTAGAAGATCGCGAATTTTATCTGCATCGCGAGCACTATAGATGTGCCAGAGCGCACCTGGCAATTCTCCCTTGTCCCGTACTCGACGACGCGTAAGTATGTCACAACCAGCCTCGTCGATGGCTCGGAAAGCTTCTTTGATGTGTTCTTCGCCATCTCCATCCTTAGGAATACCAACATACACCATCACATTAACAGCGTCCGATATATCTAAATGTAAGTTGGTGGTGCCCTTGGTCGGATGAAGTGCCGAACCGTACGCGTTATACATTTTCGGCCCCAAATCGGGTCGAACAAAACAGTCGGGCAGGCGGCTAGCCAAATTCAATTTGCCAGTTCGATGTGTATACTCTGCCAACGGTAGTACTTTCATCAGATCGTTGAATCTGGATGGAAGCATTTCGGCAAAATCTTCTCCAGGAGGCCAATCTTTCAGTTTCAGCAACATGGGATTGCCCCTTTCGTCCTTCAGTCTTTTTGAAAAGTGCTCAAAACCTTCCCAAAACTTCCTCATGGGCTGGTTGGGCACAAGATTGCCATTCATGCAATTTATTAAATCGTTCTTTTCGTCGCCAAAATCTCGTGCGAATGCTTCAGGATTCCAAAGGTCTTTGTTGAGAAGCCTTGCCACATCCGATACAAGAACTGGTTGTCCTCTCTTCCACTGATCCTGCAACAATTCAATAACGATTAGCCTTTAGAAACAACACTTTTGAGGTTTAAAAATTTATTTCAGAAGAATTGAACAATTTTAGAAGCAAATCTAACTAAAGTACGTTGAATGATTGAATTTGGAGCATTAATGGAAGGCCAATGTAATATTAAAATTAGACATCCCAAAGATAGATGATCTATCTCTATGATTTAGGAGACTTTCACGGCTATTGTCATTATGTAAAGAACAAGTTCTGCGATTGGACAGTGTCATTATTGAGATTGAAGCTCAACTTTCTATTTATATGAATACTAGAACCAGTTGACAACCAACACATATTTTTCAGAGTTAATTTTTAGCACTGAATGGAGTAATGCAATGGTGTAAACTAGAGTTTAAAGGCTAGAAGAACACCACCGGGTGGTTGTAAAATGTATTTTTGGGAACAATTTTGAGTTTTAGAAAAAATAAATATTACTATCTAAAATAGCAACACTTCTTTACAATAAATTGATTTTCTCTCTTCTTTACCCGTTACAATATCCATTAAAATCCCAATTAATTTATTTCCAAGTAAATCCATTCAACATTTTCACAGTTACGGGTTTACTCTTTAACAACTCTCACTTGGCAGTTAATTCAGACAGTACAATATTCCAAACAACACCAATAAAGCAAATACAATAATTTGTTAAAAAAATTGAAACATCAACTAAACTATTCTTAGAAATGCCTAAAGACTTGTTTTTTCTCATTTTTTTCCGTTTTTTCCACCAGCCTAAATTCTCCGAAAAATTTAATACTAATGTAGATCACCCATAAATTTATATATTTTCATTAGTTTTCAAAAAACGCATAAATATTCTTTGCTTTAAGTAGTAGGTAAGAAACAAAATACCATAACTTAAAACAACACAGGGTTGTTATTAAATTTCAAATGCGATTCATAGAGATCTAAGACATCCACAGCATATTGTTAAGTGATTTTCATTAAAACAATTAGCTTTTCTTAAATCGAAAAATGAATGTTGCATTTCTCAAAAATGTTACATGTATTAGACAAAATATTGTTTACAATAAGACGGAGTTGGAATAAATAATACCAAAACCATGATAGTCAATTTGTGAAAAAAATCCAAATCCCTCAAACTTTTGTTTCGGAGCTAGATATGTGCAACCTTTAATAAATATTTGCCCCCTGCTGATCATGTAAGTCAGTGATACAGCCTTAGTAACAAAACGTGTAAGTCAGTGATACAGCCTTAGTAACCAAACGTGTAAGTCAGTGATTTGTTTGCTGCTTTCCCTTGACAATGCAACTTAATATTATTATTAAGTTCCTAGGATTATAAAAGTAACAACGCAAGATGCAGACTTAAGACGTTTTGTTTATAATTGCAAGTGTTTATGTGACATGTAACACAGGTAACACGACTCACGAAAATTCATCCTGGTGAAAGGTGGCAAACTAAACGATTTTTTTTTAAATCTAGGAAAATTTCGATAAGCGGTGGAAAAAATATAATAAGATAACATTTTCGGCAGGCAACAACATGCGGCTTTCCCTACTTCAAATGTTAATAGGTTCTTACATTCCTTGTTGCTTAAATAGGTATTAAGATGATTTAAGTGAAAGACAGCTAAAAACCAGTAGCTCTGACATGTTGACAGTTCATTTACTACTTAGGAAGAACAGCAATGCAATGAAGATAGTAAAAAAAAGTAGTGGACCATTTGAAGCTTAATTTATGTGATGTTTTTGTTATACTGTTAATTAAACACTAGTGAATTACCCAAGCTACGCTTTGCTTTGCTAATTACAGGATTTATTATTAATTTTGTATGTATTCACCAGCCTCGACACCGCAAGGTAAATGAGGTTACAGATAATACATACATACATACATAATTTAATTTTATTTTACTTTTTCGTACTCTTTTTGAAAATAAAAACCGGCCTACAATCAAAGACTAAAAATCTGGTGTGATACACTCACACAACTTCCTTTTACAGTGTTCTTATAATTAGTCAAAAATTTCATTTTTAGTTTTTAACCATTTGTCAAAAATTTTCAAAAATTACAAATTCTACAAAAACAGTACAAAATAGAGCGTTAGTTGAAGAGAAAAATTTTTTCTAGAATTTTAAGGTGAATTCAAAAATGTAATAATATACCGGGTGTTTTATTTAAAATGAGTTAATAAAAAAAATTGAAAAAAAACAAAAGAAACCCACTTTAGAAGTATTCAACTGGAAAATGACCTATTTCACATCAATACACATTAAAAATGTAGTAAAAATGTAAAGTTTAAAAAAAATCGTTAGCCGTTTTTGAAAAAATCTAAAAAACTGAAAAATCACTAGAGTAAACACCTACTTACGGTTATGCGATTTTCTTCAAAAGCTTGCTGTCTCATCTACATAGTACACAAAACTTATATATGAAGTTTCAACGCCATACCTCTTTTCGTTTTTGAGATATTCTGTTCACAGACAGACAGACAGACAGACAGACAGACACACAGACAGACAGACAGACCAATGAAAAAAAAAATGTTTTTTGGGATCAAGGGACTCTAAAACGTGAAGATCTGTTGAAAACTCAATTTCGAATTTTTGGGGTGAATCCAATACTTCCTTTATTGTAAAAGAAAGTAAAAATTAGTAAAATTTTATGCCATCATACAATTTAATCGGTCCAGTATCTTCGGAGGAGATAGCGAACAAAGATACATACAAAGAAAGAGACCACCGATTTTATGGTATAGATAGTTTTGAAAATATCACTACAAGCGACTGCTACACAACTACTTAATCTGCAGTTGTCTTTTCTTCAACTATAAAAGCGATTGTCTAATTTTTACTTCCTTTTACTACTATAAAGGAAGTATTGGATTCACCCCAAAAATTCAAAATTGAGTTTTCAACAGATCTTCACGTTTTAGAGTCCCCTGATCCCAAAAAACATATTTTTTTTCATTGGTCTGTCTGTGTGTCTGTGAACAGAATATCTCAAAAACGAAAAGAGGTATGGCATTGAAACTTCATATATAAGTTTTGTGTACTATGTAGATGAGACAGCAAGCTTTTGAAGAAAATCGCATAACCGGAAGTAGGTGTTTACTCTTGTGATTTTTCAGTTTTTTTCAATTTTTTCGGCTCTAACAATTTTTTTTAAACTTTACATTTTTCTTACATTTTTACTGTGTATTGATGTGAGATAGGTGATTTTCCAGTTGAATACTTCTAAAGTGGGTTTCTTTTGTTTTTTTTTTCTATTTTTTTTTTATTAACTCCTATTTTAAATAAAACACCCGGTATATTATTACATTTTTGAATTCACCTTAAAATTCTAGAGAAAATTTGTCTCTTGAACTAACACTCGATTTTGTACCGTTTTTGTAGAATTTGTAATTTTTTAAAATTTTTAACAAATGGTTAAAAATTAAAAATGAAATTTTTGACTAATTATAAGATCACTGTAAAAGGAAGTTGTGTGAGTGTATCACACCAGATTTTTTTTCCTTTAAATACAAATTAAATCTTATCTCCTTCCAATCATGTGTGCAAAAATAACATTTTACTTACAACAAACAGGTTTTGGTCAGTTATCGTTTATGATGTTGCACAAGCAACAATTTTTTTTTAAAGAAACGTACGTAATTGCAAAAAAAATTTAATAACTTCCTTAAGCGTATTGTTTTTACAATGGTGTCGAGTTGTTAGCAAGCCATGTGCTTTTGAAAACTATGCCAAAATTATTCTTACTTATGACTGCCATTGGGATATTATAGCTGAAATGTTCTTTTATGGTAGTTTAATTTAAATTTTTTCTTAAAAATTGTATTTTTATCTTTTCCAAAAAAAATTATTAATCTAAAAAGAGCCTTTTTATTTTAATCATTACTAAGGTCCGGACAGATTTAATGATAAGCATTTTCAAGCAATTGCTCAGTGGCGTACACTGAATATTTTTGAGAAAATTTAAATTTAGTAAAGATTGTCCTTTGACTTTTCAATTTCTAGAGTGATTGTAATGAATACATATGCCCTATATAGTCTAAGAGCCAGCTACAAAAATAGTTACGTCATTTCATTAAGAAAATATTTCATCTTATTATGCTCTCTTAACGTCGCTGATAATTAATTCAGAAGTATGCCTGGTTTTAGGTGGTGAAAATAAAATTTTTCTTATGTTCCTTCGGAGAAGTATGTTTAGTTAGGCGAAACTGACCTGACAAAATGTCACGTATCCTTTTTAAATTTTATAATTTTTTATCTTTGACAAACATTTTTAACTATACGTGTATTTGTCAGGTCAGTTTCACATAACTAAACATGACCTACTGGGGATACTTTTCCCAAGGACCATAAGAAAATGAAATACTGAGAGATCGAATAAATTTGTAATAAGAGTCGCATGTGCTACGTGTTATACGTTTGACAGTTCTGAAGTTTATTGTTGGTGGCACTGTCAGTCTACGTCAAATTCGAGGTTGTCAGGTTAAGGTTTGTGTCAGTGTGTGTCAAATAACAAACAAAACCTAACTTGCTAACCACGAATTGGACAAACACCGACAGTGCTACCAACAATACACTTCAGTACTGCCGGATACGTATATTTTATCTGTCATCTCTACCACTTTGCGCCCCTGCTGCAGCTTTCTCCACTAATGGAAACCAAGCAGACATCCAAATTAATTATCAGCGATGTTAAGGGAGTATAGTAACATGGGATGATATTTTCTTAATGAAATGACATAACTATTTTTGTCGCTGGCTCTCCGTCTAATTGGTTTACATAAAAAATGTTTCCATTGATTTCTTCAAAATAACTATTAAAATATCTCCCAAGTATATAATAGTCTTTTCTCAATGTATTGTAATTTATATTTATTTCTGCGAGACCCTTACGGATAATAAAACCTCACTCGCACGCCTTTAATTTATTATCTTAGTTTAACAAGCCGACATAACTACATGTGCTGAGGCGCATCAAGTATGTCATGGTTGCTCTAATACTATACAATGATAGTCATGCTTCACCTGGTCAACTGCACAAGTTTAAAAATGCATTTTATTTATTTTATTTTAATCAAAACTGTGATTTATAAACTAAATTTTAAATACGATAGTGACCTTCCTTGAATCTTTCTGCGTTTTTCGTAAATTGTAGTTTTAATTTGGTTCAGTATTAATCATAGTGTTTGATCTCAAGTGAAGTCATGTAAACTGTAATTTTAGGGTACATTTCTCGAGAGTAAATCACCAACTTAAATCTGTCTGGACCATGGGCGTAGCCAGGGAGGCAACTGCCCACCCCTAAACATTTATAAAGAGCACACAAAAGGCAGTCAATTTATAATCATTATTGCAATTCACATTCTACATTTAAAAAAAAAAAGCTACGATCTGTAGCAGATTTGCGGAAACTGATAATATTTCAACTTATAATTTTTGTAATTTGTAAAAAATGAAAAAAAACTATAACAATAATAACGTTAAAAGAAATTAGCTTGTGATTTTCGATTAGAATTGAAAATTAAATTAAATTAATAGGTTATAGTACTAATTTATTAGATATATATTTTTATATTATCTTATCTGAATTATTTCTTATTATGTAAATTTTTGCTTATGTGTATGTTCTTAATAACTGATATCTTTATTTTTAGCCTATATCTTTATAGTAATACGCCGGATGACTATGTTAAGTTTTATTTAGCTTATTACATTGTCCTGTAATTGGATTTTCTGTTGGGCAAATTTAATTAATTAAATAAATAAATAAATAATAGTAGTTGATTGTGTAACTAAATTTATGCCCCCCTCTAACTGGAATCCTGGCTACACCCTTGGTCTGGACCCTAATCATTACAAAGTTCAGATAACAGTTGGTACAACATTATTTGCTCGAGGGAAAATTTTCATATCAATTATTATGAAATATAAAAAAAATAAAACTAGGATTTTTTCACTACCAAAATAACTGGCCTCTATACACGCTGTGTTAAATATTCATTTTATTGTGGTGCCTTCTAGGCGTAAATTTCCAGATTTAAAATACTCTTTTCCATGAAGTAATAGTATATTATGGGACAAGCGGTTGAAATTTTATTTGTCATATACTATTTTTCTACTATGTCAAATTTGAGGTTAGCAGGTTAGGTTTTGCGTCAATCTGTGTCAATTGAATGTCAAACAGTTTGAAATCCCAGTAGTCCGAACATTTCAATCTCTAGTGGTTGAAATGCGATTTCAACTACCGGAATCAATGTCAAAATGACTGAATTCAATGTCATGAGTAGAAAAATAATATTTTATATTATGTATTATTTGATCAGCTATTAATATAAATAAGACTATTTGAGGGAACATACATTTTAACACACTTTACAGAGTTCATGGTCAAACCTCAACTTTATCGAATTGCTAAGTGTAAGTAACAAATTATAGTAATTGATTTTTAATCGCCTTTTTGACTTTATCTCAAAAATGTATACATGCGAGATCATATTCTTTTGATATATCTGGCCACAGAAATGTCACTCTGTTGATGATCTAAAAGTGATAATTACAACAGAAGATTTTTTTGGTTTTTGTTTACCGTTACTAACAAATGCAGTTTTGCCAGTGATGATTGGAGTGAAAGCTTTTATCTATACATAAGTATGTTTCTTATATACAGTGTGTCCCAGGATTGACGTTACAAGAGGTGAGATGGACTAAAAATTTTTTAATTTTATTTTAAGGTTCTCGGATTCGGTCCTGCTTGGTTTGAAAAGAATTTTAAGAATATTTTCAGATTTTGGAAAACAGGTAGGCCTTCACAGGGAAGCGAAAACTATTTTATTTTCAGGTAAACTACCCTTTTTGTTTATGATACGGCAAAATTTTATTAAGAAAAGTTGTTTAGAATGATAAATTATGGGCCTATACAAAATTTCAGAAAAATCTGTCGACTTAGAAAAAAACCGTTATCTTTTAGAAAATTGTATTTCATTTTCAGGTAAACTACCCTTTGTGTTCCTGATACTGCAAAATTTTATTAAGAAAAGTTGTTTAAAATGATAAATTATGCGCCTATACAAAATTTCAAAGAGATCTGTCGACTTAGATTAAACCGTGGTTTTTAATAAATGCAGTTTAATCTAAAAAATAACGGTTTAATCTACGCCGACAGATCTTCTGAAATTTTGTGTAGGACTATAATTTATCATTCTGAACAACTTTTATTAATACAATTTTGCCGTATCATAAACAAAAAGGGTAGTTTATCGGAAAATAAAATACAATTATCTAAAAAATAACGGTTTTTATAAGTCGACAGATCTTTCTGAAATTTTGTATAGGGCCATAATTTATTATTCTAAACAACTTTTCTTAATAAAATTGTGCCGTATCATGGACAAAAAGAGTAGTTTACCTAAAAATAAAATCGTTTTTACTTCCGTCAAGGCCTACTTGTTTTTCAAAAACTCAAAAAATTCTTAAAATTCTTTTCATACCAAGCAGGACCGAATCCCAGAACCTTAAAATAAAATTCAAAAATTTTTAGTCCATCTCACCTCTTGTAACATCAATCCTGAGACACACTGTATATAGAAATATTATTTCCAATAACATATGAATTCGAGTCTAGTGGCAGGTACTAGTCCCATGTAGTTAGTATTAACATTGGCCTGGCTTAGAAGGGTTCAGTGCTTTGCCTACTCACCACCTCGCCCCTATTCTATTACCAATCACGCATTGAGTAGGCGAGCGCTGAACCTTTCTAAGCCAGGCCAACGTTAATACTACATGGGACTACTACCTCCAAATAGGCTACCCTTGTTCTTGTTATTTAAAAAGCTCGGGTGCATATAGCCTTACGTGTCCACATTTTTAATATGCATTCTTTTCACCTTATATGATTTAAATTATTTTTATCTATGACAGTGGGTAAAATTTACTTGTAGTTGGCAGTTTTAAGTTTGTAAAACGACCGTTTAATAAGATGATTTCATTAATCACGTTGTCAGTAGCAGCATGGTTAAAATTTTTAACCACGCAAAATTACGACTGGTTACGAGGATCAAGTTTTTCTTATCAAGGCAAACCTGTTATTTAATGCAGCAATTCTAATTTACATTTAAAATATTTTTCTATATTTGCCGTGTTTTCTAGATTCTATCGTAGATAAAATATTCTACGAGACACATGCGTACAACGTACATGTGTCACTCGCAGGACTTAAAACGCGAGTGTAGCAAGCTCTACCGCACTCGTGACTGAAGACTAGCTTTATGCACTTGTATTGTAGATAACTATTATTTACATTTATTTGCCTATTAAAACATTGTTTTGCTCATATGAAAAAAGGTTGAAACAGCTCCCTTTACTGCACACAACTGACAAGATTGACACATTTATGATATTCAAAGTTTTTGGTTATAGACAATATTGTATAAAAAAACTCGTTTCATATGGCTTATTGTCACACTGGTCCTTTAGAAAACACGTCGCTTTGCGTTTTCTACAATTTTAGATTAAGTAGATGTACTTATACTAATAGCAAAATGAACCAATTGTTCGAGGGTTATTTTTTCAACTTCTTATTCAGTAGGAATAAAAAAAACAAGAACGAAAAGAAAACATGTATTGTATAGAAAATGTAAGTACATCTCTTAGCTACATATCTACATCATCGCCACTTCAATGAAGGCACTTATCACACCGCGGCACGAGTTCTTGTATGTCCTCCTCAAAGAAGTTTGCTGCTAGGTTGCTCTGTTAATCGTTCACGTTATCTTTCAGGCTTTTCTTTAAACTTTCTGCACCATTCTCGCACACAGCCGTCGCTCATAAACTCAATCCATCTGACAATGAATTTTAGCTGTACTATGCCCTTCAACATATACGTCTTCAGCCAGAACTTATGCCACGCAGTTCGAACAGCAAAATGCAACCAAAATTCATGGTCAGATGAGTGCAGTTTATAGGCAACGGCTGTGTGTAAGAATGGTGCAGAATGTTTCAAGGAAAAGGTAAAAAATACGATTGATAGAACAACCTGGCGGCAAGCTTCTTTGAGGAGGGCATACAAAAACTCGCGCCACGGTATAAATAGTGCCTTCATCGAAACTGCGATTATGTAGAAATGTAGCTGAGAGATGTACCTACATTTTCTATACAATAAATGTTTCATATTCATTTTTGTTTTTTATTCCTACTGAATCGGAGGTTGAAAGAAAAATAGCCCTTGTACAAATAAAATGAATCATTACATTATACTCAAAATTCAATGCTAAAACTAATAACTATACTAAGCACAGAAAATCAAAAACCTACCTGAAATATTTTATAATTTCCATTATGATTTGGATCACATAATCGTAGTAACTTGCCATCACATAACCAACTGTGCGGCGTGTCCGGATAAAGCACTTTACTCTCCGTAAGCGTCATTATTCTAATGGGCAACTGTTTTCGGCCTTTTGTATGCCAATTGTATCTTCTAACAAAATGTTTTAGTTCAGACTTTACATCAACACCAATGTCATTAGTTTTGGGCACACTATCTTCTATTACACTCGATATCACATCGTCCAAAGTATCTAGTCTTACACTTTTTTTAGTTGTTTTAGTAGTATTAGTACCGGTTGTAGCAGCTTGATTGCCATTTTTCTGCATCAGCAAATCGCGGAGAGTGGAGTACTTTCCTTCGCTACCCGAATCACTACTGCTGTCATCACCATCTAAACAATCCTTCTTATCTTCATTTGATAAAGCCACATCAGCTAACCAACTTAAAGGAGACGTTTTTTCGTCCTTCAAAGGTGTACCATTCACTAATCCCTTAAAATCTAAATCGTCCTTGATGTCTTTTTTTATTCCGTTGGATTCTCCAAGTAAAATACTTTTGATGATCTCCTTTCGGGCACCATTTGATTTCTGAACAACTTCTTTGCTCAACGGACAACCGCAATACTGTTCTATTGTCCATAGTTCTCGAACCTCATGGACCAATTTTCCTAATTTCAATAAGGAGTCGCCAGCTATTATTTGGGTTAACATTAACTTCTCCTGCTCATGAGGTTGACGATTCGTACACAATAACCAGGAAAAGTCGTCTCGGTCTTTTTGAGATGGTTCACCCCATATTTTTACAGTACCATTCTTGCGGCCCTGCAACAATTACCACAATATGATACACAGATATTTACTTCGGTGCAAAAAGGACCCAAACATAACCAAAAATACCAGATTATCCAAAATGAGCATGATCTGTGGTATTATTATATTCCGTATTTTCCAGGTTGATCGTTAAGAGTCATTAAATACAATAAATACAGATTATAAAATAGTATAAAAACATCAAAATCATCCATCGTGAAGCTAACTACAAACACTGCAACGTTAGTTTTTGTAGGTTATGTTGTTTTTAAGGTTATGTTTACAAAGCTAAGCAGCGCTCATTCTGTTCCTGTTGAAAAGTGTAGGCGTATTATCGCGCATAGGAACGGTTGGGAACGTTGTATTCTGTTTAGCGCTTTATACGTAAAAGGTCCATTTACGGTTAATGTAATATTTTTATGATTTTATGTAAATTTATTTCTATACTTCTATTGCGTTAAATTGTTTTAGCAAAATTTTTAAGTTAGATATACTTGCATCGGTATTAAAATAATAAAGCAATTACCTTGTAGCAATCTAAACACACCACAAATCCACATTTTCCACATGCCCAATGAAAATTAAATAGGGTCGTTTCACAAACATCACACATTTCTCGAACTCCTTGTACAACTCTTTTCCATGCTATGGTTTTTTCTGAAAAATATAACTTAATAGATTCTTGCCCTAAAAAATAAAGTTGAATTAACTTACCATCCGACATATGTTCAGCATGAGCATCCTTTTCTTGTACTAAAAGATCACAGAAATGATCTCCCACTTGTTTTAAGAGAAATCTTGAGGTTTCTAAATCCAGATCTGCAGGAGGCGAATCAGCTGATGGCAACCATAATTTCAAGTCATCCTGTAAGAGCACTATAAGTATGATAGAACACAACGCTTAAAAAATATAGTATACCTCTGATGCATCTTTATGTGGATCAGAAAATCCTGCAATAGCAAGTTGCCCGTTTTTAGTATACCTCAATCTACGGAAAGCGTAAAATCGGCAAAATATATTTGGCATATTCTTGGAACGCTGATTAGGTGTCCACCTGCATTCCCGGCACTTTGCCAATTTTGGTGCAACTTCAAAACACGGACCATCTTGCAGAAAACTTTCGCCTGTTTTCTTTAATTGCCCCACGGATGGTTTGCGAAAGGGGTCGCGCTGGGGCATGGATACTTCATCCTTAGCTTTCTTGGGGCGCGGCTCCTCGCCTTTATCGTTTTTTGATGTCTTGGGTCTTCGACCTCGCTTCCTCGGCTCTTTATCTTTTCCAGGAACAGGTATATTCCCTGGTTTTTTAGCTGAAGCAATAGTTGTACTAGCACCAGAGTCGGAGTCTTTATCACTACCACTTTCTTTTTCACTATCACTACCGCTTTCACTCACTGGCACAGATTGATTGTTCTTGCGTTTTTTATGTTCATCGGGAGTCTTTTTTGGGGCACCTCCACCTTTTTTTCTTTTTACTTTGGGCGGTTTTCTCTTTGGAGGAGATTTTCGACCTCTATCTTGATCAGAACTAGACGAATCGTCACCTTTTATCGTATCACTTGGGTGACCATTTAGGGATGGGGCATCTTTATGTGGACCCTTTCTACTATTAGTCTTTGCAGAGAGAGGCTTCACTTTGTTAATGCTGTTTACTGCCATAGAACCAATGTTATGTAACGATGGAATTGGTGGTTCTTTAACTTGCGTATTACTATTAATGTTAATTGGTAAGGTAACACAACTTCCACCACCAGTAACACCTGTTGTGTCTTCTGTATCTTCACCAGTGTGTCTTTGGAGCCAGGCCTTTTTCAAATGTCGAACTGGATAGTTTGTTAACTTGGTAGGTCCTGGACTATTAGATTTTTCTGAATCTACCATACTCGGTGTAAGTGAAGATTTCAACGGCGTGTTGGGAGACTCCGCAGGTTGTGGGTTAACAGGCGCAGGACTTGCCACCGTAGGAGCTGTACTGCTATTCACAGTCGTAAATGAAGATGCTAGACTACTTTCGGAACTAGTAGATTTATTAAGATCACTAGACACAGTCACTGCTGTTACACTAACATCTGACAACGACTCAGTCAATGTTGAATGACTCTGTGTAGTTAATAAATTTGCCGAAGGTGACCTATATGCCGCAGTATTAACTACTGTAGTTATAGTTGTTGCAGCACTTGCTATCAGTGGACTTGGCTCACTAACCCTCGCTAATTGAGGTTGAGTATTTCCTACATATACAGGTAAACCGTGTGATTGAACACTACCTGGTTGTTCCAGCCGTCGCTTCTTTTCAAGACATACAGGGCCACTACTAGAACTGACTGGGGTTGCTTTTCGTTTTGGGGAACTACCAGGATCATACTTATTGGATGAAACTCCTAAATCTAACGGTTGCGTTTGTACAGCTGGTCCTCCAATCATATTCTGAGAAGAATGTGTTACCCCAGGCATGCAGTATTGCAACTGTGCCCGTGATACTGGAGATGGTGCAGAAGCTGCTGTAGGGGGTGATGTTCCATGGTGTGGCATCGATGGTTTCGCAGACAATCCTCCCGGTACTACTCCGCCAGGATACAAACGATCATACAGAGACGGTCTGGTATCTATACTAGAATTACTACGACTACTGTGAGCTGGTGGTGGTAAACATGACGTTACTGGAGTTGACTGCTGATGAGGAGGATGGTACTGTGACATTTGTTGGAATGGTGAAGGCGACACAGAAGACGACAACGGAGGTTTCGATGTAGTTAATGGAATGGGATTGGCTGGAACAGATGCTTCGTGCGCTCGTACAACAGGAATTCCAGAACCAATACCTGCCGAGGGCTTTCCATATATGTGATGTGGAGCAGGACTACTAACTTTTGGCTTGGAATTTGATGTGCTGCTTGTTAAATTATGGTGAGAGACGGTGGATGCAGGTGGCAAATATGAATATCCTGCGGCAATGTGTCCTTTACCAGACGTTGGATATATCATAGCTTGTGATTCGGATACTGAAACATTTCTGTATCGAAGTTCCGGTGAAGGGTGGGCCTGTAAATGAGGATGTGGCGACTGTCTCTGATGATGGGGACTTGGTAGTTGACTTGGAGACGGTCGTTGATGTGTTGCTTTTCCAAGGTTTTGAGGCTCCATGTGGTGGTGAGGACTTGCAGCATGAGCCAAATGATGAGGAGATTGTGTTGGACTGCGGTATTCATACAAGCTACTTTTATGGGACTGTGGAGCTGATGGTAAATAATGGCCGAGCATTTCAGAAGCTCTTAATTTAGGGCTCTGTGAATGTGCTAAAGAGGCCTTCGACTCCAAATGATGTTGAGTTTTTCCATCATGTTTTACAATCACAGAATTTTTTAGTTCACTCATTAAAGGGGGTGGATTAGGTAAAACGTCTCTCTCTCGCTCCACTGAACCGCCACTTTTTGTAACTACTAAACTACTTGACTGCAGTGACTGTTTGTGATGATCAGTTTTGTTCTTTGGTTCATGTACAAAGAAAGCATTATGTGGCTGATAAGCAGGGTAACCAAAAACATTGACTTCAGCTTTCTGTAATGTTGAATGAATGGGCAGTTTTTCGGTTGATTTATTTGTACTAACTCTGCTATGGGCAGGTGGAGGATAGTCAGCTTTTGATACAGCTTGTGATCGTTGACTCTGAAAATTCATCAATGTTATTGACAACAAATCAAAGCGTAAAAGGTAAAAATTTACCGATGCTTGGTAGTACCGGTCACGTGTATCCTGTCTCATGGCCAAATGCCTTTGATGAAGTTCCTGATCAATTCGTTTTCTTTCATCTGCATCTATATTATTGGAACGCTGGGGAGGTGGTAGGCTTATTAAATTCCAACTACCTTGATCTCTCTAAAATAAATCAAAATAAGTTCCAATTAGTGTTGTTTGAAAAATGTCGGTAACATTTTTACGGAAACGTCAAAATAAAAATTACTTTAATTCAATTAAACATGTTTATAGACAAAACATCTGAAACTGATATAGGTATGTATGTATATGACATTCAATTTTTACAAAGCAACAGATGACGTCCTATTATTCTGAGCATTTCCGGCAAGATGGCCACAACCATGCTACGAGAAATACTGCTCAGATGATATCGTCTCTATACAACGCTTATTTACGTAATGTGATATAATGACTAAAACAGCATGCTAAATATCGGTGCTAATTAACATAGCCACTAATCAATTATAACATAATAAATGACAAATTTGAGGAAAATATTTTAAAACCTATTTCGAACCTAACTTAAGTGTGCTTTGATGTTTTAAATGGTAAAAATGATCAAATTACCTTTTGATGTGCTCGCCTCAGCGATTCTTCAAAATGCTTATGGACAGCTTGCTCTGCTCGCTGCTTTTCTTGTCTTTCTCTCTCCTGCTCTCGTTCCTTTTCTTGCTTCTCTCTTTCCCTTTCTCTTTCTAATTTTTCTCTTTCTTGTCTTTCACGTTCTAATCTCTCCCTCTCTTTATGTTCTCGTTCTTTATGTTGCTGTTTTTCCAATTCTCTGGCTTCTTGGTTTTGCCTTTCCCTGATAAATAATATATATTATTAAAAACTACTCTTCATAGAAAAATTAAATCTATTTTAGATACATAAATGAAAAAAAAAACGGATACAAATACAATTTTTTACCACAAATACTCTTGTATATATTTAGCATTTATGGATGGTTATTAAATGTAAATATATAGTTTAGAGTGTGTCTGACGTCATTATTAAAACAGAGAAATTTGTTTTTGTTAAAAAATAGCCAAAATTAAGTAATCCAAGTTGATAACATAAACGATTTATAAATAAAGCATTGTATGCATGCAAAAAACAGGTTCAGCATGCAAGCTGCAACACAGGCAAAGCACAGGCGACCTTGATCTTTAGTACAATTTACCACTGGCCTTTTCCTATGTTGCTGTCAGACACACTGTATGTTTATGTTACTAACAAAAAGCCACAGCTTCCACTCATTACTAAGAAACTGTTCAATAGCCTTTACATTTTCTACTGAAAACTTCATCTACATAATTGTTGTGTTTAATATTTGGAGTATAATATCTTTATATAAATGATAAAATTTATTACTGTTACCATTAACATTTTACTGAATTAAGTTTTCAAAAATAGAAGCAAGGTGATGTAATCAAGTACAGTAGACGGTCAAAATAGTGAACTAATAAAATCCTGGGTACTTCACTTTTTCAATTTGTTCACTATTTAGGATAATTTAAAAAATTGTACAAAAAAAGAATTTATTACTACACAAACAACTTAAAAATCGCCATAACTACATATTTAATCATGGTTTAATTTTGTTTCTGAACAAAAGAGTCTAGTTTAACTTGCTTATGTTTTATTTCTAGACTATCGTATAAAGCCTTTTCTCTTGGGTTGCTTAATATTAACATGTCGGAATAGTTGATATAATTTTCTTCAGCCCACTGAATGCTGTTGAACATCGAAACTGCATTTTGTGCTGAAATTTTTGGCATTGAACTTGTAACTTTGTCTCACTACCGCTTTCATTACTTAATGTTTCATTTAATGCTTCATCTGTATGATCTGCATTCCAGTTTTGGATATCTACAGCTTCACAAGTCACCTGATGTATTAAAATTTAAAATTTACTAATTAAAAGCGATGTCTCGTGTGTACCTCAGGATTAATTTCATTCAAAAGGTCCAACGTTTCTTCTAGTATTAAATTCCTGTCTTGGCTTGTACCAAAGTGTTTTTTAAATTCTGGTAGGGGAATGTTGAAAATAAATAAACAGCTAAATTAATGTCTGGCATGTTTGGGCATTTAAAATATCAATTTCATGGTCTCGCATCATCAGGAGAAAAGTTGTTCATTATTTCGAGTTACAGGTATTCACCGTTTCGAATAGCTCTATATTCATAACACAAACATTTTCGTGTTCACTATATTGGAAGTTCACATTTGTGAATATTCACTATTTCGATCGTCTACTGTACGTGCAAATGAAAATTTGGGTATGAATATTTTTGTCATGAACACTAGCATTATTTACTACTGCTCAAGCATACGGTTCTTACTACTTTTATATATTCTTAATTAATCGAAATAACTTTTAAAACCTTACACGATACTAATCAATAAACGAAAGAATTAAACATGTAGCATGAATACAGCTATTTATTCTATAATCTAGTTTTTATGGCATTTTACTTCAATATATGGATTATTTTGGAAATTGCTAAATTATATTTTTTAAATATTTATCAAATTAAGGCAGTAATTACTGTTTACCTAGATATCCACACAAGGTCTTTTTACAATATTCGTTTAAGTACTAGTTTTTATTGTCACCCTTGGGTACAGAGCGAAAGATTAAGAAAAAAATCGTGGTAATTTTGTATAGAATGCGTGTGTTATTCCAAATGATTCACTCGAGAAAAGACACTAGGCCTGGTGGTCTATTTCTCTTGTGGACTATTTGAAATATAAGACACTTTTACCATAAATAATAATTTTTTTATATTATTTATTTAAAATATGCCTAGATGTCATTTGACTCCGGGGGATATACTCAAAGAGAAATGACTAAGGCTTAGAACACCAAAAAAACTGTTGTACAAAGAGCAGCAGTGAGGCATGAGATACTGGTTAATTTTATTAGAATGGGTTACATATTTATAAAATTTTAATTTTATTAATGGTCCCTAAATTTTATTCAGAAGAGTATTAACCAATAATAAATGTTCATTCTAACTTAAAATACTTCAAATTAATTGTGAAACGTATGTATTGCTCAATACTAAACGCTATATTGGTCTTTTAATTTATTTATAATTTAAAAGCTAATAAATTGTGCAAAATTGAACTAAAATATTGCATTGTTACAGCTTGAGTTTCAGTACACCACGTTCACTTCAAGACATACTATCAGCACTTTATAATTCTGAGAGAATGTGTAACTTGGCAAGATATATGATTATCTAAATGGTTCATCAATTCATTGTTGTAAGCACTAACTGTAAGAAAACTTTAGCTCGCATAATAACCCTTATACTGAAGGTCACTGTTTACAGTTTTGAGTATTATATAATAGTAAAATTTTTGACCTTGGTAATAGAAAATATGTTTTTCCAATCTCGACTCTTATTTGAAAACGAACTATAGGATAAGTGTAATGTCTACCAAATCTAGAAATCAGCATCTAAAACTACACAAACTTGTAGTCAACAAACCAAACATCATACAGTATTAGTACAAAGTGAAAAACGAGAAAGGTCGTCGAATGACACATTATTTTGTGCATCACCACCTTGTAGATTCGCAGTTGCCTTTCTTATCAATTCATTTACAGATTAACCGCATTCTTGTTTTGAAGATGATATTACGATGCTCACACATTTGTTCTTTATATGTAGTTTGAATTCATGAAAAATAATGTAAAGCAATAGATACTAAAACTATTTCAAATTTATACATTATATTTATATAATTCCAAAATTGTGAATCATACTACAGTCGAATCTGGATAACTCAAATCTTGACGAGTCAAAAACCTTGGTTACTCGAACCCATTGTGAATTACCACCAAATCTGTGTATACAGCAGTACAAAGCCACTTAATTAGTTCAGTGGAAGATGAACGACTCCTTTTGAATCTTCTGCCACATTCTAATAGTTCACTTTAGTTGATCAACTTGAGTTGCTCAACTAAAATTGAACATCTGAACCCCTGTTTCAGTTATACTTGATCAATTTTAGTTGTAGCCGAACTTTGGTTATTCAACTATGAATTAACGCTGGCTTTTTGAGAGAAATTAAAACTTATTGGAAACATGTGAAATTTGTCTCTCTGCTTGAATCATTCAATTTTGTAGCGGGATGTGTTAATATCAGTCAAGTATTGTTATTAGGAGGAAATGCCACTTCTTAAATTGTCACAAACTGTTAAGTTACATTTTTTGGAATTATATCACAAACACGACAGTCTATGGAACCATCAGAAAGATACACATAAAAATGGAGACCTTAACATCCATTTTCTAACCTACATACAGCATTTTTTTACGGTTATTAGTTTATCTTAGTAAATTATTCTCTCAATTTGCTCTTAAAAAAGACAAACAACTCCTGCACCTGCACTAACAACTTCATTCGGTGCTATTTTAATACAGAGAGTTGATTCAATGCAAGTTGAAATGTGTGAACATAAAACTTGATCGATTTTAGTTTAACAACTACAGTTGATCAATTAAAACTGAACCATCAGAACATGGCTTTAAGTTAGAGGTAATTTGATATGGCGTCATGTTTTTAGGTACAATTTATTTTGACTACTAGTGTAACTTTTGATACCAAAAAGTAGCAATTGTAGCAATTTTAGCAAAAAACAAATTGTGTTGCAGTTTTATACTAGTCTTCGTTGTGGGTACAATTTTCTCCAGTTACAATAATCCCAAAAGCGAAAATTAATATCGTAAAAAAATTCGCTAATATCGAAGAAGTCGAAAAGTGGATAAAAGGAAAGATTATTTCTCCACTACTTCAATCACAACTTAAAAAATAAAGATTCAATTAAACAAAGTTTGATGAAAATACAGTTTTCGTAAACTGTAATGTTACAGAAAGCAGAAACAAGCAACTTACCACGTTTGATTACTTTTCAAAAAGTAAAATATGTTTATATTTACTTATTATTTAACTTTTACGCTTGTATATGTTTCATTGTGTTAAATAGTAAAATATACGAAGTTTGCAACTATTACTTTAATTATTAGAAAAAAACTTGATTGGTCGAATTTTTTGAAAATCATATAAAAGCAGAAACATTTTTCGTAACGGAATGACATCAGAATATTCAAAATTGACTTCAATTACAACATTCCTCTTTCTTGTAAATTATACACAACCACTATACCAGCGAATTAAAGTAACATTGGCATTGGTACTGTTCAAAGCTGTCAAACTGAATTTTATAATTTTACAAGATATACTAGTACATTACAAATACTGTTAGTAATTTGTATTCCATAGTACATATACATACCATTGAAAAATATTATTTAAAAGCAAGAACAATAATTAATATCATCTAACATGAGCATTAATTAACAAGTTCGTCTGCACAACATCTTTAAATGAAATTTATTAATAATTACAATAATTTAAGTGAGATACAATCAATATTTACTGCCATTATTATAAATAAACACCTTGAAAAACACCTTGGTGGGTGGATATTGCAAGATTTTCCAACACTGTTTAATTTTACAATGGAAGATTTAGCGTTATCAGTGCAACCATGTACATAAAACAGAATAGTAATTTCAAAATGTTCATGTGGTGTACAATTTCATTAGTTACATTGGTATACATATTATAAAACTTTCCCCGATAGTATTTTCTTTTGAATTATATTACACTTCTGAACAAACCCAAATTGAAAAAACAATGATACTAATATAGAATTCCGAAAAAGTAATAATTATTTAAGACGCCTAGTTCTATAAGATATTCAAAATAAATACTGTACTAAATTAAATATTGTTCTATCGAAAAAAATTGATTATTTACGCAATAAAACTGTTTAATATTCCACACAGTTGTCGTTACACACCGTTTACATTTTAAATTTGATCTCGATTATTAATCACTTTCAATTAAAACAATTACAACGAAGTAACTAGACTGTGAATAGTCAAATAATTCATGTCTACAGTTGTTTCTAACACTAACAAAAATTGAACTAGATTTAATATGTAACTGTGAACTAGATTTCAGTGTAGTATTGTATATACTGAGCAAGAATGCTTGTTCCAAATATGTACAAGAAGTTCTTACTATAAAAAAACACATGATTGTCATTAGGTGAAAGTGTAAGAGCATTCTAAGATGTGCTGCAAACTATTGCATAACTTATATATATAGATACTAATCCAAGCAAGCTATGCAAGTTTTTCAGTATGGAGTGGCTGTAGAAACAAACCTTAACAATTATTTTGCATTATTTCTCTGTTTTATTAAATTTTGAAGCAATTCTTCACAATTTCAAACATTTTTATTTGTATTTGTATAGGAATGAAGAGAAATAATTTAATGTGACGGGTCTTCACCAATATATTTTGCTAGATTTTGCTGAAATATAAAAGGGCGACTAGGAATGTTTCATTTATGTATGTAGACAAGAATTTCATCAACAGATGATGTTTGAATAGTGAATTAGGTATACTGTTCTGTAAATTATCATCATGGAACTGGAAAACTCTCAGAAATAGTGCAGGAATAGATTTGCACATCAATTTTTGCACTACGTTTCTTTGAAACATCTCGTATACGTTTTAAAAAGAGGAATCATTGATTACCCCTAGACAAAGTGAGTTGTATAATGATTATGCAATATGACTGTTCTGGATTATTTTGCAACTCATCTTGTGCACAGGCATAAATAAATGATAAAAGAGGCAGTACTAAAAATGACCGAAAATTAATCGGCGCAAATAAGTAAAGTTTTGAAAATATGAAGCAAAGTATTAATTTGTGTTAACATGTTCGAGAGTAACATTTTCAGCACTTGCTATTACTATAACATAGCGTGTAATTAATTGCCCGAGTTTTACTTCCTTTTAAAAAATACAAATTCGAAAATTATATTAATTATTGTATATTATCATGTTCTATAATTCTATCATTTTTTGAATACCAGGCTATGTGCGCCGCTTTTTCGACATGATATGCTTCATGTTACAGCTTGAAAAGCGAGCTGGACGTTATATATTGCAATTTTGTCTGTTTACAGCATTTATGCGAGCTGAGTCTTTTTGTACGCGTATTCAGGCTAGAGCAAAGTTTAAACTACTACACCTTAGTACTTATCTATATAGAGTTATTCATAAATATAGCCATTAAATTAAATGGGTGTATACTGTCCTCACTAGAACTACATTGCACTAAAAATGAATCACTCATGGAAAATGGCAGAAGGGACTCTGCAAACCTTTGAGAACCACTAAGACCAAAACCTTGATTAGGTAAATCCGATAGTACATTAACCGATTTCCATATGTGATTGCCCACACAACTGCTTTTTGCTCCTGCACTTTACCGAAATTCGATTTTATCACAACCACTTGTGCTTAAGGTTACTGAACACGTTATGTGCATAGCAATTCATTCCAGTGATCGTCAATCGTTTAAGGTTTAAGCAATTAAATGTTTTAATTTCTTTATTATTAATTTTTGACGTATAGTTTATTATACTTATATTTGTTATCTTTAAATTTAATGACCATACTTATAAATCGTCCTGTATGTAGTGCCTAGTACGTAATGTACAAGATGTAACTAAAATAAAGAGCCAAACGTCGAGGGCGCGCTTCCAAAATATCACAAAAGTTCGTATCAACATGTCTCAAAATGTACAGTTCCTGAGATATTGCGCAAACCAATGTTTATTGAAAAAATCAGTTTTAATTACAACAAAAGTTCCAAATGTCCTCTATTCGACTCAATCCACGCATAGACATGTCGAATCATGAGCTGTCACACTTCTTTGAAAGAACGAGTGTTTCTCGTTACAATGAGCACCATAAAATGAGAACAAGTGGTACATATGTGTATTGTTATAATGACTGTCAAATTCGAATGCTACTTAATTAAGAACAACGAAGTTTACTATCTAAATTGTATTAATAAACATTTGTTTGACCTTATCTCGAGAACTGAACGTTTGCGGGCGTGTGTTGGTATGAACATGGTTCGTTGTGGGGAGATCGCACCCGAAGTTTGTTTTTAGTTACGCCCTGTGTAAGTTTAACTTTCCGGCAGCGTCTAGAACCTAACTTGCTATATAAGTTGATTACTAAATATTAAGGTATACGAAAATGTTACCATACCTTAATAATCTATCTTGAGCATAGGCACGCTCTCGTTCTAAAAGTTCTTCGGCAGTTGGGTGCGCACTCTGAGGCGTCAAGAGATGTGCACTCACGGGCAGTGGGTAGCGCTGCTTCCACAGCATTTCGGGCAGATGATGGGAATAAAGCCCTGGAGGCGGCAGATGGGGCTGCAACGGATGGGGACTCATGAGGGTCGGCGGAGGCGGTGGCACGGGAGGGTACAAGGTTGCAGGGTGGCTAGCAGCTGATGTAGGAGGAGGGCCCGAAGCGGCCGGCGTGGATGGGTGCGACATGAGAAGCGACTGATGCTGCACACTATGAATGTGGCGGACGTGTGGTTCTGACTCCAGCAGCAGGCTGGGGTCTCTCCACACGCGCACCGGTTCGGTCGTACTGCTTATGGGCGTATTGAACGAGTGGTTGGCTGGAACGAACAATGGCGATCTATTAGTAGACTGAGTTTGAGCAGTTTGTTGAGGTTCGTCAGAGGAACTTAGAGCACTGGAACGCGAGCCTGAGCGTTCATCGCCGCTACCGGATCGCAGGGAGCTCACGCCAGAGTCCGAACGATCGTCTGGAAACCTAAGAAGGGCGGCATTTGCAGATTCTGCAAGTTCCATCCTGCTGAACGGCGAAGATGAGGACAGCGGTCCGTCATCGTCACCGCGACTCGAGCACTCCCGCTCGTCGGCCTTAGATGTTGTCCTTTGCGCCACTATCACACAATCGTCCTCCTCACTCGCGATTTCACTAACTACCGCTTCAGACACTGGTACAGATTCACACACTCGCTCATTGTCGGCACCACTCACTTCTACTGGCACTAGCTGCACACTACTACTGCTGCTCGTATCATCTAATGTACTGTCATTTTCACAATCACCCTGTGACACCGGTTCACTACTTTTCGGTTCCGCACCTGCGACAGGGTCACTCTCGTCCTGTTGGATCTCCGGTTCGGGGGAACTTTCCTTGAAAGAGCGCTTGCAAAGTGCTACCAATGCCTCTGCTTGCGAGGAGTTTTGAAGACAATCCTCTACACGAATTTCTACTTCTCTAAGTTTGCTATTATTGGCCTCTTCGAGAACTTTCTTTTTGCTTGTAGCTCGATTACAGCAATTCCTTTTCCTTACTTGTTTGTTTTCCAAATCTTCTTTGTTGTTACTGTAGCAGTTGTTCCGTGGTTTTGCTGAAGTTTCGTTTTCATTAGTTTTCCTTTTACGCACAGCCTTTGAAATTGAACCTGAAACAAATAAACATAGTTAATATAGGTTTAGGAAATATTACCTAAAGCTAGTTACCTACTATTAATAGTAAACTAAAAAGTCTTATATATTTAGATTCAACACACATACATTAGGCCCTTTTACAGTTCGGTGAAAGCCCTTCATACTGTGCGGAGAGTGCAATGGTGGTAATGGGTCGCATCAAAACGCAATACATTCTCAACAACTGTCCTAACTTAAAGCAAACTTTAAAAAAATCCCGATCACAATTGGATTTGAACCCGCATCCGTCTTGTTGCTAAATAGTACTTGCTGGCTGCTGGGCACTTACCCACCTCAACCATCCACGCGGCCTACAATCAACAACTGAAGTACAATTCAAACAGTTCAGCAAAATTTTAATTAAATTACCATTTAAAGAAAAGGAAAACGCATTTACCTAACATTCAATCCGCAGACACAATTTTTTAAAATAAATTTATATTCAGACACGCCACGCGACCACGTTCGTGAAAAATTGGCAATGTGGGGGAAACAACTTGGTAAACTAATAAGCATTATGTGGGATGTAAAACTGGAGAAAACCGTAAACTAACCGGTCTGGCAAGCCACGATACGAATCTGGGCCGAAGTCAACAGCACAGAACCTAGAAGACAGCAGATGATCACACTCACATTTCTCTTATGCCACACGCGATCCAAGTAGTAAGAGGTGAACGACCTGCACTCTTCCCCACTTCGCTATTACCGTAAGATGATTTGCAAACAACTATTGCAATAAATTGCTAACGTTGAAAACGACGTATTAAATTAATACCTTCAATAATGGCAACATGGCAACACCTAGTTGCAAGCCAAAAATAAATATTAAGTACAATTTTCTTAATTTTAATGAGGTTTTTGGGTTGCTAGAATGGTTAGTCGTAAGCTGCAAATTTTTGCCACGCACCACATTGTGGGCAAGTGGATTAATTAATTTATTTATGTAAATTAATGGTATCAATATTAATAATAATAATATTAACATAATCACGTAAGCACTAAATGCTTGTGTGGAATTCATTATATAATAAAAAGCAGCAAGACATACAGAAAAAAAAGTAATCCCAAATAACCAACCAAGGACATGTGTTTATCACTATCAGTTATTGTAATTTAAAAATAGAAATTCCAGAATTAAATTTTAACAGAATGTTGTGATGTGTGACGATGATAAATTTCGATCAAAGGCTTTTGTTTTTGAAGTAGAATATAGCAGTTTTGAATATACAACTGACTTCTATTCATTAATAGATTACCTTCTTCAAATAATAAAGTTACTACAAGGGTATTCTCGAATAATTCGCTGTCAAAACGTTTTGACGACAAACTCTTCGAAAATGGTGGAAAACCGAAACATGCCAGAGCTTTAATAGATTATATGGCTCAAAGCATGAGTTTTATCAATTATTATTTTTTAAGTAATGTTTCATCAAATTAGTGCCAATCGCGAAATCACTTCAAGATTTATTAAATCCAATTTACAGCTCGTTTTTATGTAAATCACTACAAATACTAGTCACCTATTCCACCTCATTCTCCAGCATTCCATATTGCAATACTGACTGTATTCAGGCCAAATAAATTTGTTTTTAAAATTTATATATTATTCTTGGTACACAATTTCTTTGCAATTTCATTAATATGGAAGCATAATACCTATGGGAGTGAATGCCTAGAATACAAGTCTTGTTTACTACTTTCAATAAGAAAGCACAATCTCGGACGACGATTATATGGTTTAAAATAGTACTACATCAGGTTTCCTGGATATACTTTCCAAAAACTCACTATTAAGACCAGCTAAGTTAACTTTTTATTTTATATTTTTGCCATAATTGGCTAGTTTACTAGTTTTGCGGGGGAATAAAATTCCCCATAAGTACGCTGTCAAAATGATCAGGTAAACATAGTTAATTCCAAAAAAATTGAATTGCGTACAAAAAATCACTGGGAAGCTACAAACTAAATAGCTGGAAATAATGCTGCGTGTTATTCCAATTTAAGAGAACAATAAGAAGATTCAATTCAAAACCACTTTTGTGAAAGCGTGACTTTCTCAAGGTCTTTATCTTGGCATTATATTACGTTCAGAAAACAATTGTTTTTGCCTTTGGTATTTTACGGCGCTGTTGTGCTCTCTAGTCTTATTAAAATCGCAGTTTCGGCGATTAAACCACAACCACCGAATTAAAAAAACGCCACTGTTCTCAAGAGAATAAGTTTTTCACATGAAAGAACCTGGTGTAAATAAGCTAGATTAATATAGCGCGGTGTACAACCAGGATGGCATAATAATCGGTTACACATGGTGTATTCGAAGCTGATTGTGATTCGTCTGTTATAACTATGTCTGTAGTAGGAGGAAAACAACGTGGGCAAGTAGTAATCAATCAAGCATAACGTTGAGGAATAATATGTTCATTGTTACCTACCGCGTGGGAGGTTCGAGTTCATATACTAAGCCCATTCTTTTACTGACGAAATTGATTATGAATTGAAGAAATAAAAATAACACTCTTGCCGCATGAAAATCACCACTGGATTACTTACGGTAAGTGTCACTGCCTCCTCTCACAATTACGAATGTATGTCGAATTAAACGGCGGATTTCAATTGTAGCGCACCACAATGTTTCCGCAACAATTAATCTGGCAAATGCTATCAGCAGTGGTAGTTATCAGTTATCACTGCCGTGAAAGTCGCGCAACACGAAAACCATAAAAATGCCGATAAGGTTCGCTTAACATCCGTTATAATAATGGTTAATCATCTACCACAAAGGAACAATCAATTCAATAATTTATCATACTTTAATTAAGGAAGACAACAAATGTCAATTTACTGCCATTCCGAGACCATAAACAACTGGAGATCGGTTTTACGAAACGTCGTTGTGCAACTGTCGTAAAAAGAGAATAATAACTGGAAAATATTGTTGGCATAAAAATTAATTTGTAACATAATTCAGCAGGTCGTTAATCAACAAAAAAAAAACAGTTCGCTGGGATAAGCATAAAATAGTATCTTTGGCATTAAAGAAGTTGTGTAGTTACACAGCCAGCATTCCAAAGAGATTTAGTATTCTACCTGTTTTGCTGTTTTTCTTTATTTATAGATTTTTTTTAACTTAGTGAAAATTTCTCTTTCATTGCAGTATGATTGAATATGTAACATATAAAATAACATTATAAATGTTGGCTTTTGACGCTCAGAATGTGGCCAAGCATTACTACGTGTTTCTCAGGAAATTATTAAAAACGTTTGCAATAAAATCCAATGGTATAATCATTGCTTTTTAAAATAAATATAAAACCATTTTTTTACAGTAAATAATTTTGTATGTCACAATTGCTTGATACTAATTATTTTAAAAGATAATCTTACTACAATATATAAATTTGCCAGTGGCGAGTTAACAATGTCATGATGTAGGCAATTTATTTAGTCTACATTTTGTTTTGCCTTTTTACGAGCTTTCTCTTTCCCCGAGAAAAATTATTTTGAATTATTAAATTACAATTACCCTGCTGCTCGATATATCCAGCTCAACAAATAGCAGAATTCAAATGTTTTTATATTCAATAAAATAGCTGGCAATTTTGACATTCAGCCATCCCATTCCATAAATAAGAGCACATAATTAGTGATGATGTAAGCCAAAATAACAGTATGGATTTGTTGGCCTTGACACCGACAAAGGTTAGTACTACCAATGGTTGCGTGACAAACATCCAATAATTTTCTAACGACTAACTTGTGGAATATTTATTACTGAATACGTAATAACGCGTTTACGTTTTTTATTCGACACAGCCATTAAATTCTAAAAACTCATGCCGGCAATTAAGGCTGGAAAGCAGCAGCGCTCGCTTTCTCTTTCATTGACTCACAATATTGCAACATTAACTTCCAATTATAGAAATGTTTTAAGCGGTGAACTTGCTTGAGGCAGTGTCTATGACTTTGGTGGAATTTTACCTTTCCGTAAAACAAACGAATAAAAAACGGCCATTTTGTTACTTCCACAACAAGTTATTTATAACGCTGATGGTAGCTGAAACAATATAGCAGTCTTGGAATGTTCCAGGGGAGGGCCAAAATGATCTTATCAGTATCCACATAATTTGCGCTGCTTCACAAACAAATACTTAATATTAATATATAATTGAAAATCCAATAAATTCAGCTAACTTTCTAAAAAGCTGAAAGAGCAATTTTGTAAATAATAAACAATCTAGGATGTTGGCACTGGTTTCAAAATTATCTGAAGAATCTTACAGCCAGCATGTGCCAGATAATTTAAAAATTCCATTGGCAAAATGCATGCTTGTCCACCACACTGTATAACCTAAAATTGGGTCACTTTATTTTTATTTGTAACCAACCAGCCACTCGTAAAAAAGTACAGCTTTAATTTATAAGAACCTAGCTTGTATTCAACAACGCCGGCTTATGTCAAACAAATGATATTAACAGACCATTTGGGCGTTAACAAATTAGACGATCTTACCAGCAGGATGTTGAACACAGTTCCAATTTGTCTAGTTTGTATTCACGGAATGTTTAATTGGCATGGAATTTTCCAATCTACAATGACGATCTAGATATGACGCGATAAAACTATTCTAATCAGCACAAAAAACGCGGATCATCGTTTAATTGCACCTAAATTTAAAGAGGTCCTTATACAAACCACAATTTACGAAAAGTATGAAAGCATTATGGTTTGCGGCTTTTACGAGTACAGATGAGTTTTAAAAATTAAATATTTCTATGGCAATACGTTAGCAAAAATTACAATGAGTCAATTAATTACCTGTAATATTTTTTCTTCAAATCTTTTGTATGTATATATCTGGACATACTGGCATTCATAAATAAAAATAAGTAATTATAAATTAACATTATACATTCCAGATAAATTATAGTAAGTCCTATAAGTAACACTTTGTTTAGTTACAGCAATTAAAAAGAAAACCTAAATTATATTCACATGTGTTCACGTCCTTGTTCTCGAATTAAAAACGAATTAAATAGTTAAAAATATCATTAAATTAAATTTCTAAGGTCTCAAAAGGAATTCGATTTAAAAAATTAGTTATGATACCCAACGGCTTTACTATTATAAGCAACTTTCAAATTCCCTATTGAATGAAGAGACAATAGTATAATGCAGTTATCATTAATAATCACTCGGTTACAATCACCGTTAGTGTAACTACAGCATGAAATATGAGCAGTTAGAATGGAATATAATACATTTATCCGTTGTTATTTCAATCAATAAAATTGGTCACTTTATAGGTACCCTATTTCTGATGGGTACTACGTTACTTTACGGCCCACTTAGGGTTTGCTTGTCAGTTTGAGAAGCAGTGGCATGATAGGTTGTCAACATGTATAAGAATTACATATCTGGTTTTAATTGTGAATATTCTATACTAGTGTTTATAGTCCTCGTCGTGTTAAGAGCCTGCGGTTACGCCTTGGTCTTTAATTTTCACGCCGCAGGCCATAAACATCATCTTACGCACTCTGTACATAAATAACTATTATGAAACTCTCAAACTAAATTAGATTTTTTTCTAAAAAGCTGCTATCTCTGTTTTATTTATTAACCTGGCTACGTTAATAGCATAATTGAGTGTTTGGCGATATCTTATGGTGTCGCAAGTATTTGATGATCCACTTGTCAAGACCTTGACTATCAACATACAAATCACTTAGAAATTACATTTCATATCTATTGTATTAACGGTTTCTAAACAAAATAAAGTCGATGTAACTCCAATTACTTAACAATTTGCTACATAAATACTCATGTAGTGCCGGAAACATCATTAATATAACCGGCATTAATATGCTAGTACTATGACTATCGACTTTCGATATCTTAATTGACAGGTAAGTTAAGCAGGCAGTTATCGACGCCATAAATAAAATCATAAAACTTCCCGCAGCTGCCAATGAAGCAAATCCACCAATTTGCGGGGTCTCCGTTTCCGCTTTCATTCCACGACAGAATTTCCGGCCATTTTATCTTTAGTTACTAAGCGCGCGGGCGCTCTATTTTATTAAAATCGTGTGTGTTGGCGGAAACTGGAGAGGGTTTCTATGTTTTATCCCCGTTAAATGGCTGACATATCAAGTTCGCCCGGAAAGCCCTTTAAATTTTCAGATATTTCTCTTATCGATTACGCGTAAACGAAAGTCGAGAATAGCTCGGGGTTCACCTTTAGGTACGCAAATGAATTTGAGAAGAATTGTGGGCGGGCAACTGGGAAAATTACAAATTTCTAAGCTTGCTGTGTAATGTTACTGAAAGCTTCCAGCCTTCCAGCAAAATTAATGTTACATTAACTACCGCCTTTGAAATTTTCGTCAATAGCAAGGCAGACTTATGGATTAACTACTGGAACTAGTCAAGCCTCTTATTATTACATCCAACAACGAAAAGTGGCATTAGCATTGTTTTTAGAAAGTTAAAGGATAATGATTATACAATACATATTACTAACAGTTTAGAGAAAAATATATAAATTATATCAGTATAAGTGTCTATTATCATGAGAAAATATTGTAAATTTATTAGGCTGTTTTTTTTAATTTAAACTAATTGAAAAATTGTTTATAGCCCATAACACAAATGTATAGCATTACTTTAGGTGTGGAAACAGATGTCAAATTTATTTATAAATTAAATCAATAAGCTATAAAATCAGCACTACAGTACACAAAGTAATTAAGTACGTATCCAATTACATTTTGATAAGCTTAACCGAATATAATCCGATAAAATTCGATAATCGACCTTCAATCGTTAATTTAATTGTGTCCTTTGAAACATCCTCCTATTGTTAGTAAGAGAGTGAAATGTTTAAATGGAATATTAATTCCCAGGTTAAATATATACAAATGCTCATTATTTTTGAGGAAAAGCTGAAACAAAAATAGCCAGCCCGGGCTACATCATAATTGTATTCCTAAATGGAAACCGTGAACAACACTATTGGGAAAAGACTCCAGCTCCAAGGAATGCGATAAATCATGATGCAAGCTTATTTATTTATGAACTGTGTGTCGAAAGCAGGATTAAATCGATTAATTTGGCTCGTCCAACCATTCGAGATAATTAAAAGTAGCCGATAAGGAAACAGATATATACAAACAGCGCCTCGTTTTTGACCATAAAATAATATCTCCAAGGGCACCGCGGTTCAGAACAAATGGGATTGATTTGAAACTCCTAACGCTGTTTGCATAAAAGCGCAGACACGGATCAAACGAGATTAGCGGATTTAGCAATAACGATTTATAGCGCTGCGTTACAAAAACGCAAATTACTTTTCCAATCACCTACATTCCACACCTGCTCTTATTCAAATTTAATAGCCGTGTAATAACCGACAAGGTCTCGTAAACTGGATGGCAGCCTGGGATGAAAATTGAAAATCCAATGCTGGGATTCGCGCACGTTAACGACGAAAAACGTTGGAAAAGTTCAGACGGCAAACCGAATCGATCCCTGACCTCTTTAATTCGCGCTGGCGAATACAATAACACGCAATTATAAAGTGATTTCCAGTTAGCATTTCAGATTAGGTTATGTGCCCGAAAAGAGTTCGGCGTTTAGTATGCGGTAACGAGAGAAAGCAAGCCTGATTATGCCAGTTGTTGACGATTAGAAATTCAAACGATTATAAATCAAACAAACTTTATAACGTATTCGCATATTTTGCAACCGCATTCATTGCCAGTCGGAATTTCCATCAATTATTATCGAAAATGGGAAGGTCCTTGACTGGCTGGAACCGTAATGACGTTGCTGCTCAAACCAGATAATAAAACAATCCATTCCTGTTTTACCAACAACTTAGGAAAAAAACAAATTTATTCTTTCAACTGAATGAAATTATATGCGGCATTTCGCCTACATTAACATGTTGGCATATCCCGTGTTTTTATTGTTTTTTTATAGAATGCACTTTCGTTCTTGACATAAAGACGCCTGTTTCAAATTTATATACCATTCGGATGCGTGCGGTTGTCGAAATTAAATGGTAACTGTTTGCATAATCCAAAAGTTCAGATTAGTAAATGCACAACACCAGAAACATTTAAATTTTAAAACAATGCACTCGTTTATGTGGTAGAAAGCTATAAACATCTGAAAGTATTTAATAGCACGTTCACTGTAAAGCCTGTTTAATGGTAAAATTACCTTGCTAATAATAACAGTTGTAATTACTTTCCAAAAATACATACGGAGTATTTTTATTCTTACTCAATTATGAATTCATGTTATACACAATAGAAATCGGACAAATGTAAAATTAATTACAGAAAATAAAACATCTTTAATATTCCAAATTTCTCCCCACTTCCTCAATAATTAATATTTTAATTGGGCTGCTAGGCGATGGTGTAATTGGGTTAACTTATTATCAATTGCATTAACCTTCTTTCGCTAATTAAATTAGTCACGTTTAACGGTCGGCAATACGACTGGGACATATTTTTAAACCACTCTGCTGGGTAATACGACTATAGCATAAATGCATCAAGCAGTTAGAGCAGAAATCCATGCCAACACTTGGAAATACCTCTCTCAACCTCATCACATCATTACAGATAGGAAAAATACTGACGTAAAAACAAATTTATGTTATTAATGGGATGCATATATAATTTACTACAATATCATAAATATGATTTTAAAAAGCTACATGCAATCTAAGCAGTTTTCTCGTATTTAAGTATTACATGTTACTGAACTACAAACACCAATAATGAATAAGCATTATTCAAGAATGGTTTGGAGCAAGGACAATTAATACTAGAACTAGTTCTATTATCGTTGTTTACACCGCAAAGAAATTTATCAAAAACAGGTTTAACAATACTATTTACATCTCAGGTCAAAACAAAGTAGAAATACAACCAACATATAACAACGCCTAGTGAATCGAACCTGTTTGTTACAATTGTTTTCATCATTACTATTATTATTACAAATTTCCAACTATAGTTAGGCAAATATAGAAAAAACATTCAATCCTGTCGGCGTGTGTCACACTTTTTCATCAGCAACCATCGGTCCTTGTGTAACCGTGCCCTTCATAATGCAACGATAAGAAACGACGTCAGGGAGCGGGATTTAGCCGAGCGCGTAAAAGCGTCCGACTAGAAATGAGATTTCGCCTTGGGGGCGCAAGTTTGAATCCCACAGACTGCGATGGGTTTTTTCGTTGCGAATTAATGTATTGAATTCGCATTACTACTTATTTCGTAAGTACATATTTTTTAACACTCTTCAACCGTTATTCAATATAGCAAGTTGTTTTCCTTTATTTAAGACGTCGACACATGTTCTGCAACTTTTTAATTTGATAATTTACAATGCAGTCTTAAAATACCAGAATGATTTTAATTAGAAATAAGCTAGTAGGTACAGTCTATTTTTTGTAATGTTATCTGAGTCAATATGTACAGTCGCGGAATTAAAAATCCGGACGAGTCTTATAGATGATTTTTGCAATTTTTGGATAATGTAATTACTTGCATTTTTTTGTTCGACTCTTAAATGAGGCATGCTGTCATGTACGAGTAATTATTTTGACTTTGACTAATTTCACCACGTAACGTGATAAGTAAAGTAAAGTAAAGTAAGAGATACACTGAATCATTTTAAGTGTCCGGATTTTTAATTCCGCGACTGTACATGTTCTTCAACAATGATATATGTACATATATTTTCCAAAGCTTCGGGGTTTAAGTACGGCAATACTGGGTTTATATATTCAGAAAACAATATAAAAACTTAATTCTTACAATTGCCAGAGTAGTAACTACTTGGCAGATAAGACACATTCATACAGTGGTTACGCAATTGACCGCATAGAATTGTAAAATCAACTTCGTAGAAAACAATGTAATGAGATTCACAGTAACTCGTGACATTCAAACTCCAAACGGATCTTGATGAATTTTAATGTAGGCGTCGTTAAGGACTTCAGAAATCTAAATTATTATCCATTAAAACTTGGAGGCAGGTTATGAAACTGACAAACTTCCCTCGATACCCGCGGCCCGAGAAGTGAGCGGATTTACTTAAAACTTCTGCGCGCTGTGGAAGTCGCTACATTTCAAGCAGATACTTTACCCGAAGTTTTGCAGGCGACCTTCAATACTATATTAAAAAAGTTTTCCAGTTGTTGCGCTAACGCCACACTTTATTTTCAACAAAATTAAACGTGACCTCCACCATTTTACCGCTAAAAAATTCGTTTAATATAAGGAGTAACTACCTCGAAGGCTTCCGAGCATGTAATTTATTCTTGGAAACGCACTCCCAGTCTTAATAACTCATTCGTAGCGATTTAAATAATTTGACAATTCGCTGAGACACATAATGGTCTTAAATAATATTACTTTCCCCTGCTTGTAGACTTTTCCACATGGAACAAAATAAAAGTGACTAAAATGGTGAATTTTTAGTTTCCTTTTTATTTGAATACTCGGCTCGGTACTTTTACTTAAACAGTTTTGCCACGAAGTGATTTTTGAAAATTCAGCCATGGAATTTTGAAGCAACTTCGGCACGTTCTTAATATTTTTGAAGAAGAATAACACTCACTTGTCACAATGTTTGCATTGACTGTTGAAACAGTTTGCTGCTAAATGTTATTGAAAATTTTAAATATTTCTGCAAATGATATCTGGAAAGGCAAATGTCTATAATAACTTTCCATTTTTTTCAGTTCCAGTGGATTGTAATGCATAAATACGTGTACAAAATCGCACTTGATACGAGTAAAATGGTAAATGGTACCTCCCTGAGATATGAATTAATCTTTAACAGCTTGTGATATAATCAGTATTTGAATGTACAAAATAAGTACCGCACATTTTTCCTTGTAGTAATTACTTAATGCGTAAATTTAATTTCTACCTCAAGCAGCATTCTATACTTGATAAACTGTACTGAACACGGATTTCAGAGGTAAATTATAAAAATACTTTAATGAGTAGCTTGTACATTTACTTTTAACTCCTTGAGAAATACAAAATAACTGATGCTATAGCATAACTCTATCTACAGCAAAGCCTTTATAGGACTTCAGAAATTATGTTTTGTAAGGTACTGATAATAAAAGGCGAGTTTTAAAATTCCAGGACGAATTCGCTTGTGATGTAATAAAACGTGACGTCGCAACTGCCGGGTCACGTCGCGTCGTAATATCAAAATTGTCCGTCTCATCGCCACGACGCGGTTAACTAATCACTTTAATGTGCATTTGCGTCGTTTTCGCTATTTATACTTCGCCCTAAGAACTGTGCCTTTTCCAGCTGTGATAAGGAATATTCTTGTAACGACGGCTTTTTCCACGCTTCTAGTAAACAACCGTGCAGCACTGACGAGGCAAGTTCTAAAATGCAACTCAAACAGTTTGCGAAAGTAATTATCTCTACAAAAATTTGCTGACCTCGAACACTGAAGAGCAGACTTTTATACCATGCGATTTTCACGAATGCTTACTGCTTAGTAAGGTAAATGTGCGGCCTCGGGTCGCGTAAACGAATCCCGCTTCGTCAGCACACGGCATAAAGGGATTTAGCAAGATGAGCAAATCCATTTTAGAACGTCGAAGGAAGGTTACACCCCCGGACAAGGAAGATCAAGTTACTGTCTTCCGTCCTTGCGAGGTCGATTTATTATATTTTTACAGCCTGCGACCTACGGCTCAAATTATGCACGTTATTTTGAGTAACAATATATTCCCTCATAAAGCTGACGGCGTACTTTTGAGCCTTTGGCTGCAAATGTTATGAAGACTATAATTAAATCCTCATTTGCAGTCGTCAGGCGTGCAAACCGTTAGATATTAATAAAATATATCAATGGAAATTATCTACACAGTATAAAGACTCTTGGACAACAAAGGCAAACAACTGGTTGAAAACTTCCGGCGCACAAAAGGGAAAGGAAAACAAATAATGATAAAAAATACTCGAGCTGAAAGACGTCGGCAAGTGGGAAATGACAACGTCAAATCGATTTAGAAAAGAAAGTGACATTCGAGAGTTCCATTCCATAGCGTAGGAAGGTATTTGAATAAATTAGTACTTATTTATTAGTCACATTGAGTGCGTTTTTATTCCAAAAATAGAAGTGTTACAATCTAAAATAAGACATTAAACTACGTCGTTGACTTCGTCCAACAGCAGCATAGAGATTTTTGAAAATACATGTTCAGAAGTTAATAGGCCAACTGCAACATAATCGATCTATCGAAGGCCTACCTCTACATGTTAAGTTACATTACTATTATCCTTACATTCTTTTGAATCGTAAAGCTGTTATAGTCCGTCATTCACGAAATGTTCTTCATCTGAAAAGCCCTTCTTGACTACTTGAAAATTATTATTCAGAGTGCCCTGTGTATATTAGGCAAATTAATCTATTGTACTCCGTGTAGCATATATACTTATTTGTCTTCACTCAAGTTTTAGCATTTTGAAGTTGTCTGGTAGACCAGTAGCCTAATCCGTTCAAATTGAATTTTCTACCAAATTTATTCAGCAAAACAAGTGAATCTATCTAAAATAATTATGACCTACGGTAACTCAAACTATGAAAACGTTGTATTAGGATAGGTAGATGAGTGGTTCTTTTATTCTCAACGCACTTGAACCAAAATTCCAACTCGAAAACCAAGAAGCCGGGTTTGACTATTGAAACGCTGCCGTTTCAGGTGGTACAAGATGGTGGTGAAATCAAATGTCGAATTTAATGAACCTTTACGTTAGACAAAACCTAGAATATTTTCAAGTTTACCTAGGTACTGCCAATTTCAATTCCAATTTTGCTCTTTTGTTGCTCGTTTGATCTCGTTATAAATACAGTAGATATTGATTATAGCATTAGCTATAGCGATATATTGGTAATAAAGTCGGAAATTTAAGGTTCCGACCAGAGTCTATATAAATACAAGCATGGGCGTATCGCTTATTACGACATCGGATATTACGACCCTACTGATATAGTGCAGAAAAACCGGTACAATTCATTGTATATAACGACGAGTGTTAGAAAAATTCCCGAAGACTCCCGGGAAATTACGGATTTTTGGGAAAACTGTAAAAAGCATGCTATTTCTGTGTAGTTGTTAATGCATCCTCAGACTATAAGCACATAAAAAAATGCCACGTGGAAAGCTTTTACCGGCAGAGAAAAGCTGCGATCATTTAACGTTTAGAAACCGGAGATTCGAATGTTTCTATTATCCAACACAGTATGGCAAAGCAACAACATATTTAGTACTAGAAATACGAAGTAAATTTTTTCGAATGCAAAAAATTATGTAAAGAAACAAAATTAAGCGATTTTTTGTTAAAATTTAATAGCCCATATGCAATACTACTTAATTATTTCTATCAATTAGACATATCTTTTCTCCGATCGGAAAAAATTGCAGAAATTTATACTACTACATATTGTTACATTTTTTTCGGTCTATGGTGGAAGTTTTTGTGGGCTAGGTCGAAAAGTTCTTCCCCTACTGTTAAATGAGTACTGCGTACTTTTATTCCTTGTTGTCTAGTAACGATGCTAAAAACATACCAAAATCATGCACTTATTTTACGGTCTGAACACACCTCGAAAAAGCAAAATTTTAGGTCCAATTGGAGAAAAGGGTCGTTTTTCTTTTTATAATGTGTTCGTTTATAGCAACCTTCGGATATACCAACCCAATTCTTCCGGTGCCTTGGCCATCGTTATAAAAGATTTCTGCGCTATTATTAAAAAGGAGCACGAAATCAGACGTCTGTGAATCACAAACAAAAATAGGCCTCCGAAGTTATTGTAAGATTAATTCATATAAAAATAACTGATATTTATATACGTTTATAGGTGTTTAATTTTAGATGCCATGAAACGGAAATTTTCGTTATTATAAGAGTTAAAAGAAAATAGTTTGCATATTATGAGGGCAACACGATGGTGATGTGATAACAAAATTCAAATGCTATTTTGGTTTCCAAGCTACTCATGGGCGTAACTTGGGGCATCCCTTTGGGAAGGTAAAATCAAAACTTTCGTCTACCTAACCTACATTGCAAAAAATGCTTCACTTGCACTATAGTCTAAATTGCCCTTCCCAAGTTGCATCTATGAAGCTACAGTTCGAAAAATGAAAAATTCTACATTTCTATTCGACATCACTGTTTATTTGTTTTTTAAATACATATGAGAAAACCCTATTATTTTCCGTAGATTAATATAATCTAGTTAGCATTAAGGTATGGCAAATAGTTTTTGAGTTGTAAATACATATCTATCACGATATTTATTTAGAAATATCGTGATATATTATATGTATATCATTGATATATAGGGTGATCTACAAGGTCGGGTACAAACTTCGACAGATGATTGCTCATGATATTTCAAGTAAAAAATTGTATATGAACTTTTGTCGTTAAAACGCTTCCTTAAGATAATAAAGCTACTTGAAGTTCACACTGGGGAAAAACCACTTGCTCTTCGTTTGTTTGTTATGGACAATGTACAGGCATGCGGAGTACCAGGTACCTTAGACACCGACTGCTGTGGCCATATGATCAATGTGCTACTTATAGTTGACCAAAACTAGTTCTAACCCTAGCAAGGGATCTTTTACATGCTACGAATCGTTAGCCCAGGTATATTAGACACATTTTAAAGAAAACATAAAAAACTGTGTCCTGATTTTTCGCAGAAAAGTTCCTTAGCATCCTAGGAGCGACTTCTTAAAAGTCGTCGTCTCTAGGGTGCCGACGTCGTAGTTTTTTTGGAGCAAAACCGCGTGGTATTAGAAAGGATCATGATATAATTATAAAGTACCTTATCTGTTCACATTACGAAAAAATGTTATTAGAAAAAGTTGTTCATAATGTTAAATTTCAAAAATATTGGCCTACTTTTATAAAACCGTGTGTATGAGATGAAACATTTTTGCAATTCCTTTTAATGAACACGGTTTCATTAGTCATTCGATCTTTCTGAAATTATGCGTGGCGCCATAGTTTTAGATTCTGAACAACTTTTCTTAATGTTTTTCGGTGTTTAAAACAAAAATGGTACTTTACCTCAAAACCAGATGTTTTTAACTATTGCCAAGGCCTCCTTGATTACCCTTGTTTTAACTTTGTAATTTTTTTGTTAATAAAAAGATTTTTATTCGATTTAATCATTAAATGGCTTTTCCCCAGTGTGAACTTCAAGTAGCTGTATTATCTTAAGGAAGCGTTTAACGACAAAAGTTCATATACAATATTTTACTTTAAATATAGTCAGCAATCATTTGCCGAAGTTTGTATCTGACCTTGTAGATCACCCTGTACAATGTCTCACATACAGTTCTTTGCGTATGGGAAATGTTTTAAATTATTTATGAAAAAAGTACTCTTCATATAAAGTCCTGCATTGACCAAAAACCAAAATGCGCTCACAAAATTCCAAAACTACATTAACATTAAGAAGTAATAAAACACAGTAGTCTTCTCCACGTAAATTGTGTTTTATTACTTCTTAGGCCCCTTTCAGACGAAACGACTTTTCGCCGTGCGCCGTGTACGGCACAGTGCCGTGCATTTTGAAGACTATTGATTCATATGGAGCCTTTCATACGAGACGGCCACGACTTAAGCCGTACACGGCCGCCGTGAACACCACGGCGTTTATCAAGCTCGGACACGGCGCCGTGCCGTACACGGCGTCTTGATATACATTGTGGTAGATGGAGCCTTTCAGACGGAACGACTTTCCGCCGGTGAGATGGCGTCTCTCACATTGGTATTTCGTCTAATGAGTTGTTCTTGCACTTTATTCGAATGTTGCTATTAACATTCTAATGTAATTGAGTCATTCTCAGTCATCTATTACACAATACTGAAAAGTGAGATACGATTAGAAGCCTACATACGGGGTGTTTATAAATCGTAACATCGTTCATAATAGAGATACTGAAAAAACGTCGTTTTGTTTTAAATACCAGTACGTAGCCTACAAATTGTAATCTAATTTAAACCATGACCTTTTATTTTTGCGTACTGATACACGACTTTGGTATTTTTAATGGAACACCCTGTACATTTTTAAATATTTTAAATCAGTGCTGTGGTAGTATGCTTAAAATAAATTTTGGAAAGTTATTATTTTGTTTTAAAAAATTCCCAAATTAGTCCATGACACCTAAAATCACTAACAATCGAACAAAAAATGCAAAAGAAAGTTTACCTGGCTCTCCTCAGGGACGAATTATCGCAGCACACGTACTAAAACAATTGAAAACTATGTTTCTTAAATGAAATAATTATGTTTGCATTATATTTAAAATAAAATAATTTTTTAAACGCGAAATGAAATGGCGAATATGGATCATCGTTGGAAAGTTTTTTGTTGTAGTTTTCAACTGTTTAATGAAACTCATATTGTTCCATTTAAAAAACAAAGTTTTAAATGGTTTTAGTGCGTTTGATGCGATAATTCGGCTATGAGGATTATTCGGAGCCAAGTGGAGTTTCTTTTGCTTTCGTTGTTCGATGTTTAATAATTTTATGTAAGTCATGGCCTACTTGAACTAAATATTTTTTTATTTTAAAAAAATAATGAGTTCTAAAATTTTTGTTTGAGCATTTTTCAAAGTATTTTTACGCTGATTTCAAATATCTACAAATATAAGGGGTGTTCCATTAAAAAAACCAAAGTCGTGTCGCAAAAATAGGAAGCCATGACTTAAACTGATTTATGACAGTTTGTAGGCCGAATACTGGTATTTAAAACAAAAAAAGTTTTTAAATATCTATTATTAATGAGTTACAAGCTGTCTAGCGATATACAAACACCCTGATACATCACGGCCCATAACACGCCGTCATATTCACGGCGAAAAGTCGTGTGCTCTGCGGCGCATCTTTGGAATGCACGGCACTGTGCCGTATACGGCGGACGGCGAAAAGTCGTTTCGTCTGAAAGGGGCCTTATCAAGCCAAGCCACCTCCACTATTAGCGTGATGGATCATCTTCCTATTATGTATATTAACATTATACAAGTGTAGATAAAAACTAGAAGAAAATTTTAGAAGAGTTATTGAGAATAAAAAGTTATGCATAATTATGTAGAACTTCCTGGAATATATTTATTTTTCAAAGTAATACGTCAAATTCCATTTAAAGAAAAATATTGTACTCGTAGGAGGCTGTATTTCGTAATAATGCATTGCTTATTACTCCGAATTACTCTTCTAAGTAACATTTTCCGTTAACTTAAAAATAGGCGCCCTTTACTCTAGCAGAATTAGTATTTTTATCTACTCGGCATGGGATTTGGAATTTTATGAACGCAGGTGGTTTTTTGGCAATACAGAAGTTTTACGAAGATTTTTTTCTTCATAAACAGAATTAAGAAAGTTTCCCATATGTAGAACATTTTCAAACGTACTGTATATCGGATATGTATCAACTGATATTAATCTACGTAAAAAAGCGCATTAAGGATCCTTGCTTTGTTTTTTTATGTTTTGAAAATCAAACACTGGCCTATTAACCATATTTGACTCCAGAAGCCCTTTAAAATCCCCCCCCCCCCCCAATTTTAGTTACTATTAGAAAAATCCAGACGATTTTAGACAATTTTGTTGTAGATCATTTGACTTTGGCAACCTCCGAAATTTTGCGCCACAAGTCGTTTCTCAGTCTTGTGTCATAATTCCCCACTGAAAACAAATTAATTGTGACCTCGAATAAAAATATTTAAATTGAATTTTTCGACTGTAGCTCGGTACCAAATTCGAATTCCGTGTGCTACTACGTTGCCCTCGGAAAGTTGAACACCAAATGTACAAAGCATTTTTCTCTAGCTCCCATAATAACGGAAATTTCCATTTAATCACATCGATTATGGGACATTTTGTACACTCATCACGTTGCTTCTTTATGAATTTGTCATTCTATCTTGCAATTACAGGTCTTTTCAATTGACAAGGAATAAAAATATACCGGAAATCCTCCTTTAAAAATTAAACAAAAAGCTGAGAAGCTTTTATAAACAAACAGCGATAATACATTTCTCGTAAGTTCCACATCCCAGTAGCGATTAATAATTACTACGAAGTTTAGAAACACCTCAACAGGAAATAACGGAAAGTTGCAGAAAAGATTAAAAGTTTCAACTATTCATCATTTCCGGAACTTCCAGAAGCAACGATAGAATCTTCAAACTATAATTAAACTCAGTGTCCTTGATTCCGTTCCGGTTTAAAAATTATCACACATTTGTGTATGAAAATGAGCTGACGATCGATGGCAAAATTATGGAACTGGGTCGATCGGGTTCAAACTGAGAAAAACCCGCGTGACAGTGCTAATGAATCGCGATAGGATTAATAATAGCAGTCTAGCACGGAGTCCATAATGACGTGACATTCCATTAATCTTAATAGAGATACGTGGCTGATAAAAGTGGAAAGGATCGTGGAATGCAAGATTGGAAAAGTCGTAGTGTATTGAACTTGGCGGCGAGCAATTGGGCACATGTTTCGTCGATATCGCAGGGTTCCGGTGAATTTCCGCGTGCGAGAAGGGGCAGGCAACTCTGTCAATGGAGGATTTAAATTTGGGGATATTTGTCGGTCGTGGAGCTGGCAGAAAGAGCAGGTCGGCGTGAGCGTGAATAATGCATGAGGGAGGCAAAAGGCGAGTCCGACCGGTTCTGGTTCTCTTCATCGCACCGACACCGGATCGACTGGAATAACTCGAACGCCGCTCCCTTAATTATGCCCGCCATCTTGCCATGATCCCAACTGCCTGCACTCGCCAATAAAACGCACGCGAACAGTTAATTAAAATTAATTTGAGACGACGATAAATCTGCCAACGCGGCCTCTAATGTTTGTATTACAATGAACAATTCAGCAATCGATAAAACAAACGCAAACAATGCTCATTGTCCAATAAATAATTTAATCTCGCTCCGAACGATGTACAGATAAGCGGGACAATGGGGAATATTACAAGATACAAAATGCGAGTAATCAGGTCACACATTAAATAAAAACATCATTACGCCAGTTATCTCAACAGCTAGACGAATCCGTTCCGCCAGCGCATGAGCGTGATTAATGCCAGCTATGCTGACTTCCCATCCCACAGTTGTTTACAATTACATGCCAGTTCCAATCGCCGGAAGTGCCGACTAACCAGACGAATATGTCTTCACAACGCTCAAGGTCGACCAACTGCCAACTCGGCAAACTTTTTCCACTGCGCTGCTCGATTTTACGCGTTTTCTTCCTTGGCTTTCCTTCATCATTGATTTATGAATTTGCATTGAAAACGCCGCACTTTGATACACCTACACGCAACCTGGGCGAACGTTTCAAAATTTAATTAAGTGCAAATACGGTCTACTGATCCATATTTCAAAAGGAAATTTGTTTGAGCACTTTTGGCGTACCATATTGATTGGCTTCAACCTTATGATAAGTAATTTGCGTGGCTTCGTGAACTTGAAATTACCTAGAGAAGAACACCTTCTATACTATAAGATTACGTATTATAGAATGCCCGATACCAATATGGCCTAAAGCTGGAAGCTTGGTATTACTCGTAACTCTCTCCAGCACAAAGTTTTTGAGTGAACACAGCGCCAACTTAAACCCAAAATGAAGGTATTATTCCATGTAATGTTTTGATATAAATCGGTTTTATTAGAGAACAAACTTCAAGATGATTAAATGGAGTTAGAATTTGTTTTAACATAGTGAACATTGCTGTAGATTCCAGGAGACGAAGATGAGATTATGGACATGATAAATATAATGCAGGCGGTAAATATATTCAGTTTAATTAGCTGGTTTTTAATTTTATATTACAAACGCATCCGGCATTCCATTATATGTACTACACGTTCTTACATTAAGCAGGTAAGATCAAAATGAAGTTGTTATGATAGGAATTAGGAAAACATCTAATTTAAACATAGTACATTACAGTTAACGATTTATTAATCTTAATGCTACGACTTACTTAAATTACTGTTTTCCAAATCAGTAGGTAGTTAGCTTTTATGGAAAAAGCCGAGATACGCACGTGTCCTTCTTCCTATGCAAGCATGTAATTACTGTATAAATTACAGCCAAATGGTTGCATAACAGCGACGCAGCCGCTCAATTTACGATGTGCCGTGAAAAGCACAAAATATGTTGCACTTTCAGGCAATTAATAAATACGTGGCAATCTACAATACTACACACGTTTGCTAAGTGCTTATATCCGGAACATAATTGAAAAATATCCACGTTGCACTCCGGTCTCGAACAAACTGTTAGCAAACAAGATACGACGGCGATTGGCAAACCCATCGACCTTCAGAGTTCAAAGATAAACTAATTACTTCGCCTAGTTCGCTGGAAATTGCGATAAAAAGTGAAATTAGACAATAATTTGATCAAACAAAAGCTGCCGGCGATTAAGCCAAAACACTTATCTCCGAGCTATTTACGTACGTGCGTTATATCGGTTGTACGGGACGGAACTATTTGCGATAACGTCCGTAAAGAGAAGTCTGGAAAATTTGCGCAATGGATTGTGGAAAACAGAGGCGAAATGACTCCTCATGCGCGTGGGAAGCCAAATCGCTATCTTTCCTCATTCGTCCTTTCTCTGTTACAGCAAAACAGTCTATTGACAGTTCATAAATAACTTTATATCGCTGGCGGTACGCGTTAGCAAATAATAGATTTGCAGGTAAAATTACTCACACGGTCAATAATAGCAAGCACCATTAAAACAAATAGTTTAGTGCTAACAACCTATTTTTACTTGTTTTCGGATATGTTATCTGTGACCGAAAGTTCAACTTGTCATATCGCTGGTTGGTATGACAAAAATAATAGACCCATTAAATTTAGATACAATACACAAACTACTATAAGTGCCATATTAAAATAGGTCTTGCAAAACTCGGCCCTTCGGGCCTCGTATTTCTAACTTCTTCTGGGCCTATTCTAATATAATTACAGATCTTGAAACGTAGTATATTACAATGTGGTCTCCACGACGCGTTCTGTTTGACAGTGTGATCGTCACGACGCACGTAATGGTCCTAAGACCAATCAACCGCAGTAGCCTATTATTAAATACATTCCGTTAGTTGTGTGTAATGTGTATAATATTCCACAGTACTCCAGTACTCCTTGTTGTAAAAAAGCGACCGTGGCACTACACGTCCTAAAGTGTACTGTTGGGGATAAAAACCTTTCAACGTTTAAATTAGACGTTTAGTGCCAAAATAATGTATTTTAAAAGATTAGTACAGAACAGGAAAGGTGCTGTAATATCAAATAAAATAGTAAACACCAGGAAATATTCTTTACTCATCATTAGAACATAAAATAAATAAAAACTAACTCCATATTGTTCGACAGCCACTATAAAATGTCAAGTTAGTGCAACAAAATGCAATGTAACTCCCTTATAACGCACTAGCTTTTAACGTTATTCGGTTATTACGTTTTGAGCAGTCTATAGTTCTTTTAAAACGTACTTCTTATACAACGTACACAAAATAGGTCCGTAAGATGCGTATTTTCTTTGATACCGTACTTCGTTGTTATTCTCGTATATATTTTGGTTTGCAGAGTACTACACAACGCAGGTATTGTTACACGTACGTCCCAGCGTTGTTTAAAAGTGCACCTCCAAACGCAGGCCTTTGTTAACTTTTATGTCAAGTAGATGCTGATATTGGTGGCTCCAAAAACAATTCAAATTTGTTTTCATCATAGATGGCGTGACATTTACTATGATAAAGATAATCTTGACAAAAGTGATGTTTTGCCAGTGGTTCAATGGTTTCAAATTATAGTGCATATTCTGATATTTAGGATATGAACTAGTTCGTATTAATTGATGATCATGTTATTACTACAGAAACACTCACGAATAAGGAAATTGCAATTCAAACTATGGGTGTCGACCAGGCCCAAAGCAAAAGAGACGAAACAACTAATGAAGGCGCTAAATATGTACCACCCTGCTATTAAGACGCTAGACAAGGTTCCGAAAATGCAACGAAAATACCGACATTTTGTTTTCTTTATGTTGAATCTCCAATTATTACGATAAGGTTATAGAAAATTCCAGATTTATTTTTATTCGTTTTGCTACCGATAAGACAGATAGCCGGTAAATGTGAGCTATCTGAAAGTTTAGGGTACGCATTTAGTGGCGCCCAACTTGGGGCCAATATAGAACAATTGCTTTTAGTTCACTAAGTTAATAAGAGGAAAAATCAAACCAATTGTGTAGCCAATTGCTATGAAATACCACCAACATCCTTAAAAGATTGGAAACTATTTACAACAATATTTACTAAACACTTGAAATAAACAGATATTCAGACTAGATTGTTTTAAATCAATAATTGCGTAAGCCTACTTTCGTATTGTGATCAATTCAAAAGTGTTGTTTGTAATTTAGCGTTTTTTAAACGTACTTACCTTATAAGTAGGTAACAATGTGATCAGATTTTGCCATTTTAATAATCAATTTCTTTTTCTAAATTTGTTAATAGAAACTTGCATGCTATATTTTCATCGACCATTTTCTTGAAAATCTTATGCTCCTGTCGGACAACCATTTCAATAAACACACCTTGATTTGGCAAGTGGGGTATTCGCAAATGAATTATAATATTGTGAACTAGCCATTGTTTTTAGCCGTTACTGTTCAAAAATGTTTATCAACACGTCCAAAATATAATTTTCATCAAAAGTTTCGTCGCGGACCCATTTTATATCTAGTACTACCGACTATTAAGAAAAGAATACATAATAATAATAGTGGCAGGTGAATCTGGTCTGCAACTCTAAAGAGTATCTATAAGAAGAGCGTTAAGATATTTCTTGGTTTTGGTTTTGCGATACTGAAATCTACAATGTTATGAAAAAAGATGAGATCTTCCAAAATTGGGAAGCTTCGATGTGGGGGGCATTTTTTAATAGCTCACGGTATATTCTTTTCATTTTATAGAGCTCCATTTTTACTTTTCATCAGCATAATTTTTTTTAAATCGCTAATTGAGATAGAGAGCAATTTTATTATGTATTACGGAATATAAAATTAATTCTGATGAGAAACGAAAATACTATCAACTAACGTAAAAATGCAGTGACGATATAATTATGTACTCAATTTTATTCACAATGTGTTCCTATATGTATTTACACTCTTTAGATTAATGACTCACCCTGTATTTTCTGTTAAAATTATCATTGAAATCGTAATTTTTGAAAACAGCATACGACACAGAGTTATTAAATCTTTACATCATGATTGATTCATAGTATGTAGATGCGCAATTAAGAGAGATAAACCATTGTCGACCCTACTATCTTTAAGATGAATCCTTGAGTGCTATGTTGTTGAGGGGTAATAATACATAACAGGGACTTGTTTACGTTCCGTGGGGCGTAGCTTGTAGCACTTGGAGCTGACAAGTTTAACCTTGTTTGACCTTCAATTTGTAATGAAGTTATCTTTTTGCAACTTTGTTTTTGTTTTGTATTCTATTTCTGTTAAAAATCAGTTAATTGCATGTAGTTTGATTGCCTGTTATTGATTATCAGGAAGTTTATAATTTTTAAAATTTGAATTGCCAATTGTAGTGATGAGCACCATTTTTGAGAAGACACTAAAATGGAGAGGCTATTTTGTAAAAGCCATATTGACCGCAAAGATATAAAAACTAGAGTAATATTTCTTTTATAATTTGCTGAATAATTCTGTCATTCCTGCCTGCCCAGACTTCGCCGGTTCTCACATAAATCCAGCTCCAGTCGTCGTCCATTTTCCCATTAGAAAGGTGGACAAACGCCACCAAGTGTTATTAACGGAACGGAGCCCGAAGGCACTCGACGAATTATGCATAACTAATGACGTGCGTACAAAAAACGTGCAGAACTGGTATGATTAATACAACACGGTTGGACAAATGGAGTCAAGGAGACGGACAACTGCAGCAGTCTGATTCAACACGGCGTCACGCTAATGGAAGCGCAACGGAAGGCAGGGGAACGGCGGGGGAAGGCTGCAGTCACTGACCTCCATTGCTTGAGCCACATTGCGTGATGGCCACACGCCGATGCGATCGAAACAGGAAAAATTACAGAGACCCGTGAGAATCTACTGATTCATCGAAGTAAAATTTTAACTGCCAGCCACGGCTTTATTGCTAGCCAAACAATGGCTCTTGAAGTGTGCGAAATTCCGGCGGCAGCAACGACCTTCAGCGCCTCGCACCCGTCTTGTTAGCTCTACGCAACAATTTGACGGAAATTACACCACTGAGATGGTGGAATGCGATCCATCTTGATAACAGCTGATGCACAATATTGATTGTCGGTGTAGTATTGTAGTGAAGAAAGGGGCAAATTCAACAATTGTAGTGAAGAAAGGGATAACAAATTACAACCATTGCTAGCTTCACTCGGTATGGTTTCGTAGCGTGTTCTAAATTTAATATAATTTTATCTACGGCGTATTTATACAGAGCATAATAGAACAAACATTGTACTGACAACGACATTAGTTACTATCACGATAACAATTACGTCGGCGTTACAATAATTATCATTGTACACGTAAACAATTTAAGAAGAACTATGTACATATTGATACCAACTTAACGCGCGAATAGTACACGTTTGAAAAAGGTATTAAATCATTATCATCAACCTATGGTACCTTTATGAATGTTCAAAAATAAGTGACTAATTGGTCATATTCAAGGTTTGTTCGCATTGAGTGAGTAGAATTCAAGCTTCCACATACCGAATTAACTTGCTAAAAAAACATGCCACTAGCGTGCCACGTTATTAAACGGGTATACCGAGCTTCTCTTGTTTTTCAAATTGGTATAACGGATAGCTTACAGATATCTTAGGCCAATTTCAAAAACAACTCACCTCGAGTATCAAGGAAATGTAATCCATCAACGGTTGCTAGACCGTAAATTATTCCAGACATGATCGGCAGTTGTGCTCATGAATTTCCATGATGAAACAAGTGGCAAAGCAAACAAACGCATAATCTGTGGAATGGAATAATAAATTCCTATTTCTGCCTTATCCGCTACATTCGATGCTTCATTTTGCAACCATATCATAACAACTGGTTAATCCGCTTTTGCATCAGTTTCATTAAAAAACTTCTATTTGGACTTGCAACACTTAACGATATCCGTCAAGGGCAGAGCGATAAAAACTAGACACGTACTACTCGTTCACCAAGTAGTCAGTTCTAAGTGGTATTTGGGAAAAAATTGTTTTTTGTTGTAGTGAATCTATTCTTGTAACTAATGGCCGAAGCTAGATAGATGTTGTCTCAAAAGACAAGGCCTTGACGCCGAAGCTTACTCGATGTGAAATAGGAGTTATCCATCCATTTTTGGAGTTACGCCACGCGAAAAGAACAGGGCAACGCTAGAAATTTTGAAATTAAAACCGACGAGAACATGCCATAAATTCTAAAGCCAAGTTAGCAGTCAACGGCTAAATGATTCGGGCAAAAAACGATAGGAAGAGAAAGCAGCCAACACAAATGGAAATGGCAGGCGGTTAAGTTAGGTAAACGAACAAAGGATGGGACCCCGCATTCTGCAGACTGAATGCGGGTGCTCTGCCAGGTCAAACTACAGCCAGGCCCAGATAAAGCGCCAGTATTTATTTAACACAGAGATGATACAGCACAATCAGTTATTTGCGTTGCGAGACGACATTCCATTGAACCTAGGCGAATTCGATACACGAGCGAGTTCAAGGGTTCAACCAATGGCAATCAATAACCATATCGCTATTTAGATAGTGCTCCCCTGGGGAAGCTAAAACGACAGATGGCCTACACGTCACGTGGGGGTTCGAATATCCCGCTGCCACCTCGATACGCATCTAGGACAGAAAATCGAGCTCTGGGTTCTTCACAGATGCACTGCATCACATACATTTCGCATAGGAGAAATCGCCGTCCTACATGATTATCGCCTGGTTTGGCCTGAATTTGCACAGGGAAGCACTTTCACACAAACACCTCATTAACTCCGACTAGCGGGGTTTCGTGCGCACAAATGCGAAAATCTAACGCGGTCCGAAGCTACCGGAAACAGCACCATATGCGCTGGTGAAGTAATCCAGTTAGAGAATAGCGATATCCAATATACGTACACGTATTCACAAAGCACTTATCCGCTATCGAACACTAACACAAAGGAAGAACGCTAACGACGACACCCAAAGTCGTAACGATTACCTAGGTGGACACTTACCAAAACTGGCGCTGTTAGATTATTTCCAAGCACAAAATGTAATCCAAGCCGTGGCGTTAACGAGAGCACTAAAACGACCGCAAAATCGGTAAAATAAAATGTCCTTGAAATCGGCCGAAAGCGTAACGTCCTTTCACTTCCAAGTTGCACAAAAGACTGAAGTGCCAACGAGTCGAGCGCAGCGAGAGAGCAACGGAGAGAACGACAACCGGTCGCCGATTTTAGCCGAAGCCACTAAAACCAGCAACAAGTGATATCTATCCAAGGGGCTCTAGAGTGAGCCAGTCACGGTAAAACTACTGCAATAGATTAAGGAACCAGTTCCACGGCTTTTTAACCAGCAATTTCGCAAAAAATGCCATTTGTGGTTTTTACGGCGAAAAACAGTTGTCAGGCAAGCGTAACGTTTTTAAATTCGCCGATGGCTGACTCACTGCGATCGTACGAAATTTTATCGACAATGGAATGCACCGCGCCAACTGCGATTTTTATTTTTATTGTTGCACGGGAAAAATAGTGACATGGCAAGTTGCCAACGCCGATCTAAACAGAGTTTACGCACGTGTTCACATATATTTAGTGAACCAAATTATTTTAAACTTTCCTGTTGGCACAAATATTTTTAGCTTTAAATACGGCTAAACATAAATAATAGCCCGAGGGCTTTTTACTTTGTATAATCCCGTAAAAATAGCCGCGGCAGCGCCTGCTGCGTCATAATCGCCCGATATAAAGATGTTTTGAGTCATGCCTAACCACATGGTCGTTCATTCAAACCTTGCCCAACCAACAAGCCATTGTTGCAAGCAACCTTCGAAGTTCGAACAGATAGTATGTTATGTTAGTACGTAAGTGTACAGCAATTAAAAATTATTCATATTTTAAATATATAACTTTATTTTCAAATTATATACTATATTATACTGGGTGTAACACTAGCACACCTGCATTTTTAAAATTTATTTTTGTAGCATTGAACTTGGCACTTTTTGACAGGAATATTTTTCCATTTCCGGTTTTAGCGGAAGTGATTCCAACTTCTGATTTTCGAATAGAACACCCTCCATATTATTGCATTTTTGGATACTACACAATTTTCTGAAGCCAATGATACTGCCTACATAGGTAACATTGCAAATGTGAACTGTTTTATTTATTTTTTTCTGTCATGACTAGAGCCCGCGTGTTTAAGCAAAATGCCTATACATATTAACTATTTTTACTCATAAATGCTTGTTTTACTTATAATTGCTTAATTCGTTGATTCATTGATACATATAACCACAAAAAAACTGGCTCACTTTAATGTCCATTCGTAGAAATAGCTATTTGTACCTGCTTGTTTTATCTGACAAAGGATTATCTTTTTAGTTTTTAAAGAGTGGTTGATGTACTTCTAAACAAAAACAATATTTGATGGGTGAATCATAGTTCAGTGAGATCGTCCCTATCTGAATGTAGTAAACAAATTGTTGGCTTGATGCTAAATAATCTCATATAAGATGCGTTTAATCCGCATTACTTGCCAACATTCTTTCAGAAAAAACTACAAATCAAGAAAATATGAATTACAAAATAACTAAAATTGCATGTTTGAAATCTACACCACTTACATCAGTGAATGTGCACAATTACAAAATATACAGGGTGATTCTTAACTACAATCACAGACAAATACAAAAAAAATATTGGGTACATAAGCTATGCCTTCTTTCAATTTTCGAAGAAAAACAGTTAGCAACTCCCAAATCCAGAACTTTTCCAATAGTAGGTCTAAATATTTAAATCTCTATATCTCCGAAACTAAACATATTTTGTTAGGGTACTTTTGTTTAATCTACTCTATTTCTTCCCACCTACGATCCCCCCACAGGAAAAAACAAAATAAGAATTACTCTGTATATTGTCTGATGGAGGACAAATATTAACCACGGAAAATCTAAAAAATACCTTGTAAATACAATAATTGTAATTCTCATTAAGGAAAAATTTGTTGTTATAATATTTGCACGTCCGTACCAGAGCACACGAAAAATTGCAGTGATGTAAGCTGGCAAATGGGCTTTGAGGGAGAGTGTTGTTTTTTGTTTGCTTCGTGAAACCAGAGTGTGCAAGAATTATGATTACAGTAGTTCCATTGCAATTCGAGAACGGCAATATGAAATATAATTTATAAGTAGTATAAATGGGCAATAAAATCAATTTAAAATAATGCCTATTTATGTATTTTGTGACTGCATGTTTTCAGATTTTTTAAATGCCTTTTTGTATGCTTTTTTATATTTTTTAGTGCCCGAAAATTTGGGCTAGAGCCATAACTGTTCAGGCTGATTTTATCGACCCATATAATAGGTACTAAAAAACCTCAAGAAGGGAGGGGTGTACCATGATTGTTGAACGTGTTACACCCAGTACAATATTATGTAAAAGTATGATCAAAAATTAATCTCATCTAGCATGGTTATGAAAGAACAAATTGCTGCCTTTAAAACTGGGTCCAATATATTTTATTTCTAGGTTAGATTTAAGATCAAGTGTCTATTCGACCGACAAACGCTTATTTGTTGGACAATTACATTACTTTTACGTGCAAATTCATTTATTTCAATATAATATTGTAATAAGATGGATAAAATAAATATTTATGCATTAAGGGAGATCAGAATGTTTTTCCCTGAGGTCTGTAAGTCAACCGAAGGTAAAGAACATGAATATCTCCCGTGGTGAATACAATATCAACCAAACTTACAAAGTAAGTGGTTACTATGATCGCTCTTTCTGTGTGTCTGTCGCATGGTTCCCGTTAAGGCAGAATACAACTGATGGTGGATGCCTATGTATTTTTGTCCCCTGAATCCGAATCCACCACTGGCTTTTCGATATCTCAACCCGTTTTCGAAATATTCGACTTTAATGTTCGAATTTTCACATTTTAGGCTTTAATATCACTTTTATGTAGTTTTCTCTCCTGATTCCAAACATGTCACTCATTTCACGATATCTTGAATAGTTTTCGAGATACTTGATTTTTTAAAAATCCGAATTTTCTTTTTGTAAGTTTGGTTTTCAGCCGTACATGCGCGGCTAAGCTTTTTTTATTTTTTTATTTACTAGCATATTAGTAAGAATAGCATGAAATTTAAAAATGTCATAATGACATTTAAAAGTCCCTTGGGAGTTATGAGTAGCTTTTCATATTTTGTTTCTATCACGAAAATGTACAATATGATGTTGCTAATAAATAATGAATATTTAATAATAAATTTGACAGTTTAAATTAAATATAAGTATGTAAGCCAATTTTAAAGGCGTTGGTTTGCACTTCCACAGCCATACTAGATCAGATTAATTTTTGATCATACTATATTTTAACTGAAAAAACGGGGTCAAGGCTGTATAAGTTTTTGTTTTTCTTTCTCAATTAACATACAATTTTCAGCTATGTGTACGGATTGCTAGAAATATAATATACTTCCAACTAATCCGTGCCTGAACAGGCCGTGAATGTAAATATTTTTAGTAGTGTAAAAATTAAATTACTAATGTCAAAATAACGCATTGACATTTATACGTTGTTAAAAAACTTAATACTAGAAAACTTATAGAAAATTGCTGACGTAGTAACAATTTGTAAAAAATTATACATTTACTCCACAAACGAAATACAGCAACATCCTGATGTGTACTATTTTAAACAAAAATTAAGAAAATAAAAATTATATAAGATTTTGCAAAGTAACGGGCAAGAATGTAAACTAACACAAAATTAATACTATACATATACATAAGTACGTAGTATGATACAAGTTTAATATCAAACGATTTATATTAATACCCTACCGATTTTAAAATGTTAGATGCATACTAGGTTCATGCAGTGGTAGGTGCTATAAGGAGCCATTCCAGTTATTACACTATATTTTTTATTCTGCAAAAACATTTTTTGTACTAATTTTACATCATGCTTCTCATTTTAAAGCTACTCGTTTTCATGGATACATTTGTGTCAGATCCAAGTGACACAACTGCAACGGGAGTTGAAAAACAAGACGTATATCTATATAAGAATATTTTATCATTCAAGGGGAGCCATTTCAGCATAGGCACAAGCCTCTAGCAGCCTCAATCTGTTTGAGCTGACCCCGAAGTGCGTGTTTCGAATTCTGATTATAATTTTTGCACTTACGCTGACTCCATCGGTGAAGCAAGCCGCGTCTGAGGAGCATATTCGGAAGGCCGTGTGTGTAATAATTCCAACAGAAGATAAATTATACAATATTATTTTAAAACTTAGTAATTTTTGTGGACGGATAATTTCGCCACGTTCACCCGACTCTTTTCTTTAGTCTCTCAAAAAAGGGGTGTATAACAAATAACCTGAAACAATCCAGCAGCTTAAGGACAATATTAGCACTGCAGCCACAAATATTGAAATTTGTAAAGAAAAATACTCTAAACAGTAACAGAGCTTACTTGGGCAAGGCTAAAACTGGACATCACTTAGGTACATGACACTGTTTTCCATAAATAGATTAAATATTTCAATGGTAAATTGGCTTACAGTACATTTCAACGAAAAATAAAAGAGAGACATTATTAGATTCAGATCATCATATTATATTAGCCTGTATAGTTTGGTATTTTTTTCACTGATTCTAACTTTTACCCGCCCATTTGCAAAATATTTAAATCTCGGGATATCGAAATCTGTCATTGTCTATGAGGGGATGGAAAATGCATTTGACATTCGGTGGTTGGCTCTGCCATCACAATTCTCCACGAGCCGCCACTGAGTTCATGTTTTCTGTAATTTAATTTAGTAGATCGATGTTCATTTTAACAACGCACTTTCAACATTTTATTTTTCAAATATTCCTTAATGGTATGGTTAGAAATCATACCAGGAAGGGTCTCCCTTCGAACTATTTTTAAAAACTCTGTATTATAGTTGCACATCGTAACACGTTAAACCATAATCAAAATATTGACAAAATGCAGACTTTAAGACTAGTTCGACAAGGAACTCTGCTAATCTATGAACTCGAACAGATTTGATGCCATACATTTGATTAATACATTTTCCAAGTCGAGATACATATGCGTCGACACCACAAAAGGGCTTCGCAGCAAAATATTCCAATGTTTCACGCCACTAGAAGCTGACACCTGTCAATTACATAAGAGTTTGAAGAATTTCATTCAAGTGAAATTCTGCATCAAAGGCATCTACGCCTGTCGGCTATTCGACGCAAATTTAGTATGAATATTTTACTGCGAACAATTTCATTTCAAACCGCAACTCTGAAGATATCACACTACATGCACTGGCTTATAAATTTAACAAATACACCCAGACCTTCTAATATTACTAAATAATTAAGACACTCGGGAAGACAGTTTGTCATAAAAGTTATGGTTGTATACCAACTCAAAACTATGTGCATAAGCGAGAAGATTGCCATGTTTCTCTGTTGTTTTATTGTCCAAACGTTACACATCCTAAACGTGTAAGCTATGTTTAAAATGCTGTTCAAGAACTGCTATAGCTTTATTTTTTGGCAATTTTATAATGTAAGGAAAGCTGTTGGAATTTAACATTTGCACAAAATTTACAGTACTATTTACAAACACTATGTGATTTCTACTTCTATGACAAAATATGCATTATAAAAACATTCAGTTGTTTTTGAAATAGTAATAATATCCAAAGTAGTTAGAGACAATTATTTTGGGATTACGTTTCCTTGCTACCAAAGAACTACAAAAACTGAAGAGTTCCACAGTAAATACGACCGCTGTTGTACAGCAAAACGAAGGCTGCAAGGTCAATATACTTCAAAGGCGGACTTAAATATCTAACGGGTAAGAGAATGTATACAGCTGGAAACAGACAATGCTTTTGTGCGATTTCCCTGCAGGTTACAGAACAAAATTTTGCACACCAGGCTTAACCGTCTACCTGTCTCGGCCTGGGGCTCTTCCTAAAAGTACGTTCCAACCAGCAGGTATACGAAGATATAAAACATGTTTGGAGCATAGGAAAGTTATATTTACTTTTCATTGATAATACAAAAACAATTCTACCCAGAAATTATGAATTTAAAAATATTTGGTTTACCTCCAATTTCAGTTTTCGAGTTCGGAAAACTCCGTAATAGAGAAATGCTTGAAATATTCCAGAAAATAGTATTTGAGCTTCCGTTCAGTTTACACAAATTGAATTATAATTATTATGGGTCTCTTTGAAAGAGCAACTACACGCCTTAGGTAGTTAGCTAGTGTAGATCGCTAATCTAGAACGGTTCGGCATTTTAATGATTCTTTAATTAGTTATTAAATGTCATTATTACTTTTACCTAGTTATTTTATAGCAGTTGACCATTTTTAAACTAAATATGATTAGTACAGCTTATTTTTTTCAGTTAAATACAGTACAATATTATTGTTGTTATCCAGTGATATTATTTATTTGTCAAAACTAAGTTCCAAAATATTATTGGTTAATTCTGTCCGACATTGATGCTAAAAATCACTGGTTTTACTTGGTGACCAGTTAATTATAACGATGCACATTCTAAGCTCAGACGGACCATCAGCAACCCTGAACGTAAAAGTCTGTGGAAATGACGACCAGTTAACAAAAACCGAGTTGCCCTACTTTCTATTCCCAGTTTGCAGTTTGTGCACTCAAGGTAATTTTTTATTGGAAGCAAAAAGCCGACCACCTTAATTGCTTTACACAACTATTTTTAAAACCGAGCAAAACGAATAGAAAAGTTATCCTCTTGTTAATAGTTTCACATCACCTTTTACTTTCATTAAATTGCTGCAGCTCAAAGCTGAACCTTAGAGAATGTCGGAGTGGCTTTCTCTATTGAAGTCATTCAAATGTGTGCGGATACCGTGTATAAAGATTGCTACCAGGCTTGCTCACCATTATCCACACTTAATTGGATGTAATCATTATTGCACGATTTTCAAAATTTCCTAGACGCCTAGGTTCAGTTTGCAATAATTGTAATGCAAATCAAAACCAGTCGATAACCCTATTATTATAGGTTCTCGACACCAACCTGACCCTGGTAGTTTTATATTGAATTAAATCTATGTACTTATAAAAGTCAAAGTAAGATAATCAGATTTGGAGTTCATACCTTGTCTGAAGAGACCTTGGCTCACGTTTTATTACGCAATCGCCCGAAACCGTTATGTTTTCCGTTACATAAAGAGTTGCTTGCTTGAAACTTTCACGCAATGCGGCCAAGTTCGTTTTACGGTTTTCATGTGCTGGTATATGGCTCTTGTTAACTAGTACATACAATAAACGGATTTCCTTTCAACTGAGAAAGACTTTTCTGTAAGAAGAAATAAGCGCATAAATCGTGCAGCCTAGCTGTTGGCACTAAACATATTAAATTTTTAAATTTTAGCTCTAGTTTGCTCAACCTAAACCAGTATGTACACGATAACAATGAACAAATTCATGTATTTCAATAACATTAAAACAATCCGGAAATAATTTTTAATAAAAATACTGTAAGATGTAAACAACGCATACACAAGGCCTTAGCGTTCTCAGTTAGAACTAGAAAAATATAAAATCCGCCGATAAGAGAATAGACTTTGAAACGCAAGCAGATAAGTTCAAGTCGGAATTACTGTATCAGAATTGTTTAACTGCAGTTACAACATGCGATCTCGTGCTCGTATCTTGTTTGCGCACCTGAAGCTACGTAAATAAGATTACCTTATTAAGACATTTCAGGTATGACAAAAATGGTTTCTGTTTACAAACTCCAAGGATAACCACTGTATATGTGAAATTACAATGTGGTTTTAAGCGCCCACCTACCAAATATTAATTTAGTATGATAACAACTGAAACACTTCATTTTTAAGCGTTCTGCATTGTGGGAATGATTCACAATTAAATTTGTATGTGAAAAATAAAATATGCAACAAATTTTACGCCTAATAGATCAATAGTTAATTATGTAATAGTAATTTGTGATTGTGTGCATTAATTTATGTATTGCTATACATTTGCTGGGCATGATTTAAACTGTAAACAAAAGAAAACATATTTTTATTGCTTCATTATCCAGCTTTGTTTCCAAATAATTTATATGAGTTGTTTACGACATGCAACTGCTTCAATCTCAATATATGTAAGTAAATATTCACGGGGTTAAAACAGGTTATTATTATCGCTTAAGCAATAAAAATAACAATTTTCCACTAAAATGATCGATCAAGAAAATGAACTAACATGGCTTTCATTTATAACGTTGGTATATACCATTCACAGCAGATTATTTCAACTATTCTATCATAATTATCTTGAGAAAATGTTTAGCTGACATGCCTATTTTCTATGCAAACACCGACAAATATTAGAAACTATATTAAAAGGAAGAGGGAGGAACGTATTAACGAGATATACATATTAAATATACTAACGACAGTAACGTCTAAATCAGTTCAGTTACACTAAACCCTTAAACACTAGTAAGACAAAGTTGGCATGAAAGAATACAATCCTTACTTTGTCATAAAGTATTTCCCTATTTGCTTTTGTAATAACTTTTATTATACAGGCTGTTTCCTAAAAAACGCGACAACCCAAAACTCCGCTGTTTTAAATTTTAGACCCAACAAACTATATATATCTACTCTTAAATGGCAAGACAAGAGCTACCTTTGGGTTGCGGCGTTTTTTAGGAAACAGCCAGTGTATAAGAAGAAACATGAAAGTTTTGTTTAGCTTAGGCATGGAACACAATATCGTTAAAGGTGGACACCAATTTCTTCCATACATTTATCCGCCAGTTCTATTATGTTTGTCATTAGTCAGCCAACGGCATTTGCTCAATTTCTTCTCGTATTTGCTCCTTCAACTCTGTGATTGTGTGGAGACGTGTAAACATGACTCTTCAAATAGCCCCACAGGAAAAAATCTAAAGCTCGAAATTACATCGAAATGCAATAAATAAAAAGGTCTAGTTGGACAATAGGCAAAAAAGGTTAAAAAGGTATGGTCGAAAATGGTGATTACACATCTAGGGCAAATACATTTCCCATCTTTTTTCTTTATGGTGACATATAATTATGATTTGGTTTGGTAATATACAACAAAAATGATTTGAAAAACAAATAAAGAAGTACGTTTGCCGAACCTTGTATATACAATTTCTCAGACTGCGAGTGCTACATTTATCATTTGTAGATTAAAATTAAACAAACCACAAATCAATCCGGTACATATTTTCTTAATCGTTAAAATTTAAATGAAAAAAGCACAAAGTTAAAACTTCCACATTTACAATAGCATTGAATATATGTTATGCATTGAAATGAATTTTAGAGAGCTTCTGTGTTTTCTAAAATTAAAAAAAAGCCTGCTTTTCATCATTGTTATAACAATGCAATTAATTGGACAGAAAATATCAAATTAACTATAAGAACACTCACCCCATACATCAGCTTATACTCAATTCAATATTAGGAAATCAGCTCCTTACCTGAAACAAAAATTATAATCATTAGTTTGTTAAAATCAACAGGGTACGTATCAAATAATTGTTTTCTTACATAGAGCAACTTCTACCATAACCACTTTAATGTAAACCAATGCTATTTTATTTAACACACATTATACTTGATAAATATACAGTATTTTTTCACATAGAAATGCAATCTATGGAAACCATTGGCAACAAGCATTATCTAGATTGAATTGTGTTGGTACATACGCTTCTGATTATTATTTCTGTAGTGAGGTTAGGTTTCCTGTTGACTGGTTGACATCTTAATTATCTTACAATGTAGTTTTGGCTATTATAAACTGAAATTGTCAGTGCAATATTTACCTAGCTGAATCCAAATTATAAAAGCACATTTCAAGTTTATAATAGGTAGAACTACAATTTAAAATAATTAAATGTCAACCTGTTGACATGAAACCTAACCTTACTTCAAAAATAATACTAACCAGAAACGTATGCGCCAACACAATTCAATCTAGTGACTGATATTGCTTGTTACCAATGCATTCTCTAGAATTTTGTAATTTGCAATTCCATATGAAAAAATGGACTATAAGTAACGTGTTCAAGTCTCAATTGTGGTTGTAGCAGGGATAGCGTGGTAGTATCAGACCTTAAACAATTACATTGTTCCCGCCGTTTCCATAATTTCCCTTGTTCTATTTATTAAGTGTGGCAATGGATGTCGAGCAATAATTACATCTAAAATAGGCACAGCTATTATGAACACTTAATATGTGTATCTCTCTTTATAGAATTAGTTTAGAATATTAATGAAGCTTTTAACGTATTTCGGGCAGCAAATCAATAATCAATATCAATCCGTCTTGACCTTTTGCCATATTAAACAAGCTCCTCATCAATCAGTTGTTTATGGCTGTATTATTAACTTTGCCAGTTGAAAACAAAACTCGATGTCGTAGGGCAAGAACAGTCTCAATAAGACGTGATTAATAATTGCCGTTGAATTCTCTCCTCTGTTATTCCAACAATTCTGCATGGGCGAGTGGAGTTTCGCCGGGAGCGCTCGATAGGAATTAATAATGCATCATTCGTTTGGCTGAACTCCAAGGACAGCTCGCAACTTTCTATTTACATCAGCGCACAAAATAGAGATCAAAAACACCTATTAAGTATTCCGGACATGGCGGCTTTGTAAGAACGGGCGGAGAGAGGTGCAAACAAGAAGCGATAGGAAGACGCTTTACCAAAAGAACTGGGGGTCGATGGCCAGCCTGTCCATTGCGATAATAAAACAATGGTGGTTGACATCTGGTGCCTGATTCAACTGCAGGCGATGTCGTAACGACAGGTTCTGGTTCTGGCGCAGTCTGGCCAACATTCCCGTCCCCAAGTGACTCCACTAACGAGCATTTCCCAGAACTCTCGGTTATTTGGAGAGGAGCCAGCCAAGACACTTTCGTTGGGTACTATTTTATCATTGTCCGCGCTTTTCTGTCATCTCCGGCATTTTTAATAATTAAGAGCTCTTTAAATATACCGCTGTTTTACATTTGCTAAATGTAATGCGAACGAGGACAGAAGTCCAGTGTAGTAACGCAAACTTGTTTGCGTAGTCCCAACGGTTAATCGAGGTCTTCAGCACGCCAGTTAAATTCTCAAAATATCCTTGCACTTTACTGCGGCGAAATTCCCAACACTTTGAAGATGTCTAAAAACCAGTATCAATGACTTACATCCCACGTACTTTGGAATGTATACCAACCTCATAAACATATTCGAAGAACCATTTGACACATTTATTAAGCATAAAATTTTGGGCACAGGTATTTGAGGAAAAATGAGTTATTCCAAAATTCACGAACAAGGTTATACTGAACGTAAATAAATATTATATACATTGCCACCATATTTTATAGATATGCCTTGCTGAAACTCCGTTCCATAGCTTTTCCCTTTTTCTTATTTTCATTAGGAGAACTGCTATTTCGTCTCTTATTGACTCTTCTTGCAACGACGCCATCTCTATTTCACTTTCTCCTTCCTGGTTAACTAGGAAAAACTGATAAAGTTTAGAGACTAAACCTTATCCCTTTTTCGTCCCCTACTTAATTTACTTCCTTATTCTTTATAACACTGGTCTTTGCTAGAACTCGTTTTTTTTTTGCACTTATTTACTTCCTGATAAAAGTTCTTTATGTCTTTGCCTCTATACTTCTTCTGTAACTCTTCTAGTCTACTTGTTCGATATTTCTACAAATCGTCTGATCATGGCCCAGAAACAGTTTAGTCCTATTTTGGATGAAGTAAAATTGCAAGATCAAGAAGCTTCACTATTTTTAATTATTCTTCACAGTATATCGATTTTTCACTTTTTACACACCATATAAATACATACTCATAGTAACAATCGTGATCAATCATTTACGTAGTATACGATACGATATTCCAAGGTTGCACTACCATAGCTTTTAATTATTTCATAATTCAGAATACCCAATACATTTTTAGACATGAAAGAATTTGTATTTACATTTATACAGTAACATTTATTTATTTATTTATATTCCTTTCCTTACATAGAATGGACAAAATTGTTAGCAATAGTCAGCATAATTATAAAAAAAAACATACAATTAAAGTTAACAATTTAAAATTTAAAATTACAGAGCGTCACCAGCCTTCGCGTAGTATTCTTCCAAGCTATAGAAGCTAGTGACATTTTAAAAGTATTTAAAGTTACATAACCTTAGATCCCAAACAATTAGGTGAATAAAGCCGTCCTGAAAGGCATCCACCCAGAAGCATACACCGTACCTCAATCGAGAGTCCATATACGCATAATAAACACTGACTAGTTGATATTTTGTTAAAACTGTACCAATACCGGTTATTAAATAATGTGCTAAATTTAACTTCAAAATAAAATTTTCACAGTGTACATCTATCGTAAGAATTCGTCCAAGCATAGACCTAAAAATTTAACATGGGTATATTTAGTATCTAACGGTTTATTATTTAAGGTTATTGTTAGACACGGATACCCGTTTTATTTATTATGAAAACTAACAAACTGCATTTTCGCAATATAAGGACTAGCAGACCAGTGAGACAAATGTCTCATTTAAAAAAACAAAAAAGACCGTTTTTCAAATAGAACGCGTATTAAATAAAAACTGTACCCATACCTGGAAGGTGTCAAAGTGGTTGCCTAACCAATCGAGGTTTTAAGGCGCAGAGGGTCGCAGCTCCGTTTGGCTGCTGAAACAGTTTTTATTTAATACGCGTTCTATTTGAAAAACGGTCTTTTTTGTGATTTCTCGAAAACCGGAAGTGTCACGTGACTGAAATTCGGTTCCTGACCTGACATGACCATTCCAAACATATAACTTTCATAACTTTTTTCTCTATCTCTTCCGGTTTGGCTGCTGAAACAGCGTCCCAGATAAAACAGCGTCCCAGACAGACGGAAATCGCGTGATTTCTCGAAAACCGGAAGTGTCACGTGACTGAAATTCGGTTTCGGACCTGACATGACCATTCCAAACATATAACTTTCATAACTTTTTTCTCTATCTCTTACGGTCTGGCTGCTGAAACAGCGTCCCAGACGGACCAGCGTCCCAGACAGACAAGTCTATTATATATATGGATTATTGGAAACACACCAGTTATTTACATCTGATAAGACGTCATTACTGTTTTTCAATGTTCCAGTCTTTGTGTGAGATACGATCTGAACTGGATCAGTAGTGGATTCCATATTATTAATATATAATATAAATAAGATCGGGCCCAAGGTTAAACCTTGAGAGACGTCTACAGCAATAACCGTCCTATGTAAATAAATATACTCGGACAAACCATCTACATCCGTGTTTTAGATTGACAAACTGATGTCTAGTACTTAAAAAATCTGACACACCGTGTACATATTCCGTAAATCTCGAGCATGTTTAGCAATTTTTTATAATTAACACATTCGAATATAGCACCTGTATGTATGGAAACAGAATAACAATTATGCTAGCTAAACACCAAATTCTCTTTAAAAATCAACTACAGTAGATACGAGCGGACGTTTTTGGCACCTTCTTGTTTAGCTACAACTTTTTAAATCACATATTATGTCTTCGAACAATAGCGCAATTTATATCAGTTTTTTAATGAAGATTGATGAAGTCACGCCAAAAGAGCTAAATGAATAACTCGGATATCTTGGCGTAACACGTCAATAGGGCCCTGTGCCTTTAAGAAATAATACCATACTCCTTTCAGTCCAGATCCAACCTCGTCTGAATATTTTTTTATCGAATTTTAAGAAAGTCCTCGGAAGAAACAGGTAAGGAGACGATAACGAACTCCACAATTGTAGAGGATAATTTAAACAAAAATGAAAAGATAATTTTTATAACGATAAATGTCGCAATATCCGACGCCGTAATAACCGACACATCCACAACGTATTAAATGTGGAGTCAGGCACATTTTCCTCCTTGTCACCAACATGTCGCTATATCTGATGTCGTTATAATCGACACTTTTGTATTTTTACATAACCCGCTCTCCAAACAGTACCAATTTGCGCACACCATCTGTTGCATGATTTTTTCTTTCGGCTCGTTACACTGACGTGTGTAGCTAAATACACTGATCTCTGGAGACATAATCTTTAAAAGGAAAAGCAATACGTGTGTATCTGCCGGCTCAAATAAAAAATGTGACGCAAAAAACTTGCGGATTTATATGTACCTGAATATGGCTATGTAGATGTCTAGATGGTTAAAGCACTTAATTACTGGGAACTTAGCATTCGCATAGAATAGATCTGATTATCATAATTGGAATTTCTGAAATCGCTTTGCATATGTAGATTCCTACGCTGCGCAAAGGTCGTCAGTATTCTCGTGAAGACCACAAACCACAATATTCGGAATATGTCACTGCTTGGCAACCTTGTGCAATTTGTTTTTTTTCCAATATCTTAGTAATGCTCGACCTGCTGCTCAGCGATGTTATTAAAATTAATATAATATAATCTAAACAATATAATAACTTATTTATTATGAAATGTACCTAATTTGAACCTACTACATATATTTTTAGGAGAGCTAAAACCGCCCCTCAACCTTTCCTGTTAATTCGGATTAATTTCAATATTTTAGTTAGAAGATTCCTGCAACTGATTTCATATAGAATTCAAGCGTGGAATATTTTGTAAATTTAAAATGCAAAGAAAAATTATTAATAATTGGATAGAGATTGCTGTGTACAATTACATTGTTCAGGAACAACATTAGAGAAATGTTCATACTCATGAGTATTTCAAACTTTCTTCTAAACTGATACATAATGTAGTCAGGTATTCCAATGGTTTTTACACTAGTTGTGTTTCTTTATTACACGATGGGAAATGTTGTATAGCTTTAGAATAAAAAACAGGACAGATTTGGAATCAGTGTTGAAAAGTCGAATATAGTAATGATCGACTTACTGGAATTATCCCAAGGTTTCCTAAAACAACGAATATAAAATAAAAATGTATATTTAATGAAACATCGTTATTATACGGTGTGCTCAAAAAGAAATTACATAAGGGTTGGCCATGTAAAATAAAAGTAATGTCCACAACAAGCTTTAGAATTCATTAACTGTCATCACTGTTGTTATTGTACGCTTATATTATAGCATGTTATTGTGATTCAAATTTCTAAAGATTGCTGTCTCTACACATGGTATTAACAAATACAAATTGCAGGTATAGAGGATGGTAGATATAAGGCATACACTATTACTTTTTTGGGACACACTTTCTGAACATCGAGAGCATCTCTGTTCAGATCTTGTAATATGGATGTCTAAATTTACGTGTACCAGTGCAATCAAAGCTACCAGCTGCAATATTTCGCCATGAGACGGGCAGATGAGTTGATAATCCAAAGAATGTTAATTAGAACTTGCTGAAGTACCGGTTTTTGCGGCCAGTTAATCTCAATTTGGCGGGAAATGTAATTTTTAATCCGGTAGGTGTCGATTTCCTTATACGACGGTTAATGTAACTCGGCGATAACGAGTTGTAATATGGTAATCGCCCGACATTCCTCCGATAACTGGAAATTTTGCGTCACTTGCCCAGTGGCGAAATCACTTTGCCCTATAGCAAAATATGTACGCCTTTTGTTGCCACTAATTGAACAGTTGCAGTTCCAAAAGTATTTCGTAACAGTCTCGAAAATAAACGGAAACGGGCAGCAATTATGTATTATTATTAATCGACCATATCCGCATATAATGCGTTGGATCTACTTTCAACTTTCATAAGCGAGATAGGAATAAATAAATGTCAATGATAAATTTAGAATGGAACGCAGCACACATGTAATTTATTCAGCGAGTCAACCTTGTGATTGGACAAACACATGCGGGCGAGCGACGTATGCAGCAGGCAGCACTTGCATCTGCAGCAATCAATATAATGGGCAATGCGACCTCGGTGCTGCATGCGCATTGCATTGTGTGCGTTTAACTACATTCACATGCCCGTCAACACTATCACCAGTTATGCATCGCAATGTCGTGCAACTCGAGCCCAACAAGCCCTGGGATGGCCTAAATATGGGGACAACAAAAACCCAATCCCAGTTGGCGCTGGTTTTTCATTGCCAGGAACTGTAACGCGTGCAACGTGCAACCGTTAAGGAGGACTTAACCAGTTTTAATAACGCAGTGGGTGGCACCATCACATGTAGCAGCTGCACGACAAAAAGTACCGCATATCCTTCTTCCCCAGGATAACACCGTTTTATCAGAATGCACCCCCCTTCTCCTCCAGCGGTAATGTAAACAGATCACTCGCGCGACAGGCGTCCATTCCCGAATTAGGGCGTCAGAATTTAATCGAATCTCGCTAAGGCTTCCCATATTTTTTCTGCAATAACCTCAATCTAGCATCCTACGAAATAACCTCGAAACCGGCGATGCTAATACCGATCACGTAGTGAAGTATTATGAAACTCTCCAAAATATATAAATTTGCTGATATTCGCGTTGCCATTGCATATTTTTCGCTAATATTTAGTGGCGAACCTAAACGTCTCTTTACTTGTCTGATTCCAGTGCACTTACATCAAATACGTTGTTGATTTCGGCCTACACTCGAACGACAAATCTACCTAGACCAGAAGTGCGGAAAATAAACTTCAAAATTGGTCCCAATGCCCTTCACTGGCCATAGTGGTTATTTTATTAAATATTCTTATATTCTTTTAAAATATACGGAATGCTTCAAAAGACGTGAACATATATAATATACAGTGAGAGTTTTTTTTCACGCCCAACCTATTAAACCATAGAGACTCTGAAAGGTCTCTAGTCTCTACTCTCTAGCAAACCAACTGTTAGTTTTCCGTATGTTCGGTTTGAAAAAACTCTCACTGTATATACTTTACCACTACGGGCTACGGGTAAAGTGACCACGTCTCAGGGTTTCACCACTAAACCTCCGGACTCCGGGTTTTTTTATAATTTCTTCGGGTTACACCAGGAGGCTCAGGGTTTCAACACAAAATCTCTGGACTCCGTGTTTTGTTATAATTTCTGCGGGTTACTCTAATTTTGTAATAACATCTAACATTAGCTTCACCGTAAGTTGGTTATATTAATAAAAATAAAATCGCCACAAAAAATCTCGCGGGTGGCCTGAGCGTGTAATCAACGGTATAATATTGTAATGCTTTACTATTATACTAGAACTCGTTGGCCAGCCTACGTCTGGCCCTGCCAGCGTAAAGAAACGGTTAACAATAAAAATGCTTGCTTAAGCTGGTAGCCAGCCGACGTACGGCCCTGCCAGCGTTAACAATACAAATGCTTGCTGCATGCCCATCATGCTGCGTGTGCCAGCGCCAATCGGGCTTGTATCAGCTCTTATAATATAAGATTAACTCTATACTTTAATATTATTTGTAATACAATACTAGCTAATTAAAAATATGATTATTTAATGATGCTTCACTGAAATAAAGGTATGTTGCTCTTTCTATATTCTATCCATTAGCAACTTATTAAAGCTTTTGCGCCGTCTAGCAATTTGAGACTCCTATCTGCAGGGTTGGATTGTTACACTGTTGATGAATTTAATTATTGTATGGCAAATGCTCGATTCTGACGAATGATAGATAACCATAACATATTTAACCTCAAAAAAAAGCTGTTCTAAACACAGAAAATTCAGCGTATGTTGACAACAAATTAACCAACAATCAATCAGTTCACGTCAGGTAAATTATAACAATGCTTTCATAATAATCAAGTAGTTTGGCTAACCTGGAATTTGTTTTTCAATAGCAAAAGGACGCCAACTCGCATTTGTTTTTTTTAAGAACGCCGATCTCGTTTCCGGCTTCCGCAAAGGACGCCAAGCTTGTATTTGCTTTCTGGAAAGCTCCCTGCTGCTGCTACCTGCTTATACACCACGAATAAGACCTCCTCTAGGTACTGCTCGTTGCTGTCTGCCTCCCGCAGCTTCCAATCGTGTAGAATCTCGGCTCTAAAGGACACTCGCACAGCCTACGGTTGGAAAGGACGCCAAGCCCGTATTTGCTTCCTGGCTATATTTCAGCTGCTGCTACCTGTTTCTGGATTACGAATAAAGCCTCTTCTACGTGCTGCACTATGCTTTCTGCTTCCCGCAACTCGAAAACTTGCAGAATCTCAGCTTCGAAGACGATCTTGAACAAGCTACCCTCCAGGTCCAATTTATTCTGGAATTGCACTCCGGAACACTGCCAATTTAACCACGCCTGGCCCGCACACAGGTAAATATATAAAACGCACAACTGGGCACAAAACCAACAAAATTTATCAAAATCGGGAAGCCAGACAACACACAAGCTTTTGCGACTCTCTCGATCACCATATCAACATGATTTACAATTGTTTATCTGTAAGTGTACATTATTTGATCTGAATTTTTAATTGTTTCGTAAATGTCATTCAGGAAACTATAACCTCACAATTGGTAATACTTTTCTCTTTTAGTTAATAAACACTGATTAACACGCCACCAGCACTTTCTCGTAATCTTCAGTAATTCTCAGGTTGCTTCTTATATGCTCTTTACATAATCTGTGCCTTGTTGTACTGTTTTATAATCCCTTTAGCTGCGTCATCGATTGTTAGCACTTGGATATGAATGCAAACCGTCTGTGTTGATGCTTTATTGTTAATACATGCAAAACAAGCAGAAACAATCCGTGTTTAGTACGACGTACGATATGAACAAGTATTGCAGTTACCCCTTGCAATGTATTTGCTAACCATTAGTAGAAATGAATAAAAACATGGTTTTTATTTGCTTGCTTATTCTTTTCTATAAACATTCTGTATTTCTCACTGAAGAAAACCCTGTTTTTACTTACGAAGGATCTCAGGGGTTGTATAAATTGAAAAGCGGTCACCCTAGCTACGGGTCCTATACGCCCGCACTATTTTCTTCCATTATTTCCCGTCTTGCTTTTTCCTTACTTCCCTATATAACTAGGTTCTGTATATCTCCTTTAAGGCTGTCGCACTATCTTTTCCTTGGTCCTCCTCTTAGCCGGTTGCCTTACGATTCTTCCGCCAATATTCTTCTTGGTACTTTTGTATCGCTCAACCTGTACACATTCCCCAGCCATCTATATATTTGTACTCTTTACACTGCCCACAAGATCTGGTTTCTCATACAATTCCTTTAATTCTCGGTTTGTTCTCATTGTCCACACTTCACTGACATTCTTCCCTTCAAAGATCTTTCTATATAAAAACCTTTCTCACCAATAAAATGTGTAAGCATATTTTGCTCCTCCACAGCCAAAGTCATTAGATCTGTAAGAACAGTTGGTTTTAATACGGTTTCGTATATTCGTAGTTTTTTTCGTCTTGGAAAACTCTTTGATTGTAGATAATTCTTTACTTTGACTGCAATCACTACTGAGTATTTGTAACTTTGTACTTCCTCTATTCGTTCTCATCTTCTTTGTGGTTCTCTGTTAGATATTGATGCGACCACTACCTCTTTCAATTCTTGTCAGCATCTTGAGATTATTGTTAGGTCATCTGTTAATGCTAGGCACTGATGCATTGTGTTGTAAGTAATAATGCCATCTCTCCACAGTCTTTTATTATTGACGATAGTGGGTCCCCCTTGTCTTAGCCTACAATTAACCTCAACTCGTACTCTATTAGCGTCATTTATGTTAATTTCACAAACTTTCCTGGTAAGCCTAGTTTTCTCGATACTGTATAGTTCTTCTTGTAACACTATCGTAAACTTGTTTATAAATATAATCAATGAATAGCATGTGCAGTTCTATATGTATTGTTCTAGTGGCATTTTTCTTGTATTTGTCTCATTGTATAAAGATTTGATCCATCCCTTATCTTCTCTGTCTAAAGCCATATTGGCATTCTCAAACTGTTGAATCCATATATTCCATATTTTTCCTGCAATCAGCTTTACATTATCTTAATATATGACTGCAAGTTTCACATTGTAATCTGTCCCATTTTTTGTATACTGGGCAGATTATAGCTTTGGATCATTCATTCGCCATCTTCGCATCCTCCTATAAGTAAAAAAAGTACATTTCAGGGCGCTTCACTCCACACGTATATCATCATAATCTCAGGAATCGGATAATTCGGAGTAAAAAAATAATATGTCCGTGTCCGATTTTGCAACGTTACCGAGGTAAGAAGAAAAAAATCATTTAAAAAACATTGAAAAACAATGACAACAAATGAATTTGTTTCTGTCGGATCATTCGAAAGGTATTTTATTTAATTATCAAATTAGTTTTACTATTAAGATATTACACGATCTAGAAGTTAAGAAAATGATCCAGCCAAAAAAAGGTTCTCGAACTTCAACAAATTCCCATGGCCGAAGAATTTGCTCCAATTTAACAATGAAAAATATTAAATATTAAGCTGAAAGTGAATATGCGTTTCAACCAATTAATTGTCTCTACTTTACCATGCAAACTATAAATTTAAAAGCTCTGTACAACTTAGTTGCTACAAGTGTGACGTAGCATTCTGCTCTTCCGAGGGAATAATATCGTGATCCATTTTTTTTTTGCCGAGGGGCCAAATATAACCTGCTGATAATTATAAACATGCCCAATTATACGCATATACATACAACCAAGAGGATGAAAAGGTATACCAAATGAAACGCTTACCAATGATACGTCAATACTTCCTTCAAATTTTTGGATAACTTGGAAGAAGTCACTTGGTGTTTATTATTTTTCACTTTATATGCGTCTTTGTTTTTATATTCAATGCTAGTTGGCTTCCGACTGTTTCTTTATGAGCTACCTCCTTTTTCAGGGTTAGGTTCTTCTAAGCTGAGGCCCTATACGGTAAGTAAGTGTGTTTGACCGCAAGTTAAGACTGATTATTTGTTATTGTCGTTGCTGGCAACTGGCGCCCACTTTGTTTCTCTTTTTATTCAGCAATTTTAATAGCCTTCGCCTAGTTCTTATCAACTACCACATATTTCAGAGAGTTTTGAGCTAGTCTGAGCTTCCTGGAGCTGAGTGAAAAGGGCGTTTTACATCTTTGTGGAGAAGACCAAGACGTTTTTTCATTTGGTTTAACGTTTCCCCTCCACTATTAGAAGGATGGGACTAATTTTATGACTTAATTTGAAATGATATTTTTTCACGCTTGGTGAGAAGCAAAGGAGTATGGCCACCACAAATAAGCACGTGAAACTTACATCAATTATACTAAAAAATAATGCACCACGAATCGATCATAGCACAATATCAAAGACGGGTATTTTTCATTCAAATGCAAGATCAAATATCCGTAGCAGCGCAATGGAATGTTCGGCGACCCACTCACTGAACGGTAGCATTCTCAATTTAAATTTTTAATTTACAATAATTGAACGCCATCTTATAAATAGACACCACTTAGCGTTTGTACTTTCGGGCCGCACTTAATAATGAAAAGGCGATTAATGCTGCGGAAGTTTCGGACGGATATCGGAAATTCAAAAGGTCAGGCGTGATTGCGACAGCAAAATGGAACGAACGAGCGCTCGCTTGCTCGCCACGCATGTAGAATAATTATGACGCGAGAACTGAAAAGCTGCTGGCAAAAATGAATCGACCAACACGAAACTATTTAATTAAGAACTGGTACGAACGGGCAATGGTGGACAGAGAGGAAACTACAAAAACCGCGTTACGGACAGTTAGTGAAACTCGATTAATTTCGTAAAGCAATCTGCGAAACACGTTCCAAAACGAGAATGCAAATTGATGTCCGTCTGAGCGGCATTGCATGCACAAACGAGTTCTTCTTTTACACAAAATCAGCCGGTTTCCGTTACTTTCGGTGTCAAATGAATGTGGCTGTCGAAGTTGAAAAAGACCCGTTAAACAAAATTATTGCCCATAAAATAAGTCTGCCGAGAAACAAGATTTCCGATCTTAGCATCCATTAGATGATTTTTAGGTGCAGTTTATCAACATGCCAACCTACTGCCAAATTAAAATTGCAAAATTTATGAATTCAATACCGCAACGAAATGCTGCAATTCATTCAACATGGAGAAAACAAAACCATGCATAATCAATTTATTAAATGATCGATCGATAATTTTAAACGTAAACAAAACTAACTACAATAATTAAGTGACCCTGTAGCATGGTTCGTTATTTTTACTGCATATTAGTGCATGAAAACTATTAAGCTATTAAGCTATTATATATGTACCTATTAATTATGTAGTGGGCTGTATTTAACAACAAAAATAATGACAAACCATAATTTTGACCTTGCTCATACTGCTTTAAATATAAGAATGAATATAAACGTGTAACAATGTTAACCTTGATGCATTTCTTGGTATTTGCTATGAAATTGGTTATCGTAACATACATAAATCATTAACCTTTAATAAAATCACAAGTTCCTGGTGCATTAAAGTCTGAAAATTATTTAATACACGATTATATCTACTCACGTAGAGCGAATCCTTAATCGTCAAAGTCTGATAACATTAGCGACAATTAGAACAATATTTACTTCTTCTACTATCGTAAGGATGATATTAATTGGTCAGTAATTTTCTTAATCAGAAACGAGTCATGGTTTCTGTTCAGATTTTTGGCGTCGGACTTAAATGACATACAAAGATTGGTGTGTAACCATTACACCAAAACAGATAAATATGTTTTTTCTCTGCTTAAATTCAATCAATAAATCGCAGTTCAAATGTCAAGTAATTCTAATAATTTAAGCCTTGATAAAAAGCGAAACTAAATAACATGCTTTTATGAAATAACAAGGGATACTAAATAACATGCTTTTTTATTCCAATCAGCTTATAAATGCATACCACGAGCACTGATATCGATTCGACTTTAATTACTTTTCACTGGTAGTTCTAAATTTATCCAAAGGTCTAGATGCAGAGATCCCAGAAAATACAATGCGACTATCTTTCAAAGATGAATGAAATTATCAGACATGTCCCTCTAAAAATGTAAAAAAAACAAATTACTGTCTTTCGCTTAGTAAGCTAAAATAAATAAACGATTTTAAAAGCATTTTATTGGATGGAAAACGACCCCATTATCAGCAGTTTGATGTGAAATTAATAACGGATATCAATGCTTCTCTTGAATTGTTGATTAGCTGGCTTGTTCAAACGTTAGCACTACGTTGCTAAACCTGCAGCGTTTAACAAATTACAGCGTCCACACAATTCTCTAATTACTAGCTGAAAAGGCGATGGAAATTATTGCAAACGCCAACTACATTTATCATGCAATTCCACTTCCATTTGTTGGGCAATGCACAACGCAGACGTAATTAAGTCTTAAAGTAAAATTGAATGGCTAGCGAAATAGCTACAGAAAGCTGAAAGGTTCCAGTAGTTAGTAATCCAAAAGCGTGCAACAATGCAGCGTTACGGAGCAAAAGAGCTCTTTGTATGCAAATGGCGTTCGAAACGACGCTTATCTGGGCTTCCCCACGCCAAATTTAGGAAGACTGATACCAGGCATACAGTCGGACTATTTTACACACAAATATGTCATTTAATCGTACACGGTTCCTCCTTTATAACTAGAAAGAAATACACAGATCGCACTGAAATGCCACTAACTTATGAAGAAAAATACACTTGTTTTGGAGTTTGAATAAATTTACATCAAGAAGAATTAGCTTAAGAATAGCAAATATTTAATCAAACTTTCACGATTAATCTCAATATTATTCAGGTATAATATAAAGTGCACTACATAGGTATGTAAATTAGGGTTGGCCAACACACATGATTGGTTGTAATTAAACAAAAATCATGTTTTCTATTCAAACAAACTTTTTTTTTTGTTTAGAACATTTTCTTTAATTCTGGATTTTGTGGATGTAACTACTTGTATTTAGTAGGTAGCGTTAGAGTAAAATCTAAAAATGTAGTAAATAAATTGTGAGTTTAGTGGTGGGCTTGCAAACGCGAAGATAAATTAAACACATGTCATCTAAAGGCGTTTATAGAGTCCCTTGCTCCTATAATGTACACACTGGTGAAACTGGACGTTCAGTAATAGCTCGTATTTCTGAACACGATACCGGTCATAAGATCCGTTTTGATGAAACTTTTATTATCTGCAAATTGCCATTTTTATTCAGCAGCAAGGTTCGAAAGCTATCCCCTTCCCTCCATGTCGTAAACGCTAATTTCTAAACCCCGTGCCCTCTTCACTCAACCGCGACGACACTTGCCTACAACTATTACCTTCTTCCTTCCGATTGTTACAAGAGTTTGACCTATGGCGTGGTTCACATATTGAGTTACCGTGCTCTTTTGCTTACCTCTTGACGAAGCAACTTATGAAAGTGGGGAAAACGTTGAGTTCTTCAATCTCAATAACGACACGGTCCAATCTCAGAAGAGCAATCTTAATGAAGTAACTTTCATTTTAGCGTCGAAACTAATATTTTTAAAACATCCCTTTGCTTGAGGATGCAGAATAGCAGTGTTATTTTCTAGTTTTTTGTGTTTTGTAGTGGTTCTTCTTATATTCATAATTCTACTATTATGTAACTACCTATACATTAAAATATATATTTATTAACGACAGTATCAATTTAAGCACTTGCTTAAAATGTAATTGTATAAAACATTACGCTTTGTTTTAAACATGACATCCCTGTATGTAATTATACCGTATGCTTTATGTTAGCGTCTCGTATTTCACAATTATGGCAAAGAAAGGGAATGAAGTGATAGAAGAGTTTGAAATTTGTTGGAATTAAACAGGACCTGCTTGATAAAACCGTAACGACGTAGAAGAGTCATTACTGAAAAAGTTTTTCAATCAATTAATCAAGTAATTTTGTTTCAATACAATTGTTTTAAGCGTTCCCCCTATAAAATTGAACAACGGAAATTAGTGACAGAATTGTAATCTTATATAGCGATTTAACTAAATTGTTTTGACCTTCTCAAATTCACGTGGTATTCAAAAAACACGAACCTGAGCTGATGGAAAAAGGATATATGTCAAAGTTCAAAGGAAACAGCTACAAATAAAATGAAGAAAGTTAAAACCACCTTAGCATATTTTCCCAATAGATGTGTAGATACGAGATATCAATCAATGAAGGAAGCAAAATTTGCAGTGGATATTTGAAGTTTAAAGCCAGCTCTTTCAGTATAAGAATCTCAATCAAATATGTACTGGGGCGGATGCTCTTGATAGCTTGTTAAGGCGAATGTAAATAGCTTTTGACCCATTGGCTTTCCAAGCAACGGAGAAATTCGTCTAGTAAAAATAAATGAAGCTTGATTACCAAGCAAGCAAAGTTCAAATGTCGAACCGCCATCTTTACGCCTTTCCTGCTGAATTGATGATTGCTCATCTTTTTACTCGATTTTCAATTTTTCAATTACCCACACATTACATTTGATTCTTAATTCCAGCAACTATCTCTTTAAATTGAAGTTGTTTCTGGTTCGAGTATTTATAAAGCTATAAAGGCATTACCTCGGGCAGGAGAGAGGTATTTCAGGCGCAGATTCAGCGAACATTGTATTTAATAATTCCGTTTACCGCAGTAGGTATTAATCTCAGAATATATTTGCTCGTGTGCTTAAAGCTAGAGCAAATTTCGCACGCGATGCGGGTTGGTCGGAGATAAAGTCCTAGCTGAATAAACGTTTAACCCGAGGTTTAACCCATTGTGCGAATGCTGGATGGCATAGACAGTGCCATTTGCAGGACGGTCACGCGCGTAACCGGTGGACCACGCACAATGTGGTAGCTGGACGGCCGCTCCTTTATGTTTTTGTCGTCGTATAATCACAGAAGACAGCTTTACATGTTATAATCCCGTGCATAATTCAGTTTGCCGTGGACGAACCCCAACAAATGCACGTCGAGTTGTCCGCAATTCAAATTCTCGTTAAATGGGAAACGTTTCATTTTCAACAACCGAGAAGCTGTTAAGCGTGGAATTGTATCGGTAACGGAATATCACATCCTGGGCTATTGCGTACACCCACGAGCGAAAAACTTCGCCCACATACTAACAACGCGCCGCGCTGTAGGCTTCGTATTTGCACCACCTACCATTGTGACCTCTATTGATTCTCACGGAAAATCTGATACCCAATCTTTTACAAAGCACTAAGAGTTCCCCGTATACCTCAAACTAAAATAGCTACACTTTTACAGTGCCATCTACGCATTGCTTGCATTTTGCGAGTAGTCTATAGATAAAAAATAATCGAATTCCCCACAACTTGGCCTCACTCCTTAAAATTTACTATTCCCATAAACATACTAACATACAGTTAACACTTTGTATAATTTGTACTACTTCGTGGTTTTTATATACAAGCATAAATAAAATTACAACTTTTACTGTTAAATTGTAAATGTGTAACTCCTTAATTGGTAAATAAAGTCAAACCGTGCACTACAATACATGACGGTACTGTATGTTCTTAAATAATTGGAAAGACAATATAAAAATATGTTTAGAGCATTTTAAGAAATATTTTACTATTATTAAAAACCACATAAAGCTAACAAAATATTGTGCCAAAGTCCGTTTGACACATTGTTAATAGTTATATACAGGACGTCTAGCGAATTTTCAGCTACGAATTAAGCAGGTAGTTGAGTGAAGTAATGCTAAAGTATTCGCATCCTCTTCATTTCACATTTTTGTTACCGACTTTATGTATAATTTATTCACGTACTTTTTCAAAAAAATATACTATCACCTGTTTGCAATGCATCTGCTTTTATGGTAAAATCTAGTCTTGCCTATTGCATAATATATTTTTCGTAATATTTATCTGTGCAGACCTTGTAGTGTTCATATAACCGACCGTTGGCTTGCTGTTTATTTTCGTACGGTCAACTTTTGAGCTTTTCATCGTTGCTCATTGGACCACGAGATTTCAAGTTCTACTACTTATCTTTCGTTTAAACAATTACGGTGACTATATTCCTGTGCACGTGCCTACAATATAATGACAGAGATAGTTTCATAGAACAGCTTATGTTATTTTAAAAGCTATTTTGCACAGCTATCGATGTACTTTTACTCCAAATGTCAAACATGTTGCAAATTATTTACGGAAAAATATATCCAGTGCTTAATTATTTCATCATATGTTAGGTAAAATTTGATAATGTATCAAGCGGACTTAACGTACAATACATGTGAACGAGTTTATGTTTATAAGGAATACATTTTCATGCTTTACTGCAACTCAAGATATTAGCGCATTTATACTGTAAAAAATATATTAAAAATAAATAAAATGATGAGGAAGGTTCTATCGTAATAATAAGAGCCGTCAAAAGGTCCTTACTATTCCGGAAATACAAATCGATTTTCAATTAATAATTTAGTATTTAATTTTCGTACAAACTAGAATTGCCGACAGCAAACATTATTATTTCTACCATTGTTCCCATTGGTGGTCATGGTAATCAAGTGACTTTTCCACCTTGCAACTCGTTATAAGTACGCTTATTTAGATATAATCAGATTATATATCTTTTCAGGCTAATGGTTAGCAGGCAATCTGAACTATTAGTTCGGTGATTAAACGAGCTGCTTGCTTCATTAGTATGACCAAATTAAAAATACGATTAAATGCAGAAACATTTCCAAGATTTGAATACAGTTAGTTGCTTCTGAAAACGAAGAAACCACACGCAATGTTCATTGCTAACCCGTTGACATTAAACATTTAAAATATGTATGTATGATAAAGTGTTTTTTCTAAATTACATTTTCTGTAACCTTTTATAGGCATACTAGATTTACTACAACAATTATTGGCTAACAAGTGTGTTAAAAAAGGTTAATTCAAAATATCATCAGCCATCAACAGATTAATGAATACATAGAATAAAGCACATGCAGTACAGAGTACACCTCGCTTATAATGGATTCAGGGGACAGTCAATATTATTCCATTACAACCGAGTGTCCATCTTATCCGAATTTGTTTTGTTCTTGTTTCCGGCTGTTTGAAACTGTCTTTGATTTATTGACAGACGTTTACTAACTTCGGTTTGCGTTGAACCATTTTCGATATCAGTCAATATAGATTTGTTTTTATTTAATGAAAACGCAAGTCTAGAGGGACTTGGACATCATTACACAATGTGTGCACTAAATATTATTTAACACAACTGAAACTACATTTCAGCAATACTGCACTGTTGACGTCGATGTGTCGAAATTCGGGGGTTGCCTTCACGATATAAAGGGAATCCACCAACGAAATTCGGTTCTGATATAATGTACTTCTATTTTTAGTTCATTACAAGCGAATAGCCATTATAAGCTAGTCCATAAAATCTGGTTCTATTTACAAAGGTTGAAATGACTCTTTAGTCAGGACTTTGGTAATGGTTCGTTACAAACGAGAGTCAATTACAAGCAAGTCCATTCATTACATGTGGACACACTGTATGTATAACCACCAGTTTTAACATAAATTTAAAAGTGTTGTGGAGCAAAAACCACATCAGAATGTTTTCTCTTCACGTTCTTAATGACTAGATCAAGTTTTTATTTTTGCTATATATTTTTAATTTTGTGTGCTAGTTTAATGATAGAAATGAATACTATTATTATTGTTACTTTTATGCACGCTATATACAGCGGTATTAGTAATAATAGTAATTTCCAAAAGCAGAGACTATCTGCTTCTATTTATTCTAACTAATACATAGTATACATAATTTAAAAAATTGGTACCATAGAAGATGGGATTTTGATCTTTTACGTAACAGATTGACGTATGCACTGCTCTAGTAGTTAATAGTACTATTGGGACACAACGTATTTACTTTTGAATATTTTCAGCAAGTTCACCTTATTTGTTTATTTTATCATTGTATAAGTAGCTGTATATTATGGGTGTTGAGTATTGTAATATCAATCAGATATGTTTTACTGTGCCATTGATATAAATGTTCTCTTTCTGATGACGGAGCCGCTGCTGTACAACTCACAAGGTTCGTTTTCAACAAGTGTAATTGATATGTGTTGATAGTATAACATGTTTATGTTTATGTTGTTCTGCTAATTTCGATTGGATAAGTTTTGCTACCTGATATGTCTGGAAGTATAGTCTGCATCGGCGAGTGCTTGACAGCAGGACGTGAGTGATACATTTTGCAGCAATAACATGATCTTGAATAGAGCTCAGGAATCTCTCTTTCCGTTACTGGAAACAAGCTTCCACGGCGAACCAAGAGTTTGACGTTTCATTGTCTGCATGTGCTTAGTTGAGATCATGTGAGTGTCTGCCGTGAAACCTTTTTGTGTATATTACTTTTGGGATACGCAGGGAGAGTTATATTATATTGAAGATCGAGATGTGCAGATTGGTTGTCAGAATGAGCAATCGCAGAGTGCACGTTGAAAAGACGAAGTTAGGAGATAATAATTAATCCCTTCCCCACATTACTTGATCGTAGAATTATTAATTGCTCGACCACAGATTTGGAGTGTAAAATCCTATCTTTTAACATTGACGTTGGTGGATGGCTTCTTTTCTAGGACTCTGCTTTTGACAAACGTACAATGCCAAAACTATGATGGTTAAGCTTTTATGACAAGAGTTCTGAAATCATATTTAGTCCCTCCATATAAGGACCTCTTGCACCTCTTGGCATGACCTTAGCTTTTATTACTCTAAAGCAAAGGGGCTGGGGCAGGTCAAGGTACCTACTTGTATGTTTCCTCTTCTTTCATAACATCAAATCTTATCAATTCTATATGGAGTGCCTCTGTCTATACTGTTCTATACTGTGCAGGCCAATTGTATCGCGAAAATCTTTCAGTTATCGTAAAGTTTCAAATCAACCATATACAACAACTGGCTGAGAATATTACTTTAATGCAAACATTTTGTTCTAACATGTGTTTAAGCAACAGTGCCGGTAGAGTTTTTAGAAGATAAATATATGCCTGTAGGTACTACTTAACAAGAATTTTAGTTGTTTTGATATTTGGTAAAAGATACGTTCATTCTCCATTCCTAAAAATAAGGTACACATCATCCGAATGTTCTGTGGGAACTATTGAAATTAGTGATGGGCTTATTCGAATCAAAAATAACCGGTTATCCGGTTATTGAAATAACCTGTGTAACTCGGTTTTCGTTCCAAGTATTCGGATGAAAAATAACCTCATCCTGATACGTACTACGTGCCGCGTCTCAGCGACCTGCGAGTGATCGAAATTCTGTAAATAATACGTCATTCATAACTCATATAACCTTTTCTACGTATGTACTTGATTGACCCAAGTGAGGCTCGCGGTTGCTTGTTGATGTTATTAAGACATTTGAGACTCCCAGTCGACGAGTTAAATTTATGGGGCCGTTCCTATTAAAGATAACGTTCTGCTGAGTATGAGATTTGCCGAAGCTGTGTTGGTATTAATTTATAACTGCCTAAATTTTTGCTTCGAAACGCGGTTGATTATGCCTAATAAGGGATAAACAGAAAGCGAAATAAGATTTTCCAATATCGTAAAAGATTTATATTTAATTTTTAATAACGGAGCAGTCGGGACAAGAAGTGGATTTCGATGTTGAAAATTTTAAGTGTGCGTCCTTAAAACCGCGGAAGGCTGAACGTAGATAATTTATGGATTCTAGAATATACCGGTATGATGTGCAAGCGAAAAGGGAAGGGTGGCTACTAGAGAATTTTAGGAACTAAAAATAGATTCAATAGATACTTTGTATTTACATATTTATAATTTCTTTATGATTAGTATTGATATAGCTATTCTCAATGGTTTAAACTCCTTAGAAATCAAATAAAAAGCATTTATACAATTATTATAATTAACGATTAACTGAGTTCCTCTGCTATTTGCAAGTTACGATGCCGATGCAGATGACGGTGAACCGCCAACCGGCAAACCGGCTGACTTAATCGAAACGAATCGAGAGCCAAAATTGATTCGAATGATTATTCAAATAATCAATCGGTTATTAATATGATTCGAATGCAAATAATTCGGTTATGAAAATTGTCCGGTTATGCCCATCACTAATTGAAATGTTTGATTAAATAGGGATGTATAGACGAAAGCCTCCTATGCCAAATTTGATTATGGTGGTCTGTACCAGCGGTTTTCCAACAGTGGGTATCATTTATTGCGGTAATGTTTTATGACTGTATATCAAAGGGTTGCATTGAAGGCAAAGCATTTACGCTGAGTTCATCTCCAGTTATCCGTGCTGCATTTTTAATATGGTAGATAAATTCAGATAATAAGTATTGTAAGCCATCAATTAGTATTTAGTAACCTGTCTTTCATGAGGAAAAATTATTAAGAGATTATTATTATTATTCAATACAATCCGATATAACTATGAGCAGCATCGATTTTAGACTGCAGTTATTCACTTTTAAAAATATATACATATCCCAATCATTAGAATTCAGTACATACGATGACTTCTAGTTATACGATTCTAGCAGCAAATTTGTTCCAATAAAAAATTCCCGTCACATAAACGGCCACAACATTTATAAAATTCCACATTTGGGCAAATTGTTTTCTTTCGTAGTCCGGCCATTTTGTGGACTGCGGGGTTATTTCAGTAAACAATAAAATCTGACCCGAGGCAGCAGAAACCTTTCATGTTCGTTGAGTAAATCAGGCACGAAACTGAGCTCCCATAGCATATCCTTGTCGTGTATGAGGTTAAAGTGGAGGAGTTTAAAAATAAACTCGGCGTGGAGTATTCATTATAAATGCCGGCGCACCGTTATCTATTTTGAATGCAGCTACGAATCGATGTATTAAGCCCATCCATCGCCTCTCCTCCGTGGACAAATGTGCAACCGGCTCCAGGTATTAACCATGCAGGAGACACGCCCAGTGGCGTAGGCGTAGGGGCGAGGCGGCGGGTCGCCCAGGTTACTGACACACAAGCTTCGTCTGCTGCCGCCGCTTTTTACATGTGCAGTTCTCCTTTAACGTGTGCCATTTGTGCCCGCGTCACCTTAACAAACCGTTGGAAAACGTCCAAGCACTCCCGGATATAAATAGATTTAATAAAAAATCGATGCCAGTTTATAACTAGCGCCTTTAATAGAATCTTCGCGATGACAACGTTCCACGAGTTCTACTCGTATTAACAAATAAACAACAACTTCCCAAGTTGGCCGCTCCACTTTCGGCGAAGAGGATGGTTGAACGAAGTCGGCAACGAGAAAATGCACGAATCGCAATTAAGTACCTCATCCTGCATAACTAAATCAAAAACTTTTCTCTCGGGAGCAATCCGCCTAAATTGGGGGCTAAAATTCCAGCCAGTATCGTACTGCGGAAAAATAGCGAGCTGTGAGGGGTTACCGACCCTCTTTCTTTGAACGGGGTAGTTTCTGCTTCCGTTTGGCTTGTTTTCGACGATCGATACACATGGTGTTATGAAATATTCCACAATTAAAATTAATAAAATGAACAAGCCTATGAAAATGATTTTTAACATAACACGTAAGGACTAATAAAATATTGGGATTGACAGTTTATAACGGACCATCTGAACTTGATTTAATGTTTGATCGAAGGTTTTTATTGTATGGCTCGAATCACTACGTAATACGTATTTACCATTACCTTACGATATATATTTTCAATTTTTTAAGAATATATTGTTATACTTAGTATTGACTTTACTATCTACGCCAATATTATAATAATATCTAATAGACTGCTAAATTGATCCTATCCATTCACTTAAAAATACTTTATATAAAATATGTACCCTAATATTTTAATTTATTTCTTTGACTAGGCAGCTCAGGTTATAACAGACATCTTATCTGAGTTGGGGACTTGCGTTAAAAAAAATCTATCAAAATAATTGTAGAAAATGCTTCAGAATGATTTTAAATCTTTCAACTGTCACTGTCAACTTACTAATATGACACTTAGCGGAATTTATATTTAATTAACACAAATCAGTTCCAATATGTTGAAAAAGAGTAAGTATTTTTGTAAGTATGTAATTCATTATTCCACTATTAATACTAATTAATGTTTATTAATTACATATACCTGTTTATCTTCCCCTTTTAAAATGGACCCAATTCTTCTGTAGAAAAGAGCACAAATATAACCAAGCTATTTTGTCACATGTATTTGAATCTTCAACGGGGAACCCCATGAATCCACAGTGTTGCAATTAACCAAACACCTCCAAAGTGTCACGCTACAACTCCAACAGCCACCCAGCTCTCCTAGATAGTAGATCCTTTATTACATACAACTGCAAATCCAAGATGTAATCCTCTTTACAGCAACCAACATAGTATCCATTCCATCAACACCGACCCAAATGATATGATGAATTTGTGACAGCAAGCCCAATGAAAATCCAATTCACAGATGTCTTCACCTCAATTACGACCCGCACGAACTCGAACCAGCAATTCTCGTTCCAGGTTATAATTCATCCATTAATAAGTATATGCCAGCATACCCATCCAAATTATTTACAGGTACCTGCGTATGGACAGAAATCCATATCACAGCTCTTCCAGTCAACCCAATATTCATAGTTCTTCTTTTATCAACTAATTAGTCCCCTCTTCTTGTTCAAGTATGTCTCAGTTTTAAATTATCAATTATTCCATTTATTATTAATTAATTTTGTCCTTTGCACCCTTTTATATCACACCATTAATAAACTTTGATAATAAAAGGGTTTATTTTATAACTTTTTCTTAATACAAAAGAATTATGTCTACATTTTTGAATCGAAATCAATTGTTATGCAATAATAAATTTTACTATAGCAATCCTCAATGTTTAACAGAATGTTTTAAACTAACATCCTGGATTACTTTTTACTACATACAGTACATTTTCTTAGTTAATCTGACCAATTCCAAGTAACTTATTTAAATATTAATTTAGCTTATGACTTTCATATTGTTTCAGACTATCTTATAGTTTGTTTGTTCTAATTATTTACCTTTTAATTATAAATTGCTCTCTGTTAACTTCAATAACCATTCATTTTTAATCCAAAGATAATTTTAATTTATTTTTTTAGAACATTTTGTATAGCTATTTTGTTCTAATTTTTGATTAATTTCACCCTTGTACTTTTAATAATTAGATAGTTTTTCTATCCAGAATAACCTCCTGTCTAGTAATTTACTACTTTTTTAACAATTAGACGACAGTCCTGGTCTGCAACTATCACAATATATGTATATTTAAATTGATCCTTCCTCCTGCTACTAGCAAATTTAGAAATTGCAATAATGGTTACTCTCGCCTGACAATTAATTTTAACAATATATTGTAAAACTACACCAAAACTAAAACTAAACAAATAGTGAATATACAACTATGTTTACAAGTGCCAAAAGTCATGTTTCTTGTTTTCCCAGAATATTTCAGTTTATTTATTTTTCATCAAACTAAAGTTTCCAGACAATTAAAAACTAACTGTCCCTACAATCTGATCTTCAATCAATTACTGAAAATGAAAAAAAATGATAATCATTCTTCAACAACCTTCTAAAATTAATTTAATTGCTACCAGTTAAATAATTTTGTATTTGGTTAATAGTGCATATTGTATGTATATGCACAATTAAATCGTATATAAATAAATACTGCAGGTTATAGCTATTTAGGACATTAGGCCGGTAGCTGAGCATATACGCGAATACCGGCCGTGTGTGTACTGAACAAGAACAAGAACCATTTTGATTTTATTAAAGAATTATCCCAAACTGTTGCTTTAAAAATGCTGTGATTCTTGTTATACATTTGGCAGTACCGAAGTGTATCGTTTGTGACGCTGTCTGTGTCAAATGCGAGGTTAGTTTTTGTGTCAGTTTGTGCGAGACTGACAAAAACATAACCTGCTAACCTCGAATTTAACATTGACTGACAGCGCCAGCAATAATATACTTCAGTACTACCAAACGTACAAGACGAATCACAGGCGTTGCTAAGCGCTACCGGCCTAGGCCATAAAAACATACCTACCGGACTCGTTGCTATTGCTAACCTGGTAGATAGTCGCTATCTGACCAGTATACAAAAAAGAAAATACTAGTTTGTATATTATATACATGTAATGCTTGATAAATATAACTGCATATACAGAAAGCTGAATTACACACGTAATTCATTGGCACAACGTTTATCTTGAACGCAAAAACTGAATTCACCAACGCGTGAATAACATGGCATGTTAACGCGTGTTTTATATTGTACTTTCTTCAGTTTATAAGCAAGCGCTTTTTAATTTTAAAATTGCGCGACATAAATTCTTGGGACATTAAAGTGGAACATCGTTCCTAACAGTATTTTTTCAAATATTTGAACATAAAACAGCAAAATATGCACAAAATCAAATTTCACAGTGACTGCTAGCACTGATAACTGATAACACATTCCCTGTAACCATAAAGCGTTATTTTATATCGTACGGTAGCAAAATATTTCTCAATTAAATATATCCTATCAATGTTGAAACTGGAGAGTAATAGTTTTTGTTAAAACATAATTCGACAATGCATTATGCTTTACAAATTTACGCGAAAAACCGGACACTCAAATATATTTATTAGGGATGTCGGCGGGTACCCGGGTACCCGTGTCGACCCGGGTAATGGTCAACCCGGGTATATTTTCAGGACCCGGGTACCCGACTAGTAAATTATATGTAATTTTTAGAAAATCAGCCTTTTTCGGAGAAAATATAAAACTTGAAAACAATAGGAATAAGCTCTAGAAAAACATAACCCTTCAGAAAAAACCATACCACATAATGTTTCTTGTTTCATATAATAAATCCACTTCACGGAAATATTCTACCCGTCAGTAGTACCATTAAATCGCATCAGTATGGGATGAAGTAACATAAATTTCCTCTGTGTGATTTTGATGCTGCTACGCTACGAATTTCGAATAAAAAGTTACGTAGTACTTGAATTTGATAGCACTTGGAAGTGTGAAAATATTTACAAATAACAGACGACTTGCAGTTACAATTGGGGAGTAGCTAGTATTTCAGTTTAGTTCAGTTTAAAATTCGCGGCGTAAAGAAAGATGTTCCGATGTACGCTAACATTTTTGTTATATATTTCGGGTACCCGAGGGTACCCGGGTACTGTTTCCGGGTACCCGGGTTTGATTTTAGACCGGGTACGACATCCCTAATATTTATGATGCATTTTCTTGGAATTATTCAACGTGTTTTTACCATTCTTTTTCTTACCAAAACTGGACTTTGATTAAATGGAGAGTTTCAACTAAAAGGTTAATGCAAATTAAAAAATTGTGAAAAGATGGCTATCAACACATACCAACTGAATATAGAAGATTCAAGAATTAGAAAAAGAATTATTTGGTTGACCTTCAAAAGTAAACATAAATACAATTTAAAAAAAATTAAGTGTAAGGGTTCGATTTGAAATTGTTTGTAATAAAGTAATTGCTCTTTTATTCTTTTAGGCCTGCATTTGTTCCTCTTTTAAATTTATCCGCATCAACATTGTGGCTTCGCATTTGTTTGCTGCTTTGATCATGAATTCGACTTGGTCGTCCATGTTGTCGTCATAGAAGGTCTAATTTTCAGTACTTGTGGGCTGTATGTTCGAGTTGGAGCTGTGAGTAGTTGTGTGTGGTGACAAGAAGGATTCATATTGTGCGTTAGCCATGTGCTCACAAAGTCAGGTACCTTTGTATATACATAATTGGTCCATGCTACATTATAACTCCATCGTGCAACCATAGCTTGAATTAGAATTTTGTGCTTAATCCACCCAGGAACTAATTTGTGAAATATCAAACTTTACACTGATGAAAAGCTGCGTGGCCACCATTTGATGAAGTTATTTTTACATTGGCACAAAGACATCTGTTTTAGGTTATTACATCGAATATTTTATGCGGCCACGTTTGGACTACGTCTCATTTTGCTTAGTAGCTTGAATCTTAGGAACTTTGTTATACAGATATGTACTTCCTGCCCTAAAAATCTAATACAGAGCATAGTTATGGGTAACAAAACTTTGAATCCTGTAAAGTTAAAACACTTGTTTAATTAGTGATATGATTTGATCACTATATATCTTGCCGATAATGTGTATTAATTTTAATTGTATATTTTCACATTTATAGAATTTGTGTCTTGATATTTAAGACTTATTTGTTATTATTCTTGAAGAACTACTAATTTATCATTAATTACAACGCCGATGTATGTGTATTAAAGTATTCGTACTTCTGGAACAGAGTAGTATGGAGCTTTTAGTGCGATCAACCTTGTTCCTGGCGCCCTTGTAATTTCAATCTTGTTTAACTCAACAAAAGCATTAGCTGGGCAGTATCCACCCCCCTTGAGTCAGCCGAGCGCCTTTTTTGTAACCTCAACACATTTTAAACCAGTAACATACTTCTAGCTATTTCATAGCTAAGGCTAACTGTGGGCGGTTGCAAAAGACGTATCTAAGTGCTCACGCTCACATGATATAGTTGTTAATATCAACCAAACTTAAGTAAGTAATATCACGCCAAACGTTAAGACGCTAATAAGACAAAATTTTCTAACGCTATTTAACATTTTCAAAATACATACATGTAAAAGCATTGGTATAGCTCGGGATCCGAAAGAGTTTCAGAAGCAGCGGTCTGGCATAAAAAATAATTAAGGGGCGAATTCGTAATTACCAGCGTTTGAAAACGTAAACATTGCAGCGGAACACAGAAGAAAAACGAGGGCATCGAATAGCGACGGGGTTGCTAGGCAACCGTTATCGGGGTGGAGAGGCGGCGCCGGCGTCGTGTAGGGTGGAAGCGCGTGGTGGCGGATGTGTGGGTTGCAATATATGACACTCCGAGTTTCCATGGAAACTGTTGAAGCGGGACGTCGCCTGGATTGTTTGTGCGGCGAAAATCAGACGACCTCCTTGCGCCCTTTGATGTCATTCCCTAATGCCACCGCCACCGCCGCCGCTTTCCGCGACAGCAGACAAAGCAGTAAAGCGAGCCTCGAAGACAAGTTATCATTAAAGTACCAATTTAGTTAAATACGTTTTCAGAGGATTCCGAAGAGGAAAATCAACAGCAACGTTCACAAAAAGATTTGGACAGCCGGGAACGGCAACGCCGGATTTATTTATAAATGGAATAATGGCGTGCACGAGAGTTCGCAATCGGAAATTGGTCGCTTGTTCGTGCGCCTACGCTGTCGACCTTGGAAAAAAATTTCCTTTATCATAATGTCAAAGATGGGTATAGTGTATGTGATCTTATCTTTGTTCCACATGCTTGCGTGTTTTTTGGCAACCCCGCTTGCCTGACATGGCAACATAAAATAAACCCCCGTAATTTATTGGATTTTCCTTATTTTCAACAGAAAAAACACGAGCCCAACAGTAAGATAAACAGCAAAAACGTAGATATTTATATTAGCTGTCCAATTCTCAAATATGCGTTATATGCAGATTTTAATTTCCGCCATCATGTTACTTTTTTATATTATCTGAACGGTATAACAACAAACAACCCTACCATGTGTAAAAAAAGTTATTTATTATTTCCACACCAGGTTAAATAAACATTATATATGTACTTTATCCTCGTCTCCTTCTTCCTTATATTTCTAGGCATTACAACAAGAATTTATACAAAGTGAGTAGTAAGTATGGTCATTACCTTAACTGGGTGTATAGTGACCTCAGTAGAAGTACAATGCATTAAAAATTAATTCACCTAAACACGCAATGCACCAAATGTGATTTAAATACTCAAACAACTACTTTTTGCGTCTGCAATTTATACAAATTCAGTTTTATCGCAACCATCTGTGAGAACTTATGTTCATACAAATTCATTCTAGTGGTCGTCTAATTTAAGCAATTAAATGTTTTATTTTTTGTGAGATTATTATTAATTTTTGACGTATAGTATTATGCAAAGTTATTCTGTTCGACCTCCAACTACCCTTATGAACCATCCTGTACTGTACCACATAAATTCTAGTTTTGTGAGCCATCTTCAGGTACGTTCGGGCATGTGGACAGCCGTGGACAGTCTAATTTTAGGAAAGAATTCTCAAGGGGCCACCATCAACAATATATCTGTATGTAGTCTTGAAGTTTGAACTGTGATGGTCGAGGTGTTTTTATACTTTGTCGAAATCGTTAAATATACTTGAGGCACTATTGTAAATATCTGTTAATATAATATTAGGCAATTCAATTTCGAAGTTTGCTATGGAAACGAAACTTTTATAGATATACATATTTAACTGTACTGTATTATTTTTTAACCAACTATATATCATTTAAATGTCATCTTTTGCATACCACTGAAGAGTCAAAAAGGGTCATCCAGCTATGTATTGAAGAATTTGATACTTAATTTCTTAAGCAACGTCCTTCTGGAAAATTATTGGTCATGCTCTGAACTTGAAATTAAAACTTGACAAACACAATAACTCATAAATCCTAGTCTCTCAGTCTCTCAAGAATGGTGATTTATTATACCAGATGAAAATATAATATATAATCTTAAAACAACAATATTGGTACTATGTAATTATGAAATTCTAAATACATATTAACACAGATCACCATAGTTCCCCTCTGTAAATAGGAAATTATTTGTACTATCATAATAGCTTTAAAATATAACAGACCACATCTCTATCTAGCAACTTAATCTTTAATGGGTTACGAATAAATCACTCTACTTTCACGTGAATCTATAGTATTTTTTATTTAAAAACCAATTCGGCGAATAAAATGAATACGTTGATGACAGCATAACGGGTCGGTTTGCCATGAAAAATAAGCAATTTAGTTCCGCTACTCTTTCATTCAAAATTTAAGGCTGCATTAACAACAAACCGCATTCCACGCAAGATTCAACGTTGTAGACATTTGCAACTGTCATAATATCAATTTAGTAGATAGTTTGGGCAAGACAAATCTGTGTAATAATTTATAGTATAATAAACTAGTTCTAATTAATTAAAATTTCAACTAAAACTATGTCAGTGTTCAAACAAACAAAAAGGTTTGGTAAATGGTCATTGGAAGAGCAAATTCCTAATGGAGAAAATAGCTACCGCAAACTTACATTCTAAAATGTGCAAAGCAACCATAAAAAATATACAGCTGTTTCTGCGAGTTTCCTAGATGGAACACCTGCAGTTCAATAAGGCGCATAATTAACCGGCTACTTTTAAATCAGCAAAAATATTCGCTGTCAGTTACCGCTTTACTGAAAATAACTCTCGGCAGTCACCTGCTAGCAAAAGAATTATGATTTGATAACACACCTTCTAATCACGGTGTAGTTAGTTGTCTCGCCAGATTTAGTGATTAATAGCAACTTCGATGCATAGTTACATAAATCGAATCAAATTCTAGTAGCATACGAAAACTGTTATTTATTGCCTGCATAAAAAGTCTAATCTGAACGTCCCCAATTAAAATACCTGTTAGAGAAGATTTCTTGGACACAGTTTCGCATGCGATGCACGCAGGTTATTCATAAGAAACAGACATGAAGAAAACAAATACATACGTCTGAAAATGTTATTTTTGCAGTTACTGGGACAAATATGCATGTCTCTTATGAAAAAATTATTCGATGTAAATATTCTGCAAAGAAACACAATGAAAACTCGAAAACTCGCTCTTGATTTTCCAATTTACCCTACTGCAATTTCTATTTGACATACAAGGTCACCAAAACAAACAAAAACAATAATCCTATCCACGGGAAAACAACAAAATCCTGAACAATAACAAAGCTCTTCCATGCCACTTCCAGAGGTAATGAAATTCCTAAACATATTAAATAGAAACACAGAATTCTATCTGCTTTGACTATAATGTGATTGCTTTCATTCTAAAATGTAGATGATTTTTAGTGTTTTTAGATGCGAAGCCTTCTATGTTAACAAAGTAGTAAGTGAAACATCACTCAAATTGTACTTTTATAATCAAAAATGGAGCATCAATTACATTTAGCTCTTGCACAAATTCGAGCAAAACATTTTAACACGCTTCTAATTGAAAATTCCTACATGTAATTTCCAATCTGTAAAAACGGCAAAAATTTTATTAGCAATAAGTTGATGAAAATCTTAAGGAAACGTCAAAGGCAATAAAATTAAATATGTTCCATAACAAAAACATACATACTTAGGTATTTTTTTACATCTTCAATAGAATTTGATAAACATATAACTCACCCTAAAAGCAGTTGCAAATTATTAAATCCTTAAGGCTTACCTGAAACAAAACAAAAGCATATTACAGTCGATTACAGTATAGTCATATTTTATATTTTATACAATTTGATATGGCACCAAAACATAAGATTTTAAATGTAACATTAAAGAACCGACGTAGCTATTTAACCAATATTTATACTAAATTCTTAAAGAGAAAGTATAAGATTATCAATGAAATGATCTTTACAATCAATATTAAAAATTTGAATTCACTGTGAATTTATTTTTTTTATATATCAGATCTACAATTTTCTTCACCATATTGATGTAAATAATAAATAATAGATTCAAAATGCCTACGTTCAACTAGAAAACCTCTTCATACTACGAAATTTAAAGAAACATCTGCAAACCGCTAAATTAAATGAAGGCAAGGGAGAAATACCCAAACCTGGGAGGGAGAAAAAAAAAACAGCTACATAGAACAGCCGAACAACTCTTAGGAGTTAAAAAGAAGCAAGAGGCGGGTGAATACCGACTAATAAACGGAAAAAAAACAAATGAAGACGCGACACGCGACTGACTGTTGCTAATAGACTTGAGATTAAAGCAAAAACTAGCCGCACAACTATACGGAACAAACAGGAGAGTGCGAACGGCTCGTAGAGAAAAGATGGACCGACAACTTCACTTACAAAGCACCAGACGGTGTGCCGAAGACAAACCTAAAGGAAGTCTATAGTATCACGAGTAAACTTAGAAAGAGACCGCTGAAAAATTAAAAAGAAACGATAACAACAGTGGAATAACAACTGAGGGTATGGAAAGAGCATTTTTACAGCATCCTGAGTAAGACATCACAGAATTTACTGACTGAAAGCATATAGGCACCCATGTTAACGATAGACACAAATCATCAAAGGACCTACGAGATCAAGACTGCATTAAAGCAGCTGAAAGACGAAAAGGCGACGGGGTTACATATAATATCAGCAGAACTCATGATTAGCAATAGTCTTCTAAGTGGTTATACAAGATACCTACTTATATAAAACTAAAGATGAACTCCTCGTGAATTGAAAAGAATGCACTATAATACAGTTACCCAAGAAAGGAGATCTTACCAAATGCAATAATAGGCGAGGCAATACCCTATTAAACATGATTAATAAATGCATCTGACGACATATTATAAACAACAGACTTTTAAAGGGTTGTTTCTAAGAATGGGGGCACAACAGGGGACATAAGGCAACGAATACGACGAAACTAGCCTTTGGAAAATTAAAAGAGATAGAGAGTAGTATTCTGCCCCCCGCGGAATTCGAACGGAGAACTTGCTTAATGCAAGCCTACCCAACTGCGCTACGCGGCTTGGCGATTGGAATTGGGCTCGGTGAGACCATTCACAGTTGGGCACCAAATTAACTGTGTTCTACGCAGAACCACAGGCCTAAGAGATAGAATAACAAGGTCAACACATCACCATGACATACACCTCACACAATGGTTGCTACGCAATCACAAAAGGCGCGGTCCAACTTTGTATCCCGAATACGGGGCAAGTTGAGTATTGCTCCGCCAGATGCAAGCGCATAAAGCACCAGCCTCTATACCGCAGGGTGAATGATAGAGAGTAGTAACCACCAACAGCCAAACTTAGGATCTTTTCTACAGTTCAACCTGCGTTGCTATATGGGTGTGAATGTGAAACCTGGAAGTTGGCGACCAAGACAAACCACACCATCCAAGTATATATATCAACAAATGTCATCGCAAAATAACGAAAATCAACTGTCAAACTGAGGTGAAAAAGAAAATCAAACCCAGAAAATGGAACTGGATTGCGCAAACACTCAGATGAGGAAGAACAAATATTGCAAAAATACCACTTGATGGAACCTCAGGGAAGTAGAAGACGGGGGCCAAAGTTAACTTGGAGGAGAACAGTACAGCAGGAAACTCTGGTAGCGGGTACGATCTGGTAAGAAATAAAAGCAAAGGTCGAAAACAGAGTACGATGGAAGTCATTTATGAAGGCCCTATGCTCCACTTAGGGAGGTTCATTGGCCAATATATATATTTCAACTATGCCTATAACACTATATGTATTATAGCTTCTTCTTCTTCTTCATCCAAAACTCATAATGGAACAAAGGGTGACTGTCGACATTTTAGATAAAATTTTAAGCGGCAGGATGTCACTCGTCAACAGGGTCTTTCGTATTACTGCGATTTTGTATATTTTTACCTTACGGTAACCGACGAACATAAACTTGATTCTTGTAGTTCAGTCCCGTGTTAGCTTGAAATGGTGCTACTTTTAACCGTTTTTAATTATGTACTTGGCTAGTGCATTCCTGAACCCACTCGACTTTATTGTGTGAAAACATCCAAAGCTTCCTTTGTATTAGTTGTATTGACGTTCCCCACAACCTTTAGTAATATGTACTATTCGTTTATGCCATGTTGTGATTTAATATATTTTTTATTATTATGCCTAAAAGAAGTGATTTGAATGTTTTCAAGGTATTCTTATATTACTTCCTTTATAGCAACGTTCATGACGAATGTTTATATAATTTGAGGAAATTGAATTTTGAAAAACTATTATTTGTTCGGCAATCGAATGAATGTCTAACATCAACATATGAACAGCAAACATATATGCACATAGAATTTGTCCTTCTGTTCACCTACCCCAACCAGACAGGCACATCCTTTATTGAATAGCAATAAACCTCCTCCGATGGCATTCTATTTACGGTCTTCCTGGACGTTTAATTCCCGACTGATATTTATATTCCTCGAAGCTGCCTATTTTATATTCATTAAACAACGCATATTCACCAGCAAGTGTTTACAAAGTAAAAGTAAGCACCCATTAATAATGCAAAGTAATTGCTGCGAGTAACGAGACGAACATAAAAGAAGTCGAAGCAGTAACACATTATAATCGTGACACGTTCGGTCTCGGAGAATGTACAGTTGTCCAACCAAAGAGCGTGAAGACACAGATGGGGAATTTCGTCGAGAATCGATGTGGGACGCACTCTGTATGTCGAGGGTGCACGGAAGCAGCTGTCGCCTGGAAAGCATTCGAAGTACGCAAAAGGTCGCGCAGCTTGTGAGGCGGCAGGTGATGTAACAATCCGGTTTAGGGGCACAGAAGGGCAACATGTGGTGTTGGGATGCGAGTTTCAGGCTGAATAGTCGGGAACCACCACGCAGACAGGTGATTTCGAAGACCTTTCGACTGCTATGTGTAAAATGCAGTTCCCAGACTTCTTTGGCTTTCAATGGGATACCCGCTACTTTCTAGCTGACCTTTAAATGACTTTCGTAGACCGAGACCCGAGCAAAAACGGAGTATCACGGCATTTGCTAATCTGCGCAGCTGCCCAAGAGGCGGATCGCACGACGCGCGAAGTTTCGCTGTGGAAAGCTCCCAAAATGCAAAAGAAATTATGATGCATGCTGCGGTGGTTACGGGGTCATTAACATTTCCAATTCCACAATGGGGTCATAACAATTTGCCTTTAGCGGAGATTATTTTCGTCAGTGCCAATAACCCCATGAACGGTTTGGCAATTTTGATCTGCCAACTTGGAAAATGAATCTGAAGCATACATACACGCATTTACTCGTTTACTAAGGCTTCAATAGACTCTCAGAAAATTATGGGATGTAATCATATCAATCAGTACTACGTGTACTACGTTGCAACTGTGATTTCCCTGCAATAGCTGAGGTAAATGATCTTCAAGTTCAATTTTATATCTACATATATTGTTAATAAAATTAAGGTTTACGAGTGAAATTGTATTGGTTAAATAAAATGCGTCTTATAGATTAAAAGAAACTAGTGAAGAAGCTGGCAGCATAATCAGCCCAACGTCAAATAAATTGTATTTTCCACCAACACGGCACCGCGTTAACCGAAAACTGGTGGAACGGCCAGGTAGTGTCTTCGTTCTGTTATATCTTCTTTACAGTGTTATTAATAACGGGGGAGCGGGACCGGCAATGAATTTGAACTCATTAGTTAAGTTAGCTGTAAAGTATGTGTAAAGTTGTTGAGTGTGTGGTATGTTTGAATGCCAGGGAGCATAATGTAAATCGTGTGCGACGAATTACCTCCGTTGCGCTCCCGCGCGGTATGAATGGTCATCGACACCTAAAGGTAAGAGAGGCTATGGATGTAATTGTCACTAAAATTGTTTTTCCTTTACTATAAAATCTTAAATCTACGAACTCGTTTTGTTCTTATAAAAAAATTATTACTGCAGTGATGAACAAATTTCATTTGGACGTCGAATTTCGATTAATTTAGAAATATAAAATTCAGGTACTATTTATACTGCCACGAACTCGATAAAATATTTAATATCGATTGAATTGAAGGTCCTGATAGCGCGTGTGTGGATTTGCGCCATGTTCAATACTTTGTATAAACTTTAAAGCCGAGCTGTACGCCTACGTTCGCAGACGTAAATTTGAAGAAGTATCTTTATTAAATTTACTAATAAAGTGAAAGAATTATTAAGATACCTAAAACTTCAAAAAATCTTATCCTACCAACTGATCCAATTTCTGAACAGCTTTATACCACCGGTGATCGCGCAAGCTTTTTTACTACTACAAAGAATTTCGTAACTACATTAATATGGACTAACTGCACTAAACGACTTGAAGTATGCACGTATCCATCATCTATCTACCAAACAAGTGGAAAATGCAATATCGCACTCTACTCACTAAAAAACGCCATGATTAATAATAAGTTAGGAATCGCTGAAGTAAAATCCTTTCCGAAAAAAGTTGTAGTCGATGAAAAACTTATGAACTTCGCTAGTTTGAAGGGCAACCGAACCGCGGTATCTGCGCCCTCCACGCGACTTCGCCAATATTTTATGAGCTTTGCTCGTAAAACGTTCCTGGGCGAAACAGCCCCAAGTTTGGCGCGACTTAGCTAACTTCGCAAGTAAACACTATTATTATAAGCTAGAAGTTAGCAACTTCAGAACTAGATTAGAAGCCATTGACAGCGGAAAGTTGGCAAGGTTCTTCTACGTTGCAGCAACTACTTGGTTGGGTAGGTTCTTATACGAACTGTAATTAGCATAGTTGCAGGACCTGTTCGTTATATTTTATGGCCATTAGATCATATCATTAATTAAACATCGATATTTAATTAGTCTCACTGGAATTAAAAATCGAAGGCACTGACTTTCAGTAAATGCTTAATATTCCTATACCGCAAATCAACACTACGAGTTAAAAAAAACGAATAATTTCTAAAATATCAAGCTATGGGCAGCATTTTTTAAGTACATGTTTACTTCAAATTTGCATTTATTATACTGGCAAACCTTTCCCCAATATAAATATGAATGAAATTCTCAATAGTATGTTTACGCATTACAAGGTGTGTAACTGCCAAATGTTTTATGTTTAATTTTTACATATTATGAATCTAATAAGACACATTAAACGAAACAATAATAAGTAATCGGGATTCTGTTTTCGTTAGTTAAGTAGTTTTAAAGGTGCAATATATCGATATGAATTCCATTGCTATCATTTTCTCTACAACTGCTTCAGTGGAAGACTATATTGCTACTCGAAAATTATAATCCATAAACAATAAAAACAGCATTAATCATAGTGGGCAGATAAGTGTTGATATGCAATTAAATCTGCGAATGGCATTCTTTTCAGCTATAATGCGAGTACCTATCTCCATTATCAATGTTATAAACTATCATGATTTCATCATTTTTTCTTTTAAAATGGAAGTTCTATATACTACCTAATATGAGTATCAAGTGGGTATATTAAACCATTTAAAATCATTATATTCTATCACACCTAGATAGAAGATAAAGTTCAATCGCAATGGTCGTTTGAAATGCCAAATCATGCTATAATAGTTCTTTACTAATCTCCATCTCTCAGAACAAAGGTTTAAATGCTCTTCATGTATCATAATCATGCTATTTGATAAGATGCAGATACGTGCCTATGATAATAATCAATGAAATTATGAAAGGTCGCTCACGCCATAGCAACTACCGATTAAAAACAAAGATATTAGAGATACGGTTCTGCAGGCATTTAAGTACATTGGAGTTCCTACAGTTTTTTCAGATTTATATTTTTTAAAGCGTCAATTTTTAAAAACATACATACAACAAACATATTTTGTTTCTGCACATCGAGGTGTAGAAATTATTATTATAATTAAGATGTATTTTACTCTAAGAACTATATTTTCTGTCATGTCGTTTGTTATTCAGTTTTGTGTAGCCCCCATATTGCATTGTAGCCTTTTGAGTAATTTACGTTTTTCTTACTTTTCCCTCTTCTTACTGTAGATCAGTGGTAAAAAAAAATTAGGTAAATAATTATATTTACTTTTATGTATAATTTCTAACAAGAAAATGTCCATTCCGTGATGGCAGTTCTAGATCAAATAAGCAACTGCCTTACACAGATTACCAGGATTAGGTCATTGCAACAAAGATACGTATCAGAAACTATGTCATTTAACCATGCACAATTAAAAACACATTTAACTAATTGGTTGTGCAGAGCTACAGTTTTTCCAACAAGTGTATTGATTATTTAGAGCCTGTATGGAACACGCCAAGCTACATTCCTAAAAAAACTCCCATTATTGGTATATTGAGGGAAACTAACGCCCAGTTTTCCATTTCGCAGAAGGCAATCAGAAGAAGAATGGGAGAGTAACAATTTCCTAGTAAGCCGATCAATTCCATCTTTAGAACGACCCGAAGCTGGCGAAATGCCAGGTTTCCACTGCTTCTGCGGCCCACACGCTGAGCCAGCTCAGAACTCAGATGCCCTTGTATGCAACGAGTGGGTCGGAACACGCCAACATAAATATAACCGACAGATATCTCTCCCAGCCAACACAGCATTCCACCGCTTGTGTAAGATTCGCACCGTGTATTTGTTCAAAACGACCGCTGAGTGAATAGGCAAATGCGTCAACAGAGTATGCGGAACGGATACGCCTGTGGGTTTATCGCTAACTTCTGGGAAGGAAACGACAAACGTGTGTCGGAAGTTTTAGATACCTCGATAAAACAATTTAAACAAACAATGGGGTATTTGCATTTGGGCCTGTAGAAAAATAATCATCTCTCCCCTTTTTGTGGCGACGCACTCTGGTATATGCCATTCATTCGATTCGCGCCATCTGGCACGCTCGTTTCCTGCACGTTTTCCTCTACCGTTATCAAAATCGTCGCTGTACGTTGTATCATAAGTAAATATTTTATATGTTTAGTTATTCATTCATTCATTCATTATTCGTAATCAATAACCTTCTTTCACCTTTTGGTGTCGCGGATCATTTACTGTACAGAAGTGCAACAGAGGTAGTGGGACGCCTTCGATTACATTAGGTTTCTCGGTCTTTAGATGCACCACTGATTCACGACATGGATGTATATGTTTGTGTGTGTTCTTGTTACTCTATAGATGCTAATTTATGATATGTCGACGTAGAACAGTCTTTCAACTCAATATCGATTACTCAGCATTCTCTGAGCTAGACATCGCATAATTTTACAATTTCAAGCTTTGCAGAAATAGTTGCCAAATTTGACCTCTGAACAACCTCTATATTGTACATATATAGTACATCCTACGATCTAAATTTTAATAATCAACTTGCTTTAATATATGTAACCTGGGATGTAGTTTTTGATCTATCTTGAATCTGGACTAGAGGTATCAATTGTTGCCAGCCTGACACTTTCTCATTCTAGATCCATCTTATTTTAGATATACTATACCACGTTTTAGTGATCTAGAATCCTACAAAAACTTTATATAAATTGACTCAGTTTTTAATAAATACACAAGTTGAATATAAAACGTCATTTTCGTTCTATAAAAGAAAGAAAACACAAAATCATGTTCAACCTTTAAATTAGATTTTATTAGAAACTACAACAGCCATTTTAACATGGCCAGGACAAGAATTGAAGCAACGATAGATGTTATACCCTAAACTAAATTATAGTTATGCATGGCCACAGGGTGAGCCTTAAGCAGTAAACATATTGGAGCAAAAACCAAGTTGCACTGTTTAAAGTGCTTGCTAGTATGACCTGATTCAATTGGTTTATCAGAATAAAGAACGAGAGTACGGCAAATTTAAAGAGCTTACAAACATACCGCCTAAAACTTAATGGAACTTCTCTGTATAAAATCAAGGCCTTTTGCGGGAGGAATTTCTAAAGATTGTGCCGCAGGAAGCGGCGGTGGTAAACTTTACAAAGATGTATAATCTCCCGCTGATGAAGTACCTCGTTTCGAGTTGAAACTTATCCTGGGATTGTTCAGCATCGTTAAAGTGGCTGCTTCTTCTAAGCACGAAAAACGTTTTAAAATAGCAGGCGCTTACATTCACTGTCATCTCGTTTCCGCATACAAAACTGGCCCCTGGCGTATTCTAGCATGACAGGATATTTTGCTAAGCTGGCTTATTCTTTAATAGTATTTATCTTTATGCCTTCAAAGATGTACCTTCGAAGAAATTTACAAATCAAAAACCGCCTCTAAAACGGATTAAAATTATCCTTTCTACCTGGATGTATGTTGGAATTTTTGGATGGGGGAACTAAGTTCACGTGCACTTAGGCCTTCAATATGGGTGCGTTGTGTGTAGCCTTGTTACTCTACATCATAGACCAGTCTTCAGAGGAGAGCGACGTCAATTGTATCCCAACGTCGAATGCTCACTCGGCTCAGTAGCTACCGATTCAGGGAACTGCGGAAAAAGTTCCCCCAACCATAGATTCGACCAACGACCTACTTATTGTTAAGTCTGGAGTTCTAGCCACTAAGCCATCGAGGTGGTTTCCTTTCTACCTGATTTGGTGTTAACAGCTTTCGTTACCACAAGTTCGGAAATCCTGTATTATACAAACAAAACAAACCAGAGGTAGTGATTTTTCACGCAAGATACTTAATCTTTAATTATATCGCTATTTTAACCTGAATTCCATATGCATACATATGTATATGTATCTTTTTTTAAGTGTCATGTTAATCTGACATTATACCATACCAGAATGTTTGTTTTGATTAAATCACAGAGAAATCAATTAGTAAGTGCATTAAATGATCATTAGCGGAACATCCTGTATCCATTCTTCTCTTCTTCGTCTGCTTCAGCCCTGTTTGAGTCCACTGCTGGACGTAGGCTTCTCCCTTTTCTCTACATACATATTATCATGGAAAATATTTGATGCTAGTGTCCTCCCAGGGTCCCAGGTGTCGCTATCATCAAGCCATATTTTCTGCAGCCTTCTCAAATTTCTTTTGGTTTCCCTGGGACCACCAGTGTATTATGTGGGTTAGGATATGGGTAGGGTATGGAGTACGGAGTATCTACTATTCTCTCACACAGCTAGGCAGCACTGAAAACGCTAAACGCTTTCAGTATTTATTTCATCGAGACTGGTCAAGGAATGCAAATCCAAACTTCAAACCTTGAGCCAGGGGAATACAGTAAAATTATGCTGGATTCCATGTCACCAAGGTATTGAAGGAAACGCAAAGGCGGACAAGCTCGCAAAATAAGCAGCCCGTAATGCAATGACCGGTCCAGAACCTGGTCTAAACATTCAGAAAAACCAAGCCCGCTCAGCCATTAATAAATGGGTCAATACCGCACACCAACTAAGGTGGAGAAACTACAATCAAGCAACACACTGCAAAAGATTGCTAAAAACTCCGAATCCACAAACCACCAAAACCCTGTTGAGACTCAACAGAACTCAAATCACGCAAGTAGTCAGTCTACTAACAGGCACTGGAGCATTCAGAGAATTTATGCACAGGATCAATATCTATAGAGATGAACCTGTTTGCAGACTATGTCAAGAGGATGACGAAACATTCTATCATATCCTCTTTGAATGCCTAGCATTAGAGCGTAAAGGACACCAACTCGATTCGAGCCTTAACTCTATTGACAACCGCCAGCTAGTAGGGGACATTGCAAGTCTAGTAAAAGATACGGATGTCGGCCTGCTAACTTGAAAACTCCCGACAGTACAAAAAGCCCAAAGGGCTGACGTGCGCATGCCAGCAAAAGGCAGTCGTGGAATCTAAATCTAATCGAATCTAATCTACTATTGAAATGAGCGGGAAAACTCCATAACTTATAATTAAAGCATGATATTATGATATTCCGTAAAATGAAAACAGATACATTGGAGAAACACAAACAACACTTTCATTATCAGTGGTTACAATAGTATATTATTACACTAGTTTAATAAAAGAACCTACTGTAGCACAAGTGGGTTTGGGGCACGACGAGCGCAGCGTGGAGTGCTCCAATGGAACGAGTACAGCAATGCAACGAGTATAATATACTATTTTATCTGCTTCGTGTAAAAATTATTAAAAACATTTGAATTTTGACATTTTATAAACGTAACAATCTGTGACTTGTCTGAAACCAAGTACATACACAGACTGTTTCAACGTTTTTCATAACAACATAACAATGCAAAAACAGTGCTACAATGGACTATATTGTAGCCAGTGTTGAATCCAGGGGGGTGGCCGGGGGGGAAATTCCCACATTACCACTTCAAATTATGTTTTTTTATCTATAAAAGAATGGGTGGATTGCGCGAGAATAGGTAAAAATATCCCTAGACGTTTCATTTCCCCCCGGAGTAATCAGTCTGAATTCAACGTAGCACGAGTGGATTTGTGGCACGACGAGCGCAGCGAGGAGTGTTCTAATGGAACAAGTGCTACAATGCTTCTTATTAAACGAGTATAATATAGTATTTTATCTATAGTACGATCAAAAATTACTTTCATCTAGTATGGCCATGGAATACTTCCTAATTTATGAACGCAACTACATTTATACTTAAATGTCAAACTTGACATTTGATTTTTAAGTGAGTTATAGTTGCATTCAGAAATTAGGAAGTATTCCATGGCCATACTAGATGAAAATAATTTTTGATCGTACTATAGATAAAATACTATATTATACTCGTTTAATAAGAGGCATTGCAGCACTTGTTTCCATTAGAACACTCCTCGCTGCGCTCGTCGTGCCACAAACCCACCCGTGCTACAATAGGCCCTCTATAGTAATATACTATTTTTTTAGATAATTCAACAGCATTGGTCATATAAATTCATTAGTCGTGATGGACGTTGGCACTATAATGGACATGATGGCTACATATACCTCATATCAGAAGGTTGCGTGTTCAGATCACGTCGGGGTCACCATTATGCAGTGTTAGTGGTGGATAGGCTCAACTAACTGCATTAATATTAGAATTGTCTTTCATGTTTGAAACTGAAACCTCGTGTTTTATTTCTCTGAATACAATTCTAATATTAATGCAGTTAGTTAAGCCTATCCACCACTAACACTGCAGCACCATGCCTTCTTAACGCGGAATTTCTCATGTTTTAATGTCAGTAGTACAACATTGTACAGTTCTGTGTCTTTATTTTATGTATGGGTCTATTAGCAGGTATGAATGGTCCTCGACACGGAAAGGTAACAGTGGCTAAAATAATGAACTGATAAAAATGAAGCTTCTGGCACGATTAAAGAAATAATTTAATTGTAAAGCGACATAGTGTACAACAATAATACAAAATACAGCATTAAATGCATTTGTAATATTTGAACGAAAAACTAAAAACTGGCTATTTAAAGTAATTCCACTGCATTACTGGAACCTATATATTACAGCTGTTTTTATATATGAAGACGCGGTAATAGAGAATGTCATAAAACGGACGATTGATCGTTTCAATTGCCTTTTGTCTACCTTGATCAATTAGATGACGAAATCTGTCATGAGTTCACGACGGTTTGTCTGAAATATTTAGTCTGAATTCGATAAACTTACTGTATTGCTAACATAAATTACTATTCCTGTACTAAGAATAAACTGTATGTTTATGTACCTTGAGCTAAAAATCGTGGACCCTTTCGTCGAAAATAAAGAGGATCAAGTCGATTAAATAGATCGACTAAATTATGAAGTACATATATGATAATGATAAAATAATCTAGCTGCAGGACTAGTTACTTTTAGGTTATACGAGTTATATGGAAAAATAAAAAGTTTTTATAAAACGCAACTAATGGTATTGGCTTGGTAAAATACGTTAAAGTAACGACTCGAGCGAGTCCACTGTTAAAAAGAAATTAGGAACAAACCAATTTGCCTTGGGAAGTACAGGTTATGTAACGATGTAACTCGGAGTGTGTTTGACTGGTACATACAAATTTACAACAGATACACTTAGCCACTACATCTTATTTAGACTTGGAAGTATGTATGTACCATAATACTTTCGTCGTCAAAACCTAGACGACTGTGGAATTGATATTAGTAATGACATTGTAATAAAAACAATTCCACAGCTCTGTTCAGGATAAAAGACATAATGATGAGTAATTTAAGGCCTAATTATAACTTTAGCAACTCCGATTTTAAAACTGTTTAATGTCAAATTTGTTAATTAAACAAAAATCAACTCTTCAATAAATCAGAATCAATAGCCACTGCTATAAAATATACAGTGTGGTCCATTAAGTGTGCAACAAATGGGAAATTTTTTTACTAGTTGTACAATCGAAATTTAAATACCGCCAAAAGTTAGTGCATGTTCGATAACCATATTAGATGCTTTTAGAATGGCTTCACGTCAAACAATATACAGGGCAGGACAAAAAATATGAAATTCGTTCAAGAATAAAGTTACCTTATTTCAAAAAATATAGCAAAATTTTATTGAGAAAAGTGGTTTAGAATCAAAAGCTACGCTCAAATACAAAATCACGGCCTCCTATTCGAATTTTGATTTTTTTTGGAAAATTTTGTATTACCGCCGTATGATACATATTTTTATTATTCTGATTTTATATATATTTAAAGTAGCCACAACCACATCACTTTTAAATAACTTATAGCAACTTGAAGCGTATTTATAAAATTTACTTGGATTTATATTTTTTTAGGTAAGCGTCCACTGCATGTTTGTTGCAACGATATTTAACAGAACTTTAGAATTTCGCAAATATTCTTTTTAACAAGACAAATGCTTTACTAATGATAATTTACATATGAAAAACTCTTAATAAAATCAGAATAATAAAAATATGTATCATACGGGGGTGATACAAAATTTTACAAAAAAAAAATCAAAATTCGAATAGGAGGCCGTGATTTTGTATTTGAGCGTAGCTTTTGATTCTAAACAACTTTTCTCAATAAAATTTTGCTATATTTTTTGAAATAAGGTAACTTTATTCTTGAACGAATTTCATATTTTTTGTCCTGCCCTGTATATTGTTTGACGTGAAGCCATTATAAAGGCATCTAATATGGTTATCGAACATGCACTAACTTTTGGCGGTATTTAAATTTCGATTGTACAACTAATAAAAAAAAATCCCATTTGTTGCACACTTAATGGACCACACTGTATATGTTTATCCTCGGCCTTTTTTTCGCGCAAAGTCAACCGTTCGAGACAATCAGCTTCAAGGAAGAAGAAGAAAGACGAGATGAATCATAGCCGACTGAGAAATGTGTCAATCCATTATTCAGATGCTGTTCCTCGTTACTCCCACGCTCCGGGCTGTCTGTAAAAACTCCAGTCTCCGCCCCCCTCCCGGCCCCCTTGCAGCGGTATCGCAATCAGTTCAGCAACTTTCACGGAGTTCGATCCAAGGACAATCGTTTGTGCAAACTTGCTCCGCGGTGCTAACCATCCTTACGTAAACCGGCTACTTATTATTTATTTAAATGAATGTTATATCACACGCGTACCAAGCCGCATGCACGTGACCTTTAAAAATGTTACAATGACAGAGTAAATCGCCCCATATCTTATCGCGAGCGTATCCGAAATGCCACAAACTTAACTGACTGCAGATAAATTCTTTTCTGCGACGTGTTCAACCACAAACATTCGTATGAAGTCCACAGCTTTCGATGCTATTTTAAACTTTGGTTTATTTGAAGAGCACATGCTACTATGGTTGGTATAATAAATGCCATGGTCCTTGATTATAAACTACAAGCAAAATTATCACAACGTGACAACGCAAATTATGAACGACTGAACATTATTGCACGCTTCTGTTTATGAACTATAAAATTTTGTAGTTTTAGATAACAGTTAGCTACTTAAATTAACCACAGTAGGTTAATAAAATTATTGCAGTAACAGACAATGAAATATAAAACCGAATGTTACAGTACTCGTACAATGCAACCACTAGGCAAAATGCAACTTAATGTAGAAGCCAACCTTCATTACATATATCAAAAGTAGTTCAGATTCTGATTAAAGAAACGGTTGCGTTTAATAAGCACTATTACTTTGTATAGGTAGAAATCAATTACGATAAACGCGACACCACATAGTACTTGCTCTCCTTTTACTTGATGGTAATATTTGATTAATAAGTAAATAGTCTGATAAGAAATGATTGCATAAATTATATTTCTAAATGTACAGGAAGGCAAGATAGTTAAAACACATTCACCCTGTCTTAAGTTTCATCCTGGATTAACTTTCCTTTTTAACTTCAGTGGTACGTTAAATTAATTTAACAAAACAAAATGTACAATCTTGAGAGTTTTCCCTGAAATGTCAGAAATTATTGTATACAAGTAACCGAGTGGCAGGGTTGGTTCCGATGGTCCAACACTTGACTAAAAACTGAAGGTTCTGGGTTCAATTCCCAGTACGCGCAACGTCAAAGTAGTATTTTCGGTCTTGGGGTAAACTCAATACTGCAGTGCGGTACGTAATAATATGTGCCCAGAAGCATAATTAAAACCACGTTACAAATTCACTCAAAATGGTGATTCACTATAGATGAGCGATCTAGATCAGCTATTCCCGCAAAACACGTAAAAAACTAGTTGAGGCGACTACTTTAATTTAATGAGCAATTTTCCACTACAGTCATGACGTTGAACGCCTATTCATTACTATACACACAACTTCGTCATTATAAGCATATACGTATGTATGTTAATACGAACATCTTTGGATGTTAACCGATTTATCAGTGGTTAAAAGACTACATGCTCACCTGCAAAAACTATTTGAAAGTTGAAAAACCTTCGCTTTTCTAAATAAATTCACCAATATTCATTGGGCCGGGGGGGGGGGGGGATAAGGCAGTAAACATCTAGAAGGCTGTTTGTATAATACGACACACCAATTTGGAGATAAATTATTCCAAAATCAAAATGTGATCGCAAATAGTGTGATACTCTCAAACAAAATCTGGTCATACATTCACGTTGACTGTCAATTTGCAAGACGGACATTACTTTCTACCTCAAATTCGAAAAATGAAGAACATTGTCAATAGATACATATACATCAGTCTTAGATGAAAATGTTTACTATCAGATTTGTAATTTCAGTGGAATCATGGTCTTATTTGAATAACTTCTATGGCACTTCCTTTTATACTGACAATACTTGAATGAACGTTTGCAGTTCGTTAACTACTACATAGATTGATGCGAATTCATTCAATCTCTCAAACACAAAAAATATAGTACCTATCAGTTAGGAATTTGATCTTTTAAATTTATGTACAGTAGATATCCATTATAACGACATCGGATATATCAACATATCGGTTATAAAGGCAACATTTAAGGTCCAGGACAGAGTCCATATTAAATACATTGTGGATATATGGCTTATTTCCACATCGTATATGATGACCGAACTGATATATCAAGCGAAACCCGGCCTGAAATTTGATGCAATTGATGGTACATATCGACGAAATCTAGAAATCTCATGTGGAATTATAGTTTTGCGAACACTGTAAACCAAAGAAGCGTGATAGAGTGGTATTTCTGTTTAGTTGATAATAGGTACCTGCAGCAAATAAAGCCCGGCGGCTAATAAGGCCCAGTAGCTAGAATTAAGAACACAATGCACATTCTTAAAATCCGGCAATATCAAGTTCCTTCTGACTACATACCCAGGGTCATCAGCCGTTGCAATATTGCGAAATGTAAATAGTGTTAGCACAATCAGTTGATATCGGGGCGGTGTGCGGTGTGGATCTCCAACTACTACAATTTATTTACTGTATTTCCATAAATAATTCGTTTGTTAAGAAAAATAAATTCCAGTAAATGGTGCCCTGTGTTCTACATTGTATGGACTATATTTTGCTATAAATACATGCACATAAAGGTAAATGACGTTCTAAGATTTTTAATTTTTTACAGCTAAGAAGCATTTCGGGTAATAAAGCCCAGTAATATTCGGCTAAAACGGCCCATTAAAAGGTATTGCTTTCTGTGTAATACAAACAAACAGTTAGATATGCGGTGCTGTGTGTTGTGTGGCAGTTGGTGCCACGAAATATGTATTGGTTTTACAAAAGACGATACAGATGACTATATTTGCGTACGTTGTGCTTGATTTTTAATTGTTCATTTTACCAAGAATTTCATTTATGTTATTTTTATAAAAATATATTTTGTTGCTTATTTAGTATCAAAAGTGATGCAAAATAACGTAAACTTTACTTTTTAGGACGCAAATGTTTCTACTTTTTGCCCTAGATTAATGTATT
>OW679194.1:167481741-167651644 GCA_940337035.1 Agriotes lineatus | reverse complement strand
GATGTCATATTTGAAATCAGACGTTTCGATTTTCGACAATCATCATCAACTTTGGTTTTTCTTATGGGCACTATCTTGGATTTTCACATTTTTGAATTCAGCTTTGTTTTCTGATTACGGTGATGTATCACATGTTAAGGTTCAGTGTTGCAGTTTGGGTGAAATATCAAAAATTCTGTTTTGCAAAGACTGCCTTGGATATAACATCCATACTTTTGTTTAACAAAGGCATTGTTGACAGTTCGATTTAAGTTGGCTTAACGTCACCTACAGTTACAAAATTAGTATAAATTTATTAACAAAATGCTCTTTTCAACTGAAGAAAAACGAGATATGCTAGAAATTTATTTATTTGACAGTAGGATATAAAAAAGGAGAAAATTATGTTTTAAATTTACAACATAGGATAAAACTAAATTTTGAGAAACAAGTAAATAAAGAAAATTATAAGAGGTGCTCGAAGGGTTCACCCTCCACTTCCAAGCACAGCTCTATGCGTCTTCTTAAATTCTGCATTGATCTTAAAACGTCCCTTCTTCTTATTTTGGTCCTTAAAGTTGTGATGATCTTCCTTCGCAGCTCATTAATATCGGCGGGTACAGATTTATAAATGAGATCTTTCATAGTTCCCCATAAATAGTAGTCTAATGGGGAAAGATCTGGTGAACGTGCCGGCCAACGTATGTCTCCACTGTTTGAAATGACTCTACCCGGAAATATTTCAGACAAATAATCAGCCACTCTCCTAGCATTATGTGGCGGAGCACCATCTTGCTGGAACCAAAGGTTATTCAAGCGGTTGAGGCAAATGTTGTCATCGATGTAATCCGTAAGGTAGGTCCTTAAAAAGTGCAAATACCCATCTGCGGTCAAATTGTCTTCGTAAATGTATGGGCCAATGATCGTACCGCCAAATAAACCAACCCATACATTTAGCCCGAAACGTGCTTGTGGTCGACGTCCTTGGTGTTCGTGTGGATTTTCAGTGGACCAGACATGTTCATTGTGACGATTGAACATGCCTGAGTTGGTAAATTTGCACTCGTCCGTGAATATCACGTTGGAAAGAAAATGGGGATTTTGTTCCAACCGTGCCATGATATTCCTACAAAACGCTGCCCTCCGTTCAGTATCTCCTGGATGCAAGACTTGGGTGATATGAATTTTAAACGGGCGATATTTATGTTTTTTCAAGACTCTCCACACTGCTTGATGTGATACGTTAATTTCGTCTGCTATAGCCCTTGTTGAAGTTGAAGGATTATCTTGAATCTAATGAAGAATTCAATTCATTGCCGTTTATTATTTTTGAGAAAGTTTTAACAATTTACTCACCGCCTGTAAAATTTCCACTTCATTCGCATTTGGTCTATGAACACGTCTTCGAGGCTTAGAAAATGCACCAAACTCGGCTAAATTTCTATGAAGGAATAACAAATAATTTTGAGCTGGTTGTTGTCTTTCTGGATACCGCTGTAAATATCTTTCCGAAGTAACTTGCGCATTTCGATGCGAAGCGTAATAAATTTCTAGCATATCTCGTTTTTCTTCATTTGAAAAGGGCATTTTGTTAATAAATTTATACTAATTTTGTAACTGTAGGTGACGTTAAGCCAACTTAAATCGAACTGTCAACAATGCCTTTGTTAAACAAAAGTATGGATGTTATATCCAAGGCAGTCTTTGCAAAACAGAATTTTTGATATTTCACCCAAACTGCAACACTGAACCTTAACATGTGATACATCACCGTAATCAGAAAACAAAGCTGAATTCAAAAATGTGAAAATCCAAGATAGTGCCCATAAGAAAAACCAAAGTTGATGATGATTGTCGAAAATCGAAACGTCTGATTTCAAATATGACATCGGCAGGTTGTAGAGGAGGAAAAGTTGCAACGACGAAGTGTCACTCATTTTGAATTAGGTCACCAAATAAGCCGAGGAAAAAATAAAAACGTATTTCCAAAATTCCGGTTTTTTTCGGATATCTCCGGAGGTAATCGGAATTTTTGAAATTTTAAACCGGCATATTATTGAGCTCCAAATTGCGCAACTTTGCCCCAATTTAACCGACCTCGTATCTCTTATGGTTACCGAGATCCCCATGGTGGAGCTCCAAAAACGGGCACCCTGTATAGTCTAAGAGCCAGCTACAAAAATAGTTTCATTAAGAAAATATTTCATCTTATTATGCTCTCTTAACGTCGCTGATAATTAATTCAGAAGTATGCCTGGTTTTAGGTGGTGAAAATAAAATTTTTCTTATGTTCCTTCGGAGAAGTATGTTTAGTTAGGCGAAACTGACCTGACAAAATGTCACGTATCCTTTTTAAATTTTATAATTTTTTATCTTTGACAAACATTTTTAACTATACGTGTATTTGTCAGGTCAGTTTCACATAACTAAACATGACCTACTGGGGATACTTTTCCCAAGGACCATAAGAAACTGAAATACTGAGAGATCGAATAAATTTGTAATAAGAGTCGCATGTGCTACGTGTTATACGTTTGACAGTTCTGAAGTTTATTGTTGGTGGCACTGTCAGTCTACGTCAAATTCGAGGTTGTCAGGTTAAGGTTTGTGTCAGTGTGTGTCAAATAACAAACAAAACCTAACTTGCTAACCACGAATTGGACAAACACCGACAGTGCTACCAACAATACACTTCAGTACTGCCGGATACGTATATTTTATCTGTCATCTCTACCACTTTGCGCCCCTGCTGCAGCTTTCTCCACTAATGGAAACCAAGCAGACATCCAAATTAATTATCAGCGATGTTAAGGGAGTATAGTAACATGGGATGATATTTTCTTAATGTAATGACATAACTATTTTTGTCGCTGGCTCTCCGTCTAATTGGTTTACATAAAAAATGTTTCCATTGATTTCTTCAAAATAACTATTAAAATATCTCCCAAGTATATAATAGTCTTTTCTCAATGTATTGTAATTTATATTTATTTCTGCGAGACCCTTACGGATAATAAAACCTCACTCGCACGCCTTTAATTTATTATCTTAGTTTAACAAGCCGACATAACTACATGTGCTGAGGCGCATCAAGTATGTCATGGTTGCTCTAATACTATACAATGATAGTCATGCTTCACCTGGTCAACTGCACAAGTTTAAAAATGCATTTTATTTATTTTATTTTAATCAAAACCGTGATTTATAAACTAAATTTTAAATACGATAGTGACCTTCCTTGAATCTTTCTGCGTTTTTCGTAAATTGTAGTTTTAATTTGGTTCAGTATTAATCATAGTGTTTGATCTCAAGTGAAGTCATGTAAACTGTAATTTTAGGGTACATTTCTCGAGAGTAAATCGCCAACTTAAATCTGTCTGGACCATGGGCGTAGCCAGGGAAGCAACTGCCCACCCCTAAACATTTATAAAGAGCACACAAAAGGCAGTCAATTTATAATCATTCATGCAATTCACATTCTACATTTAAAAAAAAAAAGCTACGATCTGTAGCAGATTTGCGGAAACTGATAATATTTCAACTTATAATTTTTGTAATTTGTAAAAAATGAAAAAAAAACTATAACAATAATAACGTTAAAAGAAATTAGCTTGTGATTTTCGATTAGAATTGAAAATTAAATTAAATTAATAGGTTATAGTACTAATTTATTAGATATATATTTTTATATTATCTTATCTGAATTATTTCTTATTATGTAAATTTTTGCTTATGTGTATGTTCTTAATAACTGATATCTTTATTTTTAGCCTATATCTTTATAGTAATACGCCGGATGACTATGTTAAGTTTTATTTAGCTTATTACATTGTCCTGTAATTGGATTTTCTGTTGGGCAAATTTAATTAATTAAATAAATAAATAAATAATAGTAGTTGATTGTGTAACTAAATTTATGCCCCCCTCTAACTGGAATCCTGGCTACACCCTTGGTCTGGACCCTAATCATTACAAAGTTTGGATAACAGTTGGTACAACATTATTTGCTCGAGGGAAAATTTTCATATCAATTATAATGAAATATAAAAAAAAATAAAACTAGGATTTTTTCACTACCAAAATAACTGGCCTCTATAACGCTGTGTTAAATATTCATTTTATTGTGGTGCCTTCTCGGCGTAAATTTCCAGATTTAAAATACTCTTTTCCATGAAGTAATAGTATATTATGGGACAAGCGGTTGACATTTTATCTGTCATATACTATTTTTCTACTATGTCAAATTTGAGGTTAGCAGGTTAGGTTTTGCGTCAATCTGTGTCAATTGAATGTCAAACAGTTTGAAATCCCAGTAGTCCGAACATTTCAATCTCTAGTGGTTGAAATGCGATTTCAACTACCGGAATCAATGTCAAAATGACTGAATTCAATGTCATGAGTAGAAAAATAATATTTTATATTATGTATTATTTGATCAGCTATTAATATAAATAAGACTATTTGAGGGAACATACATTTTAACACACTTTACAGAGTTCATGGTCAAACTAACTCAACTTTATCGAATTGCTAAGTGTAAGTAACAAATTATAGTAATTGATTTTTAATCGCCTTTTTGACTTTATCTCAAAAATGTATACATGCGAGATCATATTCTTTTGATATATCTGGCCACAGAAATGTCACTCTGTTGATGATCTAAAAGTGATAATTACAACAGAAGATTTTTTTGGTTTTTGTTTACTGTTACTAACAAATGCAGTTTTGCCAGTGATGATTGGAGTGAAAGCTTTTATCTATACATAAGTATGTTTCTTATATACAGTGTGTCCCAGGATTGACGTTACAAGAGGTGAGATGGACTAAAAATTTTTTAATTTTATTTTAAGGTTCTCGGATTCGGTCCTGCTTGGTTTGAAAAGAATTTTAAGAATATTTTCAGATTTTGGAAAACAGGTAGGCCTTCACAGGGAAGCGAAAACTATTTTATTTTCAAGTAAACTACCCTTTTTGTTTATGATACCGCAAAATTTTATTAAGAAAAGTTGTTTAGAATGATAAATTATGGGCCTATACAAAATTTCAGAAAAATCTGTCGACTTAGAAAAAACCGTTATCTTTTAGAAAATTGTATTTTATTTTCAGGTAAACTACCCTTTTTGTTCCTGATACTGCAAAATTTTATTAAGAAAAGTTGTTTAAAATGATAAATTATGCGCCTATACAAAATTTCAAAGAGATCTGTCGACTTAGATTAAACCGTAGTTTTTAATAAATGCAGTTTAATCTAAAAAATAACGGTTTAATCTACGCCGACAGATCTTCTGAAATTTTGTGTAGGACTATCTATAACATAAAATCGGTGCTCTCTTTGTTTGCGTGTTTGCGTGTTTGCATGTTTGCGTCTATGTTTGTTCGCTATCTCCTCCGAAGATACTGGACCGATTAAGTTGTACGATGGCTTAAAAGTTTGCTAATTTCTAGATTTAGATCGTAGGCCGGTTTTTATTTTCAAAAAAAGTGCGAAACAGTTTTAATTTAATTAACACCTCTAGGCAGCAGGGCGGAGCGCCTTACGCCGTGTGCTATTAGCTCGGGTGCGCGCATTATTCAAACAAGAGAGGTGGTCCTGCGGTAGGGTGCTGGCCTATCACGCGGGTGGCCCCGGGTTCGATCCCGCCGATGTATCCTTTTTTTTAAATTTATATTGATGAATCTCTCTTAATTTTGCGAACCGAAACGTAGTTCGGGTGACTCACTAGTAATTTATAATTCTGAACAACTTTTATTAATACAATTTTGCCGTATCATAAACAAAAAGGGTAGTTTATCGGAAAATAAAATACAATTATCTAAAAAATAACGGTTTTTATAAGTCGACAGATCTTTCTGAAATTTTGTATAGGGCCATAATTTATTATTCTAAACAACTTTTCTTAATAAAATTGTGCCGTATCATGGACAAAAAGAGTAGTTTACCTAAAAATAAAATCGTTTTTACTTCCCTGTCAAGGCCTACTTGTTTTTCAAAAACTCAAAAAATTCTTAAAATTCTTTTCAAACCAAGCAGGACCGAATCCCAGAACCTTAAAATAAAATTCAAAAATTTTTAGTCCATCTCACCTCTTGTAACATCAATCCTGAGACACACTGTATATAGAAATATTATTTCCAATAACATATGAATTCGAGTCTAGTGGCAGATACTAGCCCCATGTAGTTAGTATTAACATTGGCCTGGCTTAGAAGGGTTCAGTGCTTTGCCTACTCACCACCTCGCCCCTATTCTATTACCAATGACGCATTGAGTAGGCGAGCGCTGAACCTTTCTAAGCCAGGCCAACGTTAATACTACATGGGACTACTACCTCCAAATAGGCTACCCTTGTTCTTGTTATTTAAAAAGCTCGGGTGCATATAGCCTTACGTGTCCACATTTTTAATATGCATTCTTTTCACCTTATATGATTTAAATTATTTTTATCTATGACAGTGGGTAAAATTTACTTGTAGTTGGCAGTTTTAAGTTTGTAAAACGACCGTTTAATAAGATGATTTCATTAATCACGTTGTCAGTAGCAGCATGGTTATAGTAATTTACGATACAAGTAACGTTATCAAGGTTTTTACATTACAAGAGAATAGTTTGAATGAACGAGCGACGTTAGGAGCGAGTTCTTTAAAATTCTCGAGTAATGTAGAAAGCGAATAACGTTACGTATATCGTAACACGGTTTATTTTATCCTAAAATACTAATCTTGAAAAAATAGGAAAAATGGTTATTAATGACACAACAGCGAGTGGTGGTATCACTAGTAAAATAAAAACTCAATACTGTATTGGTGGTAGCACTGTCAGGTTATGTTAAATTTGAGATTTTCAGGTTAACTTTTGCGTCAGTTTGTGTCAAATAACAAACAAAACCTAACCTACTAACATCGAATTTGACATAGACTGACAATACATTTCAGTGCTGTCAACATGTGATTAATGCTAATAAAGTATCGTTATGTTATTTTTCTTAACAACACTAGTGTTGTTAAATGCATCTTAACGCAACTCGTTGCGAAGGAGATATTGTCATAATAACATAATAGGATAAAATAAAAATTTTTAACCACGCAAAATTACGACTGGTTACGAGGATCAAGTTTTTCTTATCAAGGCAAACCTGTTATTTAATGCAGCAATTCTAATTTACATTTAAAATATTTTTCTATATTTGCCGTGTTTTCTAGATTCTATCGTAGATAAAATATTCTACGAGACACATGCGTACAGCGTACATGTGTCACTCGCAGGACTTAAAACGCGAGTGTAGCAAGCTCTACCGCACTCGTGACTGAAGACTAGCTTTATGCACTTGTATTGTAGATAACTATTATTTACATTTATTTGCCTATTAAAACATTGTTTTGCTCATATGAAAAAAGGTTGAAACAGCCCCCTTTACTACACACAACTGACAAGATTGACACATTTATGATATTCAAAGTTTTTGGTTATAGACAATATTGTATAAAAAAACTCGTTTCATATGGCTTATTGTCACACTGGTCCTTTAGAAAACACGTTGCTTTGCGTTTTCTACAATTTTAGATTAAGTACATGTACTTATACTAATAGCAAAATGAACCAATTGTTCGAGGGTTATTTTTTCAACTTCTTATTCAGTAGGAATAAAAAAAACAAGAACGAAAAGAAAACATGTATTGTATAGAAAATGTAAGTACATCTCTTAGCTACATATCTACATCATCGCCACTTCAATGAAGGCACTTATCACACCGCGGCACGAGTTCTTGTATGTCCTCCTCAAAGAAGTTTGCTGCTAGGTTACTCTGTTAATCGTTCACGTTATCTTTCAGGCTTTTCTTTAAACTTTCTGCACCATTCTCGCACATAGCCGTCGCTCATAAACTCAATCCATCTGACAATGAATTTTAGCTGTACTATGCCCTTCAACATATACGTCTTCAGCCAGAACTTATGCCACGCAGTTCAAACAGCAAAATGCAACCAAAATTCATGGTCAGATGAGTGCAGTTTATAGGCGACGGCTGTGTGTAAGAATGGTGCAAAATGTTTCAAGGAAAAGGTGAAAAATACGATTGATAGAACAACCTGGCGGCAAGCTTCTTTGAGGAGGGCATACAGAAACTCGCGCCACGGTATAAATAGTGCCTTCATCGAAACTGCGATTATGTAGAAATGTAGCTGAGAGATGTACCTACATTTTCTATACAATAAATGTTTCATATTCATTTTTGTTTTTTATTCCTACTGAATCGGAGGTTGAAAGAAATGAATCATTACATTATACTCAAAATTCAATGCTAAAACTAATAACTATACTAAGCACAGAAAATCAAAAACCTACCTGAAATATTTTATAATTTCCATTATGATTTGGATCACATAATCGTAGTAACTTGCCATCACACAACCAACTGTGCGGCGTGTCCGGATAAAGCACTTTACTCTCAGTAAGCGTCATTATTCTAATGGGCAACTGTTTTCGGCCTTTTGTATGCCAATTGTATCTTCTAACAAAATGTTTTAGTTCAGACTTTACATCAACACCAATGTCATTAGTTTTGGGCACACTATCTTCTATTACACTCGATATCACATCGTCCAAAGTATCTAGTCTTACACTTTTTTTAGTTGTTTTAGTAGTATTAGTACCGGTTGTAGCAGCTTGATTGCCATTTTTCTGCATCAGCAAATCGCGGAGAGTGGAGTACTTTCCTTCGCTACCCGAATCACTACTGCTGTCATCACCATCTAAACAATCCTTCTTATCTTCATTTGATAAAGCCACATCAGCTAACCAACTTAAAGGAGACGTTTTTTCGTCCTTCAAAGGTGTACCATTCACTAATCCCTTAAAATCTAAATCGTCCTTGATGTCTTTTTTTATTCCGTTGGATTCTCCAAGTAAAATACTTTTGATGATCTCCTTTCGGGCACCATTTGATTTCTGAACAACTTCTTTGCTCAATGGACAACCGCAATACTGTTCTATTGTCCATAGTTCTCGAACCTCATGGACCAATTTTCCTAATTTCAATAAGGAGTCGCCAGCTATTATTTGGGTTAACATTAACTTCTCCTGCTCATGAGGTTGACGATTCGTACACAATAACCAGGAAAAGTCGTCTCGGTCTTTTTGAGATGGTTCACCCCATATTTTTACAGTACCATTCTTGCGGCCCTGCAACAATTACCACAATATTATACACAGATATTTACTTCGGTGCAAAAAGGACCCAAACTTAACCAAAAATACCAGATTATCCAAAATGAGCATGATCTGTGGTATTATTATATTCCGTATTTTCCAGGTTGATCGTTAGAGTCATTAAATACAATAAATACAGATTATAAAATAGTATAAAAACATCAAAATCATCCATCGTGAAGCTAACTACAAACACTGCAACGTTAGTTTTTGTAGGTTATGTTGTGTTTTTAAGGTTATGTTTACAAAGCTAAGCAGCGCTCATTCTGTTCCTGTTGAAAAGTGTAGGCGTATTATCGCGCATAGGAACGGTTGGGAACGTTGTATTCTGTTTAGCGCTTTATACGTAAAAGGTCCATTTACGGTTAATGTAATATTTTTATGATTTTATGTAAATTTATTTCTATACTTCTATTGCGTTAAATTGTTTTAGCAAAATTTTTAAGTTAGATATACTTGCATCGGTATTAAAATAATAAAGCAATTACCTTGTAGCAATCTAAACACACCACGAATCCACATTTTCCACATGCCCAATGAAAATTAAATAGGGTCGTTTCACAAACATCACACATTTCTCGAACTCCTTGTACAACTCTTTTCCATGCTATGGTTTTTTCTGAAAAATATAACTTATAGATTCTTGCCCTAAAAAATAAAGTTGAATTAACTTACCATCCGACATATGTTCAGCATGAGCATCCTTTTCTTGTACTAAAAGATCACAGAAATGATCTCCCACTTGTTTTAAGAGAAATCTTGAGGTTTCTAAATCCAGATCTGCAGGAGGCGAATCAGCTGATGGCAACCATAATTTCAAGTCATCCTGTAAGAGCACTATAAGTATGATAGAACACAACGCTTAAAAAATATAGTATACCTCTGATGCATCTTTATGTGGATCAGAAAATCCTGCAATAGCAAGTTGCCCGTTTTTAGTATACCTCAATCTACGGAAAGCGTAAAATCGGCAAAATATATTTGGCATATTCTTGGAACGCTGATTAGGTGTCCACCTGCATTCCCGGCACTTTGCCAATTTTGGTGCAACTTCAAAACACGGACCATCTTGCAGAAAACTTTCGCCTGTTTTCTTTAATTGCCCCACGGATGGTTTGCGAAAGGGGTCGCGCTGGGGCATGGATACTTCATCCTTAGCTTTCTTGGGGCGCGGCTCCTCGCCTTTATCGTTTTTTGATGTCTTGGGTCTTCGACCTCGCTTCCTCGGCTCTTTATCTTTTCCAGGAACAGGTATATTCCCTGGTTTTTTAGCTGAAGCAATAGTTGTACTAGCACCAGAGTCGGAGTCTTTATCACTACCACTTTCTTTTTCACTATCACTACCGCTTTCACTCACTGGCACAGATTGATTGTTCTTGCGTTTTTTATGTTCATCGGGAGTCTTTTTTGGGGCACCTCCACCTTTTTTTCTTTTTACTTTGGGCGGTTTTCTCTTTGGAGGAGATTTTCGACCTCTATCTTGATCAGAACTAGACGAATCGTCACCTTTTATCGTATCACTTGGGTGACCATTTAGGGATGGGGCATCTTTATGTGGACCCTTTCTACTATTAGTCTTTGCAGAGAGAGGCTTCACTTTGTTAATGCTGTTTACTGCCATAGAACCAATGTTATGTAACGATGGAATTGGTGGTTCTTTAACTTGCGTATTACTATTAATGTTAATTGGTAAGGTAACACAACTTCCACCACCAGTAACACCTGTTGTGTCTTCTGTATCTTCACCAGTGTGTCTTTGGAGCCAGGCCTTTTTCAAATGTCGAACTGGATAGTTTGTTAACTTGGTAGGTCCTGGACTATTAGATTTTTCTGAATCTACCATACTCGGTGTAAGTGAAGATTTCAACGGCGTGTTGGGAGACTCCGCAGGTTGTGGGTTAACAGGCGCAGGACTTGCCACCGTAGGAGCTGTACTGCTATTCACAGTCGTAAATGAAGATGCTAGACTACTTTCGGAACTAGTAGATTTATTAAGATCACTAGACACAGTCACTGCTGTTACACTAACATCTGACAACGACTCAGTCAATGTTGAATGACTCTGTGTAGTTAATAAATTTGCCGAAGGTGACCTATATGCCGCAGTATTAACTACTGTAGTTATAGTTGTTGCAGCACTTGCTATCAGTGGACTTGGCTCACTAACCCTCGCTAATTGAGGTTGAGTATTTCCTACATATACAGGTAAACCGTGTGATTGAACACTACCTGGTTGTTCCAGCCGTCGCTTCTTTTCAAGACATACAGGGCCACTACTAGAACTGACTGGGGTTGCTTTTCGTTTTGGGGAACTACCAGGATCATACTTATTGGATGAAACTCCTAAATCTAACGGTTGCGTTTGTACAGCTGGTCCTCCAATCATATTCTGGGAAGAATGTGTTACCCCAGGCATGCAGTATTGCAACTGTGCCCGTGATACTGGAGATGGTGCAGAAGCTGCTGTAGGGGGTGATGTTCCATGGTGTGGCATCGATGGTTTCGCAGATAATCCTCCCGGTACTACTCCGCCAGGATACAAACGATCATACAGAGACGGTCTGGTATCTATACTAGAATTACTACGACTACTGTGAGCTGGTGGTGGTAAACATGACGTTACTGGAGTTGACTGCTGATGAGGAGGATGGTACTGTGACATTTGTTGGAATGGTGAAGGCGACACAGAAGACGACAACGGAGGTTTAGATGTAGTTAATGGAATGGGATTGGCTGGAACAGATGCTTCGTGCGCTCGTACAACAGGAATTCCAGAACCAATACCTGCCGAGGGCTTTCCATATATGTGATGTGGAGCAGGACTACTAACTTTTGGCTTGGAATTTGATGTGCTGCTTGTTAAATTATGGTGAGAGACGGTGGATGCAGGTGGCAAATATGAATATCCTGCGGCAATGTGTCCTTTACCAGACGTTGGATATATCATAGCTTGTGATTCGGATACTGAAACATTTCTGTATCGAAGTTCCGGTGAAGGGTGGGCCTGTAAATGAGGATGTGGCGACTGTCTCTGATGATGGGGACTTGGTAGTTGACTTGGAGACGGTCGTTGATGTGTTGCTTTTCCAAGGTTTTGAGGCTCCATGTGGTGGTGAGGACTTGCAGCATGAGCCAAATGATGAGGAGATTGTGTTGGACTACGGTATTCATACAAGCTACTTTTATGGGACTGTGGAGCTGATGGTAAATAATGGCCGAGCATTTCAGAAGCTCTTAATTTAGGGCTCTGTGAATGTGCTAAAGAGGCCTTCGACTCCAAATGATGTTGAGTTTTTCCATCATGTTTTACAATCACAGAATTTTTTAGTTCACTCATTAAAGGGGGTGGATTAGGTAAAACGTCTCTCTCTCGCTCCACTGAACCGCCACTTTTTGTAACTACTAAACTACTTGACTGCAGTGACTGTTTGTGATGATCAGTTTTGTTCTTTGGTTCATGTACAAAGAAAGCATTATGTGGCTGATAAGCAGGGTAACCAAAAACATTGACTTCAGCTTTCTGTAATGTTGAATGAATGGGCAGTTTTTCGGTTGATTTATTTGTACTAACTCTGCTATGGGCAGGTGGAGGATAGTCAGCTTTTGATACAGCTTGTGATCGTTGACTCTGAAAATTCATCAATGTTATTGACAACAAATCAAAGCGTAACAGGTAAAAATTTACCGATGCTTGGTAGTACCGGTCACGTGTATCCTGTCTCATGGCCAAATGCCTTTGATGAAGTTCCTGATCAATTCGTTTTCTTTCATCTGCATCTATATTATTGGAACGCTGGGGAGGTGGTAGGCTTATTAAATTCCAACTACCTTGATCTCTCTAAAATAAATCAAAATAAGTTCCAATTAGTGTTGTTTGAAAAATGTCGGTAACATTTTTACGGAAACGTCAAAATAAAAATTACTTTAATTCAATTAAACATGTTTATAGACAAAACATCTGAAACTGATATAGGTATGTATGTATATGACATTCAATTTTTACAAAGCAACAGATGACGTCGTATTATTCTGAGCGTTTCCGGCAAGATGGCCACAACCATGCTACGAGAAATACTGCTCAGATGATATCGTCTCTATACAACGCTTATTTACGTAATGTGATATAATGACTAAAACAGCATGCTAAATATCGGTGCTAATTAACATAGCCACTAATCAATTAATTATAACATAATAAATGACAAATTTGAGGAAAATATTTTAAAACCAATTTCGAACCTAACTTAAGTGTGCTTTGATGTTTTAAATGGTAAAAATGATCAAATTACCTTTTGATGTGCTCGCCTCAGCGATTCTTCAAAATGCTTATGGACAGCTTGCTCTGCTCGCTGCTTTTCTTGTCTTTCTCTCTCCTGCTCTCGTTCCTTTTCTTGCTTCTCTCTTTCCCTTTCTCTTTCTAATTTTTCTCTTTCTTGTCTTTCACGTTCTAATCTCTCCCTCTCTTTATGTTCTCGTTCTTTATGTTGCTGTTTTTCCAATTCTCTGGCTTCTTGGTTTTGCCTTTCCCTGATAAATAATATATATTATTAAAAACTACTCTTCATAGAAAAATTAAATCTATTTTAGATACATAAATGAAAAAAAAAACCGGATACAAATACAATTTTTTACCACAAATACTCTTGTATATATTTAGCATTTATGGATGGTTATTAAATGTAAATATATAGTTTAGAGTGTGTCTGACGTCATTATTAAAACAGAGAAATTTGTTTTTGTTATAAAATAGCCAAAATTAAGTAATCCAAGTTGATAACATAAACGATTTATAAATAAAGCATTGTATGCATGCAAAAAACAGGTTCAGCAACACCGGCAAAGCACAGGCGACCTTGATCTTTAGTACAATTTACCACTGGCGTTTTCCTATGTTGCTGTCAGACACACTGTATGTTTATGTTACTAACAAAAAGCCACAGCTTCCACTCGTTACTAAGAAACTGTTCAATAGCATTTTCTACTGAAAACTTCATCTACATAATTGTGTTTAATATTTGGAGTATAATATCTTTATATAAATGATAAAATTTATTACTGTTACCATTAACATTTTACTGAATTAAGTTTTCAAAAATAGAAGCAAGGTGATGTAATCAAGTACAGTAGACGGTCAAAATAGTGAACTAATAAAATCCTGGGTACTTCACTTTTTCAATTTGTTCACTATTTAGGATAATTTAAAAAATTGTACAAAAAAAGAATTTATTACTACACAAACAACTTAAAAATCGCCATAACTACATATTTAATCATGGTTTAATTTTGTTTCTGAACAAAAGAGTCTAGTTTAACTTGCTTATGTTTTATTTCTAGACTATCGTATAAAGCCTTTTCTCTTGGGTTGCTTAATATTAACATGTCGGAATAGTTGATATAATTTTCTTCAGCCCACTGAATGCTGTTGAACATCGAAACTGCATTTTGTGCTGAAATTTTTGGCATTGAACTTGTAACTTTGTCTCACTACCGCTTTCATTACTTAATGTTTAATTTAATGCTTCATTTAATGCTTCATCTGTATGATCTGCATTCCAGTTTTGGATATCTACAGCTTCACAAGTCACCTGATGTATTAAAATTTAAAATTTACTAATTAAAAGCGATGTCTCGTGTGTACCTCAGGATTAATTTCATTCAAAAGGTCCAACGTTTCTTCTAGTATTAAATTCCTGTCTTGGCTTGTACCAAAGTGTTTTTAAAATTCTGGTAGGGGAATGTTGAAAATAAATAAACACCTAAATTAATGTCTGGCATGTTTGGGCATTTAAAATATCAATTGCATGGTCTCGCATCATCAGGAGAAAAGTTGTTCATTATTTCGAGTTACAGGTATTCACCGTTTCGAATAGCTCTATATTCATAACACAAACATTTTCGTGTTCACTATATTGGAAGTTCACATTTGTGAATATTCACTATTTCAATCGTCTACTGTACGTGCAAATGAAAACTTGGGTATGAATATTTTTGTCATGAACACTAGCATTATTTACTACTGCTCAAGCATACGGTTCTTACTACTTTTATATATTCTTAATTAATCGAAATAACTTTTAAAACCTTACACGATACTAATCAATGAACGAAAGAATTAAACATGTAGCATGAATACAGCTATTTATTCTATAATCTAGTTTTTATGGCATTTTACTTCAATATATGGATTATTTTGGAAATTGCTAAACTATATTTTTTAAATATTTATCAAATTAAGGCAGTAATTACTGTTTACCTAGATATCCACACAAGGTCTTTTTACAATATTCGTTTAAGTACTAGTTTTTATTGTCACCCTTGGGTACAGAGCGAAAGATTAAGAAAAAAATCGTGGTAATTTTGTATAGAATGCGTGTGTTATTCCAAATGATTCACTCGAGAAAAGACACTAGGCCTGGTGGTCTATTTCTCTTGTGGACTATTTGAAATATAAGACACTTTTACCATAAATAATAATTTTTTTTATATTATTTATTTAAAATATGCCTAGATGTCATTTGACTCCGGGGGATATACTCAAAGAGAAATGACTAGGGCTTAGAACACCAAAAAAACTGTTGTACAAAGAGCAGCAGTGAGGCATGAGATACTGGTTAATTTTATTAGAATGGGTTACATATTTATAAAATTTTAATTTTATTAATAGTCCCTAAATTTTATTCAGAAGAGTATTAACCAATAATAAATGTTCATTCTAACTTAAAATACTTCAAATTAATTGTGAAACATATGTATTGCTCAATACTAAACGCTATATTGGTCTTTTAATTTATTTATAATTTAAAAGCTAATAAATTGTGCAAAATTGAACTAAAATATTGCATTGTTACAGCTTGAGTTTCAGTACACCACGTTCACTTCAAGACATACTATCAGCACTTTATAATTCTGAGAGAATGTGTAACTTGGCAAGATATATGATTAGCTAAATGGTTCATCAATTCATTGTTGTAAGCACTAACTGTAAGAAAACTTTAGCTCGCATAATAACCCTTATACTGAAGGTCACTGTTTACAGTTTTGAGTATTACATAATAGTAAAATTTTTTACCTTGGTAATAGAAAATATGTTTTTCCAATCTCGACTCTTATTTGAAAACGAACTATAGGATAGGTGTAATGTTTGCCTACCAAATCTAGAAATCAGCATCTAAAACTAGACAAACTTGTAGTAAACAAACCAACATCATACGATATTAGTACAAAGTGAAAAACGCGAAAGGTCGTTGAATGACACATTATTTTGTGCATCACCACCTTGTAGATTCGCAGTTGCCTTTCTTATCAACTCATTTACAGATTAACCGCATTCTTGTTTTGAAGATGATATTACAATGCTCACAAGTTTGTTCTTTATATGTAGTTTAGAATTCATGAAAAATAATGTAAAGCAATCGATACTAAAACTATTTCAAATTTATACATTATATTTATATAAAGACATCTTTTCTCCATAGACTTTCCTAAATTGTGAATCATACTACAGTCGAACCTGGATAACTCGAATCTTGACGAGTCAAAAACCTTGGTTACTCGAACCCATTGTGAATTACCACCAAATCTGTGTATACAGCAGTACAAAGCCACTTAATTAGTTCAGTGGAAGATGAACGACTCCTTTTGAATCTTTTGCCACATTCTAATGGTTCACTTTAGTTGATCAACTACAGTTGCTCAACTAAAATTGAACATGTGAACCCCTGTTTCAGTTATTCTCGATCAATTTTAGTTGAAAGAGCAGAACTTTTGTTATTCAACTATGAATTAACGCTGACTTTTTGAGCCAAATTAAAACTTATTGGAAACATGTGAAATTTGTCTCTCCGCTTGAATCATTCAATTTTGTAGCGTGAGGTGTTAACATCAGTCAAGTATTGTTATTAGGAGGAAATGCCACTTCTTAAATTGTCACAAACTGTTAGATTACATTTTTTGGAATTAGTATATCACAAACATGACAGACCATCAGAGAGAGAGATACACATAAAAATGGGGACCTTACATCCATTTTCTAACCTACATACAGCATTTTTTTACGGTTATTAGTTTATCTTCGTACATTATTCTCTCAATTTGTTCTTAAAAAAGACAAACAACTCCTGCACCTGCACTAACAACTTCATTCGGTGCTATTTTATTACTGAGAGTTGATTCAATGCAAGTTGAAATGTGTGAACATAAAACTTGATCGATTTTAGTTTAACAACTACAGTTGATCAATTAAAACTGAACCATCAGAACATGGCTTTAAATTATAGGTAATTTGATATGGCGTCATGTTTTAGGTACAATTTATTTTGACTACTAGAGTAACTTTTGATACCAGAAATAAGAGCAGCAATTGTAGCTATTATAGCAAAAAAAAAAAAATTGTGTTGCAGTTTTATACTAGTTTTCGTTGTGGGTACACTTTTCTCCAGTTACAAAAGCGAAAATTAATATCATAAAAAAATTCCACTAATATCGAAGAAGTCGAAAAGTGGATAAAAGGAGAGATTATTCCTCCACTACTTTAATCACAACTTAAAAAATAAAGATTCCATTAAACAATTTACCAATATCTGGTAGTGTAATGTTACAGAAAGCAGAACAAGCAACTTACCACGTTTGATTACTTTTCAAAAAGTAAAATATGTTTATAATTTACTTATTATTTAACTTTTACGCTTGTATATGTTTCATTTTGTTAAATAGTAAAATATTATTTACGCTTGTATATGTTTCATTTTGTTAAATAGTAAAATATTATAAGTAGTTTGCAACTATTATTTTAATTATTAGAAAAAAAAATTATTGGTCGAATTTTTTGGTCGCGTATTACAGTATAAAACTTTGAAAATCATATAACAACAAACATTTTTCATAACAGAATGACATCAGAATATTCAAAATGGACTTCAATTACAACATTCCTGTTTCTTGTAAATTATACACAACCACTATACCAGCGAATTAAAGTAACATTGGCATTAGTGCTGTTCAAAGCTGTCAAACTAATTTTTATAATTTTACAGGATATACTAGTACATTCCATACTGTTGGTAATTTGTATTCCACAGTACATAAAATTGAAAAATGTTATTTAAAAGCAAGAACAATAATTAATATCATCTAACATAAAGCATTAATTAACAATCTGCTAAATTTCAAATTAATTTCTGTGTCAACGGCAAATTGGAAAAACAATATATATAATATAATATTAAATTTCAAAAAAGTATAATTATCTAAGACACCCAGTTGTATAAGATGTTCAAAATAGATACTGTGCTAAATTAAATACTGTTCTATCGAAAAAAATTGATTCTTTACACAATAAAACTGTTTAATATTCCATACAGTTGTAGTTACACGTCTACATTTTAAATTTGATCTCACTTTAAATTAAAACAATTACAATGAAGTAACTAGACTGCGAAGAGTAAAATAATTCATGTCTACAGTTGTTTCGAACACTAACAAAAATTGGACTAGATTTAATATGTAACTGTGAACTAGATTTCAGTGTAGTATTGTACATACTGAGCACGAACCAAATATCTACAAGAAGTTTGTACCATAAAAGATACACTTGGTTGTTATTGGGCTAGAAAAAAATACTGAGAGTGTAAGAGCATTCTAAGATGTGCTGCAAACTATTGCATAATAAGATATACAGGATGTCTCAAAAAGAATGGGACACCGATTAGTCATAGATTCCTTACGTCATAATAAATCGATTAAACCTAATATACCTTAGTACAAAGTCCCTTCTGTAAGAAGTTATAGGGCCTTGAAGTTCATTTTTTAATTTTTTATTTTTTTGTTAATTTACACAAATGTAGAGATTTCGATTTGAATTTTGGTATACATACTTACTATTATACCGGGTGTCCGTTCTCAAAGTCGAACATAGGCGAATAACATTGTATTGAACGTTTTTGCCGATTCCTGCTCGCCAATTCAACTTACAGGGAAGGTAATGGTATCAATGGAAAGATAAAATTATTACGCATCAAATGATACCAATAATAATATTCAAGATGCGATTTTTATTTTAAAATTGTAATTTAAAACTTGGGAATTTTAAATATATTATGCCAAGTTCGATAGCATTTGTCAAAAAAATGGTATTTAGTTGGCTTAAATCAGATATTTTCTGTCAACGTCTGTTAAAATTATCTACAGAAAAATTAATTATTTCAATGAAGAACGAGTGAATGCACAGATGTTAATTGCCTATGTTCGACATTGAGAATGGACACCCGGTATACTGCAATAATAGGAAAAATTTCATAAATTAGACTTGACTGTAAAGGCCACTTTACCTAACTTTCAAAACTTCTTTTAGCTCCAACTTCGTTATCGGTAACATTTTTTGAAATTTTAGGTTATTATCTGCAAGAGAATTAAAATACACAAAAATAACGTACTCTTAGTTCATAAGCGTAAGCAACCGTTTACCTCAAAATGCCCATCAAAGGTTTTTGGTTGTCACTAAGACATGTAATTATCGAGTAGACATGATTACAAAAACAATGGTCATCTAGTAAAAAACAATGATAAATCAATTAATGATATTAGTGACATAAGAATTTGTTCTCTTATGTTTAAGAAAATGCTGCTACATAACGAATTCTCCAATGCTGAAAGGTTCGTTATGTTGCAGCATTTTCGTAAGCACAAAAAACAAAAAACTGATGTCACCAACGTCATTATTTGATTTCTTGTTGGTGTTTACTAGATTACAATCATTACCCATTGTTTTTGTGATCATGCCTACTTGATAATTGCACATCTTCATGTCAACCAAAAACCTTTGATGGGCATTTTAAGGTAAACGGTTGTTCTTACGCGTATGAACTAAGAGTACATTATTTTTGTGCATTTTAATTCTCTTTCAGATAATAACCTAAAATTTCAAAAAATGTTACCGATAACGAAGTTAGAGCTAAAAAAAAGTTTTGAAAGTTAGGTAAAGTGCCCTTTACAGTCAAGTCTAGTTTATGAACTTTTTCCTATTAGTTCAGTATATAATAGTAAGTATGTATACCAAAATTCAAATCGAAATCTCTACATTTGTGTAAATTAACAAAAAAATAAAAAATTAAAAATTGAACTTCAAGGCCCTATAACTTCTTACAGAAGGGACTTTGTACTAAGGTATATTAGGTTTAATCGATTTATTATGACGTAAGGAATCTATGACTAATCGGTGTCCCATTCTTTTTGAGATACCCTGTATAGATACTAATCCAAGCAAGCTGTCCAAGAAGTATTTCAGTATGGAGTGGCTGTAGAGACAAACCTTAATAATTAATTTGCATTATTTCCCTGTTTTATTAAATTTTGAAGCACAATTTCAAACATTTTTATTTAGTAATTATTCGTCTTATTTGTATTTTTATAGGAATTAAGAGAAATAATGTATGTGAAGGGTTTTCTTTGCACCAATATATTTTGCTGAAAGGACGACTAGGATGTCTCATTTGTGTATGTAGACAAGAATTTCATCAACAGATGAAGTTTGAATAGTAAATTAGGTAGACTGTTCTGTAAATTATCGTCATGGAACTGGAAAACTATCTGAAATAGTTCAGGAATAGCCTCTGATTTTTGCAGATTTTCTAGAAAATTTTATTTGCACATCAATTATTGCACTAAGTTTCTTTGAAAGGTCTCGTATACGTTTTAAATATAACAGGAATCATGGATTACCCCTAGACAACGTGAGTTGTATAATGATTATGCAATATGACTGTTCTGGATTATTTTGTAACTCACCTTGTTGACAGGCATACCGTCACCGTCAATTAATCGGCGGAAATAAGTAAAATTTTGAAAATATGAAACAAAGTATTAATTTGTGTTATCATGTTCGAGAGTAACATTTTCAGCACTTGCTATTACTATAACATAGCGTCTAATTAATTGCCCGAGTTTTACTTCCTTTTAAAAAATACAAATTCGAAAATGATTTAAGTAGTACTTATTGTATATTATTAAAATGTTCTATAATTCTATAATTTTTTGAATACCAAGCTATGTGCGCCGCTTTCTTTACATGATATGCTTCATGTTACAGCTTGAAAAGCGAGCTGGACGTTATATATTGCAATTTTGTCTGTTTAGAGCATTTATGCGAGCTGAGAGTTTTTGTACGCGTATTCCAGGTTAGAGCAAAGTTTAAACTACTACACCTTAGTACTTATTCATAAATATGGCCATTAAATTAAATTACAGTGGCTATATTGTAAATTAAATGGGTGTAAACTGACCTCAGTAGAACTACATTGCACTAAAAATTAATCGCTTATGGAAAAAATGCAGTAGAGACTATGCAAACTTTTGAGAACCACCAAGACCAAAACCTTTATTAGGTAAATCCGATAGGAGTACATTAACCGATTTCCATATGCGATTGTCCACACAACTGCTTTTTGCTCCTGCACTTTTACCGAAATTCGATTTTGTCACAACCACTTGTGCTTAAGGTTACTGAACACGTTAAGTTCATAGAAATCCATTCCAGTGATCGTCAACAGGTTTAAGCAATTAGATGTTTTAATTTCTTTATTATTAATTTTTGAAGTAAAGTTTATTATGCTTATGTTTATTACCTTTAAATTTAATGACCATACTTATGAATCTTCCTGTATGTAGTGCCTAGTACGTAATGTACAAGATGTAACTAAAATAAAGAGCCAAACGTCGAGGGCGCGCGCGCTTCCAAAATATCACAAAAGTTCGTATCAACATGTCTCAAAATGTACAGTTCCTGAGATATTGCGCAAACGAATATTTATTGAAAAAATCAGTTTTAATTATAACAAAAGTTCCAAATGGCCTCCATTTGACTCAATCCACGTACAGACATGTCGAACCATGAGCTGTCACACTTCTTTGAAAGAACGAGTATTTCTCGATACAATGAGCACCACAAAATGAGAACAGGTGGTACATATGTGTATTGTTATAATGACTGTCAAATTCGAATGCTACTTAATTAAGAACAACGAAGTTTACTATCTAAATTGTATTAATAAACATTTGTTTGACCTTATCTCGAGAACTGAACGTTTGCGGGCGTGTGTTGGTATGAACATGGTTCGTTGTGGGGAGATCGCACCCGAAGTTTGTTTTTAGTTACGCCCTGTGTAAGTTTAACTTTCCGGCAGCGTCTAGAACCTAACTTGCTATATAAGTTGATTACTAAATATTAAGGTATACGAAAATGTTACCATACCTTAATAATCTATCTTGAGCATAGGCACGCTCTCGTTCTAAAAGTTCTTCGGCAGTTGGGTGCGCACTCTGAGGCGTCAAGAGATGTGCACTCACGGGCAGTGGGTAGCGCTGCTTCCACAGCATTTCGGGCAGATGATGGGAATAAAGCCCTGGAGGCGGCAGATGGGGCTGCAACGGATGGGGACTCATGAGGGTCGGCGGAGGCGGTGGCACGGGAGGGTACAAGGTTGCAGGGTGGCTAGCAGCTGATGTAGGAGGAGGGCCCGAAGCGGCCGGCGTGGATGGGTGCGACATGAGAAGCGACTGATGCTGCACACTATGAATGTGGCGGACGTGTGGTTCGGACTCCAGCAGCAGGCTGGGGTCTCTCCACACGCGCACCGGTTCGGTCGTACTGCTTATGGGCGTATTGAACGAGTGGTTGGCTGGAACGAACAATGGCGATCTATTAGTAGACTGAGTTTGAGCAGTTTGTTGAGGTTCGTCAGAGGAACTTAGAGCACTGGAACGCGAGCCTGAGCGTTCATCGCCGCTACCGGATCGCAGGGAGCTCACGCCAGAGTCCGAACGATCGTCTGGAAACCTAAGAAGGGCGGCATTTGCAGATTCTGCAAGTTCCATCCTGCTGAACGGCGAAGATGAGGACAGCGGTCCGTCATCGTCACCGCGACTCGAGCACTCCCGCTCGTCGGCCTTAGATGTTGTCCTTTGCGCCACTATCACACAATCGTCCTCCTCACTCGCGATTTCACTAACTACCGCTTCAGACACTGGTACAGATTCACACACTCGCTCATTGTCGGCACCACTCACTTCTACTGGCACTAGCTGCACACTACTACTGCTGCTCGTATCATCTAATGTACTGTCATTTTCACAATCACCCTGTGACACCGGTTCACTACTTTTCGGTTCCGCACCTGCGACAGGGTCACTCTCGTCCTGTTGGATCTCCGGTTCCGGGGAACTTTCCTTGAAAGAGCGCTTGCAAAGTGCTACCAATGCCTCTGCTTGCGAGGAGTTTTGAAGACAATCCTCTACACGAATTTCTACTTCTCTAAGTTTGCTATTATTGGCCTCTTCGAGAACTTTCTTTTTGCTTGTAGCTCGATTACAGCAATTCCTTTTCCTTACTTGTTTGTTTTCCAAATCTTCTTTGTTGTTACTGTAGCAGTTGTTCCGTGGTTTTGCTGAAGTTTCGTTTTCATTAGTTTTCCTTTTACGCACAGCCTTTGAAATTGAACCTGAAACAAACAAACATAATTAATATAGGTTTAAGAAATATTACCTAAAGCTAGTTACGTACTATTAATAGAAAACTACAAATTCTTATATATTTAGATTCAACACACATACATTAGGCCCTTTTACAGTACGGTGAAGGCCATTCATACTGTGCGGAGAGTGCAATGGAGGTAATGGGTCGCATCAAAACGCAATACATTCTCAACAACTGTCTTAACTTAAAGCAAACTTTAAAAAAATCCCGATCCCAATTGGATTTGAACCCGCATCCGTCTTGTTGCTAAATAGTACTTGCTGTCTGCTGGGCACTTACCCACCTCAACCATCCACGCGGCCTACAATCAACAACTAAAGTACAATTCAAACAGTTCAGCAATATTTTAAATTACCATTTAAAGAAAAGGAAAATGCATTTACCTAACATTCAATCCGCAGGCACAATATTTTTAAATAAATTTATATTCAGACACGCCACGCGACCACGTTCGTGAAAAATTGGCAATGTGGGGGAAACAACTTGGTAAACTAATAAGCATTATGTGGGATGTAAAACTGGAGAAAACCGTAAACTAACCGGTCTGGCAAGCCACGATACGAATCTGGGCCGAAGTCAACAGCACAGAACCTAGAAGACAGCAGATGATCACACTCACATTTCTCTTATGCCACACGCGATCCAAGTAGTAAGAGGTGAACGACCTGCACTCTTCCCCACTTCACTATTACCGTAAGATGATTTGCAAACAACTATTGCAATAAATTGCTAACGTTGAAAACGACGTATTAAATTAATACCTTCAATAATGGCAACATGGCAACACCAAGTTGCAAGCCAAAAATAAATATTAAGTACAATTTTCTTAATTTTAATGAGGTTTTTGGGTTGCTAGAATGGTTAGTCGTAAGCTGCAAATTTTTGCCACGCACCACATTGTGGGCAAGTGGATTAATTAATTTATTTATATAAATTAATGGTATCAATTATAATAATAATAATAATATTAACATAATCACGTAAGCACTAAATGCTTGTGTGGAATTCATTATATAATAAAAAGCAGCAAGACATACAGAAAAAAAAGTAATCCCAAATAACCAACCAAGGACATGTGTTTATCACTATCAGTTATTGTAATTTAAAAATAGAAATTCCAGAATTAAATTTTAACAGAATGTTGTGATGTGTGACGATGATAAATTTCGATCAAAGGCTTTTGTTTTTGAAGTAGAATATAGCAGTTTTGAATATACAACTGACTTCTATTCATTAATAGATTACCTTCTTCAAATAATAAAGTTACTACAAGGGTATTCTCGAATAATTCGCTGTCAAAACGTTTTGACGACAAACTCTTCGAAAATGGTGGAAAACCGAAACATGCCAGAGCTTTAATAGATTATATGGCTCAAAGCACGAGTTTTATCAATTATTATTTTTTAAGTAATGTTTCATCAAATTAGTGCCAATCGCGAAATCACTTCAAGATTTATTAAATCCAATTTACAGCTCGTTTTTATGTAAATCACTACAAATACTAGTCACCTATTCCACCTCATTCTCCAGCATTCCATATTGCAATACTGACTGTATTCAGGCCAAATAAATTTGTTTTTAAAATTTATATATTATTCTTGGTACACAATTTCTTTGCAATTTCATTAATATGGAAGCATAATACCTATGGGAGTGAATGCCTAGAATACAAGTCTTGTTTACTACTTTCAATAAGAAAGCACAATCTCGGACGACGATTATATGGTTTAAAATAGTACTACATCAGGTTTCCTGGATATACTTTCCAAAAACTCACTATTAAGACCAGCTAAGTTAACTTTTTATTTTATATTTTTGCCATAATTGGCTAGTTTACTAGTTTTGCGGGGGAATAAAATTCCCCATAAGTACGCTGTCAAAATGATCAGGTAAACATAGTTAATTCCAAAAAAATTGAATTGCGTACAAAAAATCACTGGGAAGCTACAAACTAAATAGCTGGAAATAATGCTGCGTGTTATTCCAATTTAAGAGAACAATAAGAAGATTCAATTCAAAACCACTTTTGTGAAAAGCGTGACTTTCTCAAGGTCTTTATCTTGGCATTATATTACGTTCAGAAAACAATTGTTTTTGTCTCTGGTATTTTACGGCGCTGTTGTGCTCTCTAGTCTTATTAAAATCGCAGTTTCGGCGATTAAACCACAACCACCGAATTAAAAAAAACGCCACTGTTCTCAAGAGAATACGTTTTTCACATGAAAGAACCTGGTGTAAATAAGCTAGATTAATATAGCGCGGTGTACAACGAGGATGGCATAATAATCGGTTACACATGGTGTATTCGAAGCTGATTGTGATTCGTCTGTTATAACTATGTCTGTAGTAGGAGGAAAACAACGTGGGCAAGTAGTAATCAATCAAGCATAACGTTGAGGAATAATATGTTCATTGTTAGCTACCGCGTGGGAGGTTCGAGTTCATATACTAAGCCCATTCTTTTACTGACGAAATTGATTATGAATTGAAGAAATAAAAATAACACTCTTGCCGCATGAAAATCACCACTGGATTACTTACGGTAAGTGTCACTGCCTCCTCTCACAATTACGAATGTATGTCGAATTAAACTGCGGATTTCAATTGTAGCGCACCACAATGTTTCCGCAACAATTAATCTGGCAAATGCTATCAGCAGTGGTAGTTATCAGTTATCACTGCCGTGAAAGTCGCGCAACACGAAAACCATAAAAATGCCGATAAGGTTCGCTTAACATCCGTTATAATAATGGTTAATCATCTACCACAAAGGAACAATCAATTCAATAATTTATCATACTTTAATTAAGGAAGACAACAAATGTCAATTTACTGCCATTCCGAGACCATAAACAACTGGAGATCGTTTTTACGAAACGTCGTTGTGCAACTGTCATAAAAAGAGAATAATAACTGAAAAATATTGTTGGCATAAAAATTAATTTGTAACATAATTCAGCAGGTCGTTAATCAACAAAAAAAACAGTTCGCTGGGATAAGCATAAAATAGTATCTTTGGCATTAAAGAAACTACACAGCCAGCATTCCAAAGAGATCTAGTAATTTACCTGTTTTGCTGTTTTTCCTTTATTTATAGATTTTTTTTAACTTAGTGAAAATTTCTCTTTCATTGCAGTATGATTGAATACGTAACATATAAAATAACATTATAAATGTTGGCTTTTGACGCTCAGAATGTGGCCAAGCATTACTACGTCTTTCTCAGGAAATTATTAAAAACGTTTGCAATAAAATCCAATGGTAATCATTGCTTTTTAAAATAAATATAAAACCATTTTTTACAGTAAATAATTTTGTATGTCACAATTGCTTGATACTAATTATTTTAAAAGATAATCTTACAACAATATATAAATTTGCCAGTAGCGAGTTAACAATGTCATGATGTAGGCAATTTATTTAGTCTACATTTTGTTTTGCCTTTTTACGAGCTTTCTCTTTCGCTGAGAAAAATTATTTTGAATTATTAAATTACAATTACCCCGCTGCTCGATATATCCAGCTCAACAAATTGCAGAATTCAAATGTTTTTATATTCAATAAAATAGCTAGCAATTTTGACATTCAGCCATCCCATTCCATAAATAAGAGCACATAATTAGTGATGATGTAAGCCAAAATAACAGTATGGATTTGTTGGCCTTGACACCGACAAAGGTTAGTACTACCAATGGTTGCGTGACAAACATCCAATAATTTTCTAACGACTAACTTGTGGAATATTTATTACTGAATACGTAATAACGCGTTTACGTTTTTTATTCGACACAGCCATTAAATTCTAAAAACTCATGCCGGCAATTAAGGCTGGAAAGCAGCAGCGCTCGCTTTCTCTTTCATTGACTCACAATATTGCAACATTAACTTCCAATTATAGAAATGTTTTAAGCGGTGAACTTGCTTGAGGCAGTGTCTATGACTTTGGTGGAATTTTACCTTTCCGTAAAACAAATGAATAAAAAACGGCCATTTTGTTACTTCCACAACAAGTTATTTATAACGCTGATGGTAACTGAAACTGAAACAGTCTTGGAATGTTCCAGAGGAGGGCCAAAATGATTTATCAGTATCCACATCATTTGCACTGCTTCATAAAAAATACTTTATATTAATATATAATTGAAAATCCAACAAATTCAGCTAACTTTCTAAAAAGCTGAGGGAGCAATTTTGTAAATAATAAACAATCTAGGATGTTGGCACTCGCTTCAAAATTATCTGAAGAATCTTACAGCCAGCATGTGCCAGATATATTTAAAAATTCCATTGGCAAAATGCATGCTTGTCCACCACACTGTATAACCTAAAATTGCGTCACTTTATTTTTATTTATAAAAATTACAGCTTTAATTTATAAGAATCTAGCTTGTATTCAACAACGCCGGCTTATGTCAAACAAATGATATTAACAGACCATTTGGGCGTTAACAAATTAGACGATCTTACCAGCAGGATGTTGAACACAGTTCCAATTTGTCTAGTTTGTATTCACGGAATGTTTAATTGGCATGGAATTTTCCAATCTACAATGACAATCTAGATTTGACGCGATAAAACTATTCTAATCAGCACAAAAAACGCGGATCATCGTTTAATTGCACCTAAATTTAAAGAGGTCGTTATACAAACCACAATCTACGAAAAGTATGAAAGCATTGTGGTTTGCGGCTTTTACGAGTACAGTTGAGTTTTAAAAATTAAATATTTCTATGGCAATACGTTAGCAAAAATTACAATGGGTCAATTAATTACCTGTAATATTTTTTCTTCAAATCTTTTGTATGTATATATCTGGACATACTGGCATTCATAAATAAAAATAAGTAATTATAAATTAACATTATACATTCCAGATAAATTATAGTAAGTCCTATAAGTAACACTTTGTTTAGTTACAGCAATTAAAAAGAAAACCTAAATTATATTCACATGTGTTCACGTCCTTGTTCTCGAATTAAAAACTAATTAAATAGTTAAAAATATCATTAAATTAAATTTCTAAGGTCTCAAAAGGAATTCGATTTAAAAAATTAGTTATGATACCCAACGGCTTTACTATTATAAGCAACTTTCAAATTCCCTATTGAATGAAGAGACAATAGTATAATGCAGTTATCATTAATAATCACTCGGTTACAAACACCGTTAGTGTAACTACAGCATGAAATATGACAATATGAGCAGTTAGAATGGAATATAATACATTTATCCCATACGTTGTTATCTCAATCAATAAAATTGGTCACTTTATAGGTACCCTATTTCTGAGGGATACTACGTTATTACTTTACGGCCCACTTAGGGTTTGCTTGTCAGTTTGAGAAGCAGTGGCATGATAGGTTGTTAACATGTATAAGAATTACATATCTGGTTTTAATTGTGAATATTCTATACTAGTGTTTATAGTCCTCGTCGTGTTAAGAGCCTGCGGTTACGCCTTGGTCTTTAATTTCCACGCCGCAGGCCATAAACATCATCTTACGCACTCTGTACATAAATAACTATTATGAAACTCTCTAACTAAATTAGATTTTTTTCTAAAAAGCTGCTATCTCTGTTTTATTTATTAACCTGGCTACGTTAATAGCATAATTGATGTCGCAAGTATTTGATGATCCACTGTCAAGACCTTGGATATTAACATACAAATCACTTAGAAATTACATTTCATATCTATTGTATTAACTGTTTCTAAACAAAATAAAGTCGATGTACCTCTAATTACTTAACAATTTGCTACATAAATACTCATGTAGTGCCGGAAACTATCATTAATATAACCGGCATTAATATGCTAGTACTATGACTATCGACTTTCGATATCTTAATTGACAGGTAAGTTAAGCAGGCAGTTATCGACGCCATAAATAAAATCATAAAACTTCCCGCAGCTGCCAATGAAGCAAATCCACCAATTTGCGGGGTCTCCGTTTCCGCTTTCATTCCACGACAGAATTTCCGGCCATTTTATCTTTAGTTACTAAGCGCGCTGGCGCTCTATTTTATTAAAATCGTGTGTGTTGGCGGAAACTGGAGAGGGTTTCTATGTTTTATCCCCGTTAAATGGCTGACATATCAAGTTCGCCCGGAAAGCCCTTTAAATTTTCAGATATTTCTCTTATCGATTACGCGTAAACGAAAGTCGAGAATAGCTCGGGGTTCACCTTTAGGCACGCAAATGAATTTGAGAAGAATTGTGGGCGGGCAACTGGGAAAATTACAAATTTCTAAGCTTGCTGTGTAATGTTACTGAAAGCTTCCAGCCTTCCAGCAAAATTAATGTTACATTAACTACCGCCTTTGAAATTTTCGTCAATAGCAAGGCAGACTTATGGATTAACTACTGGAACTAGTCAAGCCTCTTATTATTACATCCAACAACGAAAAGTGGCATTAGCATTGCTTTTAGAAAGTTAAAGGATAATGATTATACAATACATACTACTAACAGTTTAGAGAAAAATATATAAATTATATCAGTATAAGTGTCTATTATCATGAGAAAATATTGTAAATTTATTAGGCTGTTTTTTTTAATTTAAACTAATTGAAAAATTGTTTATAGCCCATAACACAAATGTATAGCATTACTTTAGGTGTGGAAACAGATGTCAAATTTATTTATAAATTAAATCAATAAGCTATAAAATCAGCACTACAGTACACAAAGTAATTAAGTACGTATCCAATTACATTTTGATAAGCTTAACCGAATATAATCCGATAAAATTCGATAATCGACCTTCAATCGTTAATTTAATTGTGTCCTTTGAAACATCCTCCTATTGTTAGTAAGAGAGTGAAATGTTTAAATGGAATATTAATTCCCAGGTTAAATATATACAAATGCTCATTATTTTTGAGGAAAAGCTGAAACAAAAATAGCCAGCCCGGGCTACAGCATAATTGTATTCCTAAATGGAAACCGTGAACAACACTATTGGGAAAAGACTCCAGCTCCAAGGAATGCGATAAATCATGATGCAAGCTTATTTATTTATGAACTGTGTGTCGAAAGCAGGATTAAATCGATTAATTTGGCTCGTCCAACCATTCGAGATAATTAAAAGTAGCCGATAAGGAAACAGATATATACAAACAGCGCCTCGTTTTTGACCATAAAATAATATCTCCAAGGGCACCGCGGTTCAGAACAAATGGGATTGATTTGAAACTCCTAACGCTGTTTGCATAAAAGCGCAGACACGGATCAAACGAGATTAGGGGATTTAGCAATAACGATTTATAGCGCTGCGTTACAAAAACGCAAATTACTTTTCCAATCACCTACATTCCACACCTGCTCTTATTCAAATTTAATAGCCGTGTAATAACCGACAAGGTCTCGTAAACTGGATGGCAGCCTGGGATGAAAATTGAAAATCCAATGCTGGGATTCGCGCACGTTAACGACGAAAAACGTTGGAAAAGTTCAGACGGCAAACCGAATCGATCCCTGACCTCTTTAATTCGCGCTGGCGAATACAATAACACGCAATTATAAAGTGATTTCCAGTTAGCATTTCAGATTAGGTTATGTGCCCGAAAAGAGTTCGACGTTTAGTATGCGGTAACGAGAGAAAGCAAGCCTGATTATGCCAGTTGTTGACGATTAGAAATTCAAACGATTATAAATCAAACAAACTTTATAACGTATTCGCATATTTTGCAACCGCATTCATTGCCAGTCGGAATTTCCATCAATTATTATCGAAAATGGGAAGGTCCTTGACTGGCTGGAACCGTAATGACGTTGCTGCTCAAACCAGATAATAAAACAATCCATTCCTGTTTTACCAACAACTTAGGAAAAAAACAAATTTATTCTTTCAACTGAATGAAATTATATGCGGCATTTCGCCTACATTAACATGTTGGCATATCCCGTGTTTTTATTGTTTTTTTATAGAATGCACTTTCGTTCTTGACATAAAGACGCCTGCTTCAAATTTATATACCATTCGGATGTGTGCGGTTGTCGAAATTAAATGGTAACTGTTTGCATAATCCAAAAGTTCAGATTAGTAAATGCACAACACCAGAAACATTTAAATTTTAAAACAATGCACTCGTTTATGTGGTAGAAAGCTATAAACATCTGAAAGTATTTAATAGCACGTTCACTGTAAAGCCTGTTTAATGGTAAAATTACCTTGCTAATAATAACAGTTGTAATTACTTTCCAAAAATACATACGGAGTATTTTTATTCCCACTCAATTATGAATTCATGTTATACACAATAGAAATCGGACAAATCTACAATTAATTACAGAAAATAAAACATCTTTAATATTCCAAATTTTTCCCCACTTCCTCATTAATTAATATTTTAATTGGGTTGCTAGTCGATGGTGTAATTGGGTTAACTTATTATCAATTACATTAACCTTCTTTCGCTAATTAAATTAGTCACGTTTAACGGTCGGCAATACGACTGGGACATATTTTTAAACCACTCTGCTGGGTAATACGACTATAGCATAAATGCATCAAGCAGTTAGAGCAGAAATCCATGCCAACACTTGGAAATACTTCTCTCAACCTCATCACATCATTACAGATAGGAAAAATACTGACGTAAAAAATATAATTTACTACAATATCATAAATATGATTTTAAAAAGCTACATGCAATCTAAGCAATTTTCTCTTATTTAAGCATTACATTTACTGAACTACAAACACCAATAATGAATAAGCATTATTCAAGAATGGCTTGGAGCAAGGACAATTAATACTAGAACTAGTTCTATTATCGTTGTTTACACCGCAAAAAATTATCAAAAACGAGTTTAACAATACTATTTACATCTCAGGTCAAAACAAAGTAGAAATACAACCAACATATAACAACGTCTAGTGATTCGAACCTGTTTGTTACAGTTGTATTATTACAAATTTCCAACTATAGTTCGGCAAACATAGAAAAAACATTCAATCCTGTCGGCGAGTGTCAAGCTTTTTCATCAGCAATCATCGGTCCTTGTGTAACCGTGCCCTTCATAATGCAACGATAAGAAAGGCCGTCAGGGAGCGGGATTTAGCCGAGCGCGTAAAAGCGTCCGACTAGAAATTTTTTCGTTACGAATTAATGTATTGAATTCGCATTACTACTTATTTCGTAAGTACATATTTTTTAACACTCTTCAACCGTTATTCAATATAGCAAGTTGTTTTCCTTTATTTAAGACGTCGACACATGTTCTTCTGCAACTTTTTAATTTAATAATTTACAATGCAGTCTTAAAATACCAGAATGATTTTAATTAGAAATAAGCTAGTACGTACAACCTATTTTTTGTAATGTTATCTGAGTGAATATGTACATGTTCTTCAACAATGATATATATTTTCCAAAGCTTCGGGGTATAAGTACGGCAATACTGGGTTTATTTATTCAGAAAAAATATAAAAACTAAATTCTTACAATTGCCAGAGTAGTAACTACTTGGCAGATAAGACACATTCATACAGTGGTTACGCAATTGACCGCATAGAATTGTAAAATCAACTTCGTAGAAAACAATGTAATGAGATTCACAGTAACTCGTGACATTCAAACTCCAAACGGATCTTGATGAATTTTAATGTAGGCGTCGTTAAGGACTTCAGAAATCTAAATTATTATCCATTAAAACTTGGAGGCAGGTTATGAAACTGACAAACTTCCCTCGATACCCGCGGCCCGAGAAGTGAGCGGATTTACTTAAAACTTCTGCGCGCTGTGGAAGTCGCTACATTTCAAGCAGATACTTTACCCGAAGTTTTGCAGGCGACCTTCAATACTATATTAAAAAAGTTTTCCAGTTGTTGCGCTAACGCCACACTTTATTTTCAACAAAATTAAACGTGACCTCCACCATTTTACCGCTAAAAAATTCGTTTAATATAAGGAGTAACTACCTCGATGGCTTCCGAGCATGTAATTTATTCTTGGAAACGCACTCCCAGTCTTAATAACTCATTCGTAGCGATTTAAATAATTTGACAATTCGCTGAGACACATAATGGTCTTAATAGTAATTTATTATACAAGACGATAAAGTTAAATTTTATCCACGAGTGAATCGTTTAACGTCGAGACGAAGTCGAGACGTTAATGATTCAAGAGTGGATAGAAATAACTTTATCGTCGTGTATAATACAATATTTTTTTCTATAGCAAGAACTTTAACAATTTTAAAAGAAAATAATGACAGTCAATCACATTTCAAAATGTCAGTAGCTAGATTGGGTTGCTACGATAATACGAAACTGTCATAGTTAATTTAAACAAAAGTTAGAAAATTAAATTACTTTATCTATCCTTGATGTTAAAGTGCTACTTTATCTACCCTTGCTGTTAAAGTAAAACTTGACCTTTTGTTTTGAGTTGATAAAAGCACACTTTAACATGTGCTATAGAAAAAATAATATTACTTTGCCCTGCTTGTAGACTTTTCCACATGGAACAAAATAAAAGTGACTAAAATGGTGAATTTTTAGTTTCCTTTTTATTTGAACACTCGGCTCGGTACTTTTACTTTAACAGTTTTGCCACGAAGTGATTTTTGAAAATTCAGCCATGGAATTTTAAAGCCACTGCGACACATTTTCTTAATATTTTTGAAGAAGAATAACACTCATTTGACACAATGTTTGCATCGACTCTTGAAACAGTTTGCATCTAAATGTTATTGAAAATTTTAAATATTTCTGCAAATATTTGGAAAGGCAAATGTCTATAATAACTTTTCCATTTGTTTTACTTCCAGTGGATTGGAATGCGAAAATACGTACAAAATCGCACTTGATACGTGTAAAATGGTACGTGCGATTAAATCTTTAACAGCTTGTGATATAATCAGTATTTGAATGTACAAAATAAGTACCGCACATTTTTCCTTGTAGTAATTACTTAATGTGTAAATTTAATTTAAACCTCAAGCAGCATTCTATATTTGATAAACAACTGTACCTACTGAACACGGATTTCAGAGGTTAATTATAAAAATACTTTAATGAGTAGCTTGTACATTTACTTTTAACCCCTTGAGAAGTACAAAATAACTGATGCTATAGCATAACTCTATCTACAGCAAAGCCTTTATAGGACTTCAGAAATTATGTTTTGTAAGGTACTGTTAATACAAGGCTAGTTTTAAAATTCCAGGACGAATTTGCTTGTGATGTAATAAAACGTGACGTCGTAACTGCGGGGTCACGTCGCGTCGTAATATCAAAATTGTCCGTCTCATCGCCACGACGCGGTTAACTAATCACTTTAATGTGCATTTGCGTCGTTTTCGCTATTTATACTTCGCTCTAAGAACTGTGCCTTTTCCAGCTGTGATAAGGAATATTCTTGTAACGACGGCTTTTTCCACGCTTCTAGTAAACAACCGTGCAGCACTGACGAGGCAAGTTCTAAAATGCAACTCAAACAGTTTGCGAAAGCAATTATCTCTACAAAAATTTGCTGACCTCGAACACTGAAGAGCAGACTTTTATACCATGCGATTTTCACGAATGCTTACTGCTTAGTAAGGTAAATGTGCGGCCTCGGGTCGCGTAAACGAATCCCGCTTCGTCAGCACACGGCATAAAGGGATTTAGCAAGATGGCAAATCCATTTTAGAACGTCGAAGGAAGGTTACACCCCCGGACAAGGAAGATCAAGTTACTGTCTTCCGTCCTTGCGAGGTCGATTTATAACATTTTTACAGCCTGCGACCTACGGCTCAAATTATGCACGTTATTTTGAGTAACAATATATCCCTCATAAAAGCTGACGGCGTACTTTTGAGCCTTTGGCTGCAAATGTTATGAAGACTATAATTAAATCCTCATTTGCCGTCGTCAGGCGTGCAAACCGTTAGATATTAATAAAATATATCAATGGAAATTATCTACACAGTATAAAGACTCTTGGACAACAAAGGCAAACAACTGGTTGAAAACTTCCGGCGCACAAAAGGGAAAGGAAAACAAATAATGATAAAAAATACTCGAGCTGAAAGACGTCGGCAAGTGGGAAATGACAACGTCAAATCGATTTAGAAAAGAAAGTGACATTCGAGAGTTCCATTCCATAGCGTAGGAGGGTATTTGAATAAATTAGTACTTATTTATTAGTCACATTGAGTGCGTTTTTATTCCAAAAATAGAAGTGTTACAATCTAAAATAAGACATTAAACTACGTCGTTGACTTCGTCCAACAGCAGCATAGATTTTTGAAAATACATGTTCAGAAGTTAATAGGCCAACTGCAACATAATCGATCTATGGAAGTTCTACATATTAAGTTACATTACTATTATTCTTACATTCTTTTGAATCGTAAAGCTGTTATAGTCCGTCATTCTCGAAATGTTCTTACCCTGAAAAGCCCTTCTTGACTACTCGAAAATTATTATTCAGAGTGCCCTGTGTATATTTAGGCAAATTAATCTGTTGTATTCCGTGTAGCATATATACTTATTTGTCTTCACGCAAGTTTTAGCATTTTGAAGTTGTCTGGTAGACCAGTAGCCTAATCCGTTCAAATTTAATTTTCTACCAAGTTCCAATTCAGCAAAACAAGTGAATCTATCTAAAATAATTATGCCCTACGGTAACTCAAATTATGAAAACGTTGTATTAGGATAGGTAGATGAGTGGTTCTTTTATTCTCAACGCACTTTAACCAAAATTCCAACTCGAAAACCAAGAAACCGGGTTTGACTATTGAAACGCTGCCGTTTCAGGTGGTACAAGATAGTGATGAAATCAAATGTCGAATTTAATGAACCTTTACGTTAGACAAAACCTAGAATATTTTCAAGTTTACCTAGGTACTGCCAATTTCAATTCCAATTTTGCTCTTTTGTTACGCGTTTGATCTCGTTATAAATACAGTCGATATTGATTATAACATTAGCTATAGCGATATATTGGTAATAAAGTCGGAAATTTAAGGTTCCGACCAGAGTCTATATAAATGCAAGCATGGGCGTATCGCTTATTACGACGTCGGATATTACGACCCTACTGATATAGTGCAGAAAAACCGGTACAATTCATCGTATATAACGACGAGTGTTAGAAAAATTCTCGAAAACTCCCGGGAAATTACGGATTTTTGGAAAAAACTGTAAAAAGCATGCGATTTCTGTGTGGTTGTTAATGCATCCTCAGACTATGAGCACATTAAAAAATGCCACGTGGAAAGCTTTTACCGGCAGAGAAAAAGCTGCGATCATTTAACGTTTAGAAACCGAATGTTTCTATTATCCAGCACAGTATAGCAAAGCAACAACATATTTAGTACTAGAAATACGAAGTAAATTTTTTCGAATGCAAAAAATTATGTAAAGAAACAAAATTAAGCGATTTTTTGTTAAAATTTAATAGCCCATATGCAATACTACCTACTTAATTATTTCTATCAATTAAACATATCTTTTCTCCGATCAGAAAAAATCCTAAAAATGTATACTACTACATATTGCTACATTTTTTTCTGTCTATGGTGGAAGTTTTTATGGGCTAGGTCGAAAAGTTATTCCCCTACTGTTAAATGAAGACATTTGCGTACTTTTATTTCTTGTTGTCTAGTAACGATGCTAACAACATACCAAAATCATGCACTTATTTTTACGGTCTGAAAACACGTCGAAAAAGCAAAATTTTAGGTCCAATTGGAGAAAAGGGTCGTTTTTCTTTTTTATAATGTGTTCGTTTATAGCAACCTTCGGATATACCGACCCAATTCTTCCAGTGCCTTGGCCATCGTTATAAAATATTTCTACGCTATTATTAAAAAGAAGCACGAAATCAGACGTCTGTGAATCCAAACAAAAATAGGCCTCCGAAGTTACGGAAAGATTAATTCTTCTACAAATAACTAATATTTATATAAGTTTATAGAAGGTGTTTAATTTTCGATGCCATGAAACGGAAATCTTCGTTATTATAAGAGTTAAAAGAAAATAGTTTGCATATTATGAGGGTAACACGATGGTAAAAACAGAATTAATATGCTATTTTGGTTTCCGAGCAACGCATGGGCGTAACTTGGGGCATTCCTTTGGGAAGGCAAAATCAAAACTCTCGTCTACCTAGGTACATTGCAAAAAATGCCTCACTTGCACTGTAGTCTAAATTGCCCTTAACAAGTTGCGTCTATGCAGCTACAGTTCGAAAAATGAAAAATTCTACATTTCTCTTCGACATCACTGTTTATTTGTTTTTTAAATACATGTGAAAAAACCCTATTATTTTCCGTAGATTAATATAATCTAGTTGGCATTAAGGTATCGCCAATAGTTTTTGAGTTGTAAATACATATCTATCACGATATTTATTTAAAAATATCGTGATATATGTATATCATTGATATACAGGGTGATCTACAAGGTCGGGTACAAACTTCGACAGTTGATTGCTGATGATATTTCAAGTAAAAAATTGTATATGAACTTTTGTCGTTAAACGCTTCCTTGAGATAATACAACTACTTGAAGTTCACACTGGGGAAAAACCACTTGCTCTTTGTTTGTTATGGACAATGTATAGGGATGCGGAGTACCAGGTACCTTAGACACCGACTGCTGTGGCCATATGATCAATGTGCTACTTAGCAGTTTTCCCAAAACTAGTTCTAACTCTAGCAAGGGATCTTTTACATGCTACGAATCGTTAGCCCAGGTATATTATACACATTTTAAAGGAAACCTAAAAAAATGTGTCCTGATTTTTTGCAGAAAAGTTCCTTAGCAACTTCTTAAAAGTCGTCGTCTCTAGGGTGCCGACGTCGTAGTTTTTTTTTTCAAAACCGCGTGGTATTAGAAAGGATCATGATATAATTATAAAGTACCTGATCTGTTCATATTACGAAAAATGTTATTAGAAAAAGTTGTTCATAATGTTAAATTTCAGAAATATTGGCCTATGAGATGAAACATTTTTGCAATTCCTTCCAATGAACACGGTTTCATCGAAGTTATTCGATCTTTCTGAAATTTTGCGTGTCGTCATAGTTTTAGATTCTGAACAACTTTTCTTTATGTTTTTCGGTGTTTAAAACAAAAATGGTACTTTACCTCAAAACCAAATGTTTTGTAACTATTTCCAAGGCCTCCTTGATTACCCCTGTTTGTGTTTATAGTTTTAACTTTGTACTTTTTTTGTTAATAAAAAGATTTTTATTTGATTTATCATTAAATGGCTTTTCCCCAGTGTGAACTTCAAGTAGCTGTATTATCTTAAGGAAGCGTTCAACGACAAAAGCTCATATAAAATTTTTTACTTGAAATATAGTCAGCAATCATTTGTCGAAGTTTGTATCTGACCTTGTAGATCACCCTGTACAATGTCTCACATACCGTTCTTTGCGTATGGGAAATGTTTTAAATTATTTATGAAAAAGTACTCTTCCTATAAAGTCTTGCATTGACCAAAAACCAAAATGCGCTCACAAAATTCCAAAACTACATTAACATTAAGAAGTAATAAAACACAGTAGTCTTCTCCACGTAAATTGTGTTTTACTTATTACTTCTTATCAAGCCACCTCCACTATTAGGCGTGATGGATCACCTTCGTATTACATTGACGTTATACAAGTTTAGATAAAAACTAGAAGAAAATTTTAGAACAGTTATTGAGAATAAAAAGTTATGCATAATTATGTGGAAGGGGCTTCCTGTGATATATTTATTTTTCAAAGTAATACGTCAAATTCTATTCAAAGAAAAATATTGTACTCGTAGGAGGCTGTATTTCATAATTATGCGTTACTTATTACTCCGAATTACTCTTCTAAGTAACATTTTCCGTTAACTTAAAAATAGGCGCCCTTTACTCGAGCAGAATTAGTATTTTTATCTACTCGGCATGGGATTTTGAATTTTATGAACGCAGGTGGTTTTTTGGCAATACAGAAGTTTTTATGAAGATTTTTTCTTCATAAACAGAATTAAGAAAGTTTCCCATATGTAGAACATTTTCAAACGTACTGTAATTATATCGGATATGTATTAACTGATATTAATCTACGTAAAAAAGCCCATTAAGGATCCTTGCTTTGTTTTTTTATGTTTTGAAAATCAAACAGTGGCGTATTAACCATATTTGACTCCAGAAGCCCTTTAAAATCCCCCCCCCCACCCCAATTTTAGTTACTATTAGAAAAATCCAGACAATTTTGTTGTCGATCATTTGACTTTGGCAACCTCCGAAATTGTGCGCCACAAGTCGTTTCTCAGTCTTGTGCCATCATTCCCCACTGAAAACAAATTAATTGTGACCTCGAATAAAAATATTTATATTGAATTTTTCCGCTGTAGCTCGGAAACCAAATTCGAATTCCGTGTGCTACTACGTTGCCCTCGGAAAGTTGAACACAAAATATACATAACATTTTTCTCTAGCTCCCATAATAACGGAAATTTCCATTTAATCACATCGATTATGGGACACTTTGTACACTCATCACGCTGCTTCTTCGTGAATTTGTCATTCTATCTTACATTTACAGGCCTTTTCAATTGACACGGAATAAAAATATACCGGAAATCCTCCTTTAAAAATTAAACAAAAAGCCGACAAGCTTTTATAAACAAACAGTGATAATACATTTCTCTTAAGTTCCACATCCCAGTAGCGATTAATAATTACTACGAAGTTTAGAAACACCTCAACAGGAAATAACGGAAAGTTGCAGAAAAGATTAAAAGTTTCAACTATTCATCATTTCCGGAACTTCCAGAAGCAACGATAGAATCTTCAAACTATAATTAAACTCAGTGTCCTTGATTCCGTTCCGGTTTAAAAATTATCACACATTTGTGTATGAAAATGAGCTGACGATCGATGGCAAAATTATGGAACTGGGTCGATCGGGTTCAAACTGAGAAAAACCCGCGTGACAGTGCTAATGAATCGCGATAGGATTAATAATAGCAGTCTAGCACGGAGTCCATAATGACGTGACATTCCATTAATCTTAATAGAGATACGTGGCTGATAAAAGTGGAAAGGATCGTGGAATGCAAGATTGGAAAAGTCGTAGTGTATTGAACTTGGCGGCGAGCAATTGGGCACATGTTTCGTCGATATCGCAGGGTTCCGGTGAATTTCCGCGTGCGAGAAGGGGCAGGCAACTCTGTCAATGGAGGATTTAAATTTGGGGATATTTGTCGGTCGTGGAGCTGGCAGAAAGAGCAGGTCGGCGTGAGCGTGAATAATGCATGAGGGAGGCAAAAGGCGAGTCCGACCGGTTCTGGTTCTCTTCATCGCACCGACACCGGATCGACTGGAATAACTCGAACGCCGCTCCCTTAATTATGCCCGCCATCTTGCCATGATCCCAACTGCCTGCACTCGCCAATAAAACGCACGCGAACAGTTAATTAAAATTAATTTGAGACGACGATAAATCTGCCAACGCGGCCTCTAATGTTTGTATTACAATGAACAATTCAGCAATCGATAAAACAAACGCAAACAATGCTCATTGTCCAATAAATAATTTAATCTCGCTCCGAACGATGTACAGATAAGCGGGACAATGGGGAATATTACAAGATACAAAATGCGAGTAATCAGGTCACACATTAAATAAAAACATCATTACGCCAGTTATCTCAACAGCTAGACGAATCCGTTCCGCCAGCGCATGAGCGTGATTAATGCCAGCTATGCTGACTTCCCATCCCACAGTTGTTTACAATTACATGCCAGTTCCAATCGCCGGAAGTGCCGACTAACCAGACGAATATGTCTTCACAACGCTCAAGGTCGACCAACTGCCAACTCGGCAAACTTTTTCCACTGCGCTGCTCGATTTTACGCGTTTTTTTCCTTGGCTTTCCTTCATCGTTGATTTATGAATTTGCATTGAAAACGCCGCACTTTGATACACCTACACGCAACCTGGGAGAACGTTTCAAAATTTAATTAAGTGCAAATACGGTCTACTGATCCATATTTCAAAAGGAAATTTGTTTGAGCACTCTTGGCGTACCATATTGATTGGCTTCAACCTTATGATAAGTAATTTGCGTGGCTTCGTGAACTTGAAATTTCCTAGAGAAGACCACCTTCTATACTATAATATATGATTACGTATTATAGAATGCCCGACATCAATATGACCTAAGGCTGGAAACTTGGTATTACTCGTAACTCTCTCCAGTACAAAGTTTTTGAGTGAACACAGCGCTATCGCCCAACTTAAACCCAAAATGAAGGTATTATTCCATGTAAATGTTTCGATATAAATCGGCTTTATTAGAGAACAAACTTCAAGATGATTAAATGGGCATTTGTTTTAACATACTAAATACAAAATTGAGCCAGTGAACATTGCTGTAGATTCCAGGAGACGAAGATGAGAGTTATGGACATGATGAATATAATGCAGGCGGTACATATATTTAGTTTAATTAGCTGGTTTTTAATTTTATATTACAAACGCGTCCGGCATTCCATTATATGTACTACACGTTCTTGCATTAAGCAGTTAAAATCAAAATGAAGTTGTTATGATAGGAATTAGGAAAACATCTAATTTAAACATAGTACATTACAGTTAACGATTTATTAATCTTAATGCTACGACTTACTTAAATTATTGTTTTCCAAATCAGTAGGTAGTTAGCTTTTATGGAAAAAGCCGAGATACGCACGTGTCCTTCTTCCTATGCAAGCATGTAATTACTGTATAAATTACAGCCAAATGGTTGCATAACAGCAACGCAGCCGCTCAATTTACGATGTGCTGTGAAAAGCACAAAATATGTTGCACTTTCAGGCAATTAATAAATACGTGGCAATCTACAATACTACACACGTTTGCTAAGTGCTTATATCCGGAACATAATTGAAAAATATCCACGTTGCACTCCGGTCTCGAACAAACTGTTAGCAAACAAGATACGACGGCGATTGGCAAACCCATCGACCTTCAGAGTTCAAAGATAAACTAATTACTTCGCCTAGTTCGCTGGAAATTGCGATAAAAAGTGAAATAAGACAATAATTTGATCAAACAAAAGCTGCCGGCGATTAAGCCAAAACACTTATCTCCGAGCTATTTACGTACGTGCGTTATATCGGTTGTACGGGACGGAACTATTTGCGATAACGTCCGTAAAGAGAAGTCTGGAAAATTTGCGCAATGGATTGTGGAAAACAGAGGCGAAATGACTCCTCATGCGCGTGGGAAGCCAAATCGCTATCTTTCCTCATTCGTCCTTTCTCTGTTACAGCAAAACAGTCTATTGACAGTTCATAAATAACTTTATATCGCTGGCGGTACGCGTTAGCAAATAATAGATTTGCAGGTAAAATTACTCACACGGTCAATAATAGCAAGCACCATTAAAACAAATAGTTTAGTGCTAACAACCTATTTTTACTTGTTTTCGGATATGTTATCTGTGACCGAAAGTTCAACTTGTCATATCGCTGGTTGGTATGACAAAAATAATAGACCCATTAAATTTAGATACAATACACAAACTACTATAAGTGCCATATTAAAATAGGTCTTGCAAAACTCGGCCCTTCGGGCCTCGTATTTCTAACTTCTTCTGGGCCTATTCTAATATAATTACAGATCTTGAAACGTAGTATATTACAATGTGGTCTCCACGACGCGTTCTGTTTGACAGTGTGATCGTCACGACGCACGTAATGGTCCTAAGACCAATCAACCGCAGTAGCCTATTATTAAATACATTCCGTTAGTTGTGTGTAATGTGTATAATATTCCACAGTACTCCAGTACTCCTTGTTGTAAAAAAGCGACCGTGGCACTACACGTCCTAAAGTGTACTGTTGGGGATAAAAACCTTTCAACGTTTAAATTAGACGTTTAGTGCCAAAATAATGTATTTTAAAAGATTAGTACAGAACAGGAAAGGTGCTGTAATATCAAATAAAATAGTAAACACCAGGAAATATTCTTTACTCATCATTAGAACATAAAATAAATAAAAACTAACTCCATATTGTTCGACAGCCACTATAAAATGTCAAGTTAGTGCAACAAAATGCAATGTAACTCCCTTATAACGCACTAGCTTTTAACGTTATTCGGTTATTACGTTTTGAGCAGTCTATAGTTCTTTTAAAACGTACTTCTTATACAACGTACACAAAATAGGTCCGTAAGATGCGTATTTTCTTTGATACCGTACTTCGTTGTTATTCTCGTATATATTTTGGTTTGCAGAGTACTACACAACGCAGGTATTGTTACACGTACGTCCCAGCGTTGTTTAAAAGTGCACCTCCAAACGCAGGCCTTCCAAAAACAATTCAAATTTGTTTTCATCATAGATGGCGTGACATTTACTATGATAAAGATAATCTTGACAAAAGTGATGTTTTGCCAGTGGTTCAATGGTTTCAAATTATAGTGCATATTCTGATATTTAGGATATGAACTAGTTCGTATTAATTGATGATCATGTTATTACTACAGAAACACTCACGAATAAGGAAATTGCAATTCAAACTATGGGTGTCGACCAGGCCCAAAGCAAAAGAGACGAAACAACTAATGAAGGCGCTAAATATGTACCACCCTGCTATTAAGACGCTAGACAAGGTTCCGAAAATGCAACGAAAATACCGACATTTTGTTTTCTTTATGTTGAATCTCCAATTATTATGATAAGGTTATAGAAAATTCCAGATTTATTTTTATTCGTTTTGCTACCGATAAGACAGATAGCCGGTAAATGTGAGCTATCTGAAAGTTTAGGGTACGCATTTAGTGGCGCCCAACTTGGGGCCAATATAGAACAATTGCTTTTAGTTCACTAAGTTAATAAGAGGAAAAATCAAACCAATTGTGTAGCCAATTGCTATGAAATACCACCAACATCCTTAAAAGATTGGAAACTATTTACAACAATATTTACTAAACACTTGAAATAAACAGATATTCAGACTAGATTGTTTTAAATCAATAATTGCGTAAGCCTACTTTCGTATTGTGATCAATTCAAAAGTGTTGTTTGTAATTCAGCGTTTTTTAAACGTACTTACCTTATAAGTAGGTAACAATGTGATCAGATTTTGCCATTTTAATAATCAATTTCTTTTTCTAAATTTGTTAATAGAAACTTGCATGCTATATTTTCATCGACCATTTTCTTGAAAATCTTATGCTCCTGTCGGACAACCATTTCAATAAACACACCTTGATTTGGCAAGTGGGGTATTCGCAAATGAATTATAATATTGTGAACTAGCCATTGTTTTTAGCCGTTACTGTTCAAAAATGTTTATCAACACGTCCAAAATATAATTTTCATCAAAAGTTTCGTCGCGGACCCATTTTATATCTAGTACTACCGACTATTAAGAAAAGAATACATAATAATAATAGTGGCAGGTGAATCTGGTCTGCAACTCTAAAGAGTATCTATAAGAAGAGCGTTAAGATATTTCTTGGTTTTGGTTTTGCGATACTGAAATCTACAATGTTATGAAAAAAGATGAGATCTTCCAAAATTGGGAAGCTTCGATGTGGGGGGCATTTTTTAATAGCTCACGGTATATTCTTTTCATTTTATAGAGCTCCATTTTTACTTTTCATCAGCATAATTTTTTTTAAATCGCTAATTGAGATAGAGAGCAATTTTATTATGTATTACGGAATATAAAATTAATTCTGATGAGAAACGAAAATACTATCAACTAACGTAAAAATACAGTGACGATATAATTATGTACTCAATTTTATTCACAATGTGTTCCTATATGTATTTACACTCTTTAGATTAATGACTCACCCTGTATTTTCTGTTAAAATTATCATTGAAATTTTAATTTTTGAACAGATACGACACAGTTATTAAATCTTTACATCATGATTGATTCATAGTATGTATATGCGTAATTAAGAGAGATAAACCATTGTCGACCCTACTATCTTTAAGATGAATCCTTGAGTGCTATGTTGTTGAGGGGTAATAATACATAACTGGGACTTGTTTACGTTCCGTGGGGCGTAGCTTGTAGCACTTGGAGCTGACAAGTTTAACCTTGTTTGACCTTCAATTTGTAATGAAGTTATCTTTTTGCAACTTTGTTTTTGTTTTGTATTCTATTTCTGTTAAAAATCAGTTAATTGCATGTAGTTTGATTGCCTGTTATTGATTATCAGTAAGTTTATAAATTTAAAATTTGAATTGCCATTTTTGAGAAGACACTAAAACGGAGAGGCTATTTTGTAAAAGCCATATTGACCCCAACGATATAAAAACTAGAGTAATATTTCTTTTACAATTTGCTGAATAATTCTGTCATTCTTGCCTGCCCAGACTTCGCCGGTTCTCACATAAATCCAGCTCCAGTCGTCGTCCATTTTCCCATTAGAAAGGTGGACAAACGCCACCAAGTGTTATTAACGGAACGGAGCCCGAAGGCACTCGACGAATTATGCATAACTAATGACGTGCGTACAAAAAACGTGCAGAACTGGTATGATTAATACAACACGGTTGGACAAATGGAGTCAAGGAGACGGACAACTGCAGCAGTCTGATTCAACACGGCGTCACGCTAATGGAAGCGCAACGGAAGGCAGGGGAACGGCGGGGGAAGGCTGCAGTCACTGACCTCCATTGCTTGAGCCACATTGCGTGATGGCCACACGCCGATGCGATCGAAACAGGAAAAATTACCGAGACCCGTGAGAATCTACTGATTCATCGAAGTAAAATTTTAACTGCCAGCCACGGCTTTATTGCTAGCCAAACAATGGCTCTTGAAGTGTGCGAAATTCCGGCGGCAGCAACGACCTTCAGCGCCTCGCACCCGTCTTGTTAGCTCTACGCAACAATTTGACGGAAATTACACCACTGAGATGGTGGAATGCGATCCATTTTGATAACAGCTGATGCACAATATTGATTGTCGGTGTAGTATTGTAGTGAAGAAAGGGGTAAATTCAACAATTGTAGTGAAGAAAGGGATAACAAATTACAACCATTGCTACCTTCACTCGGTATGGTTTCGTAGCGTGTTCTAAATTTAATATAATTTTATCTACGGGGTATTTGTACAGAGCATAATAGAACAAACATTGTACTGACAACGCCATTAGTTACTATCACGATAACAATTACGTCGGCGTTACAATAATTATCATTGTACAAGTAAACAATTTAAGAAGAACTATGTACATATTGATACCAACGTAACGCTCGAATAGTACAAGTTTGAAAAAGGTATTAAATCATTATCATCAACCTATGGTACCTTTATGAATGTTCAAAAATAAGTGACTAATTGGTCATATTCAAGGTTTGTTCGCATTGAGTGAGTAGAATTCAAGCTTCCACATACCGAATTAACTTGCTAAAAAAACATGCCACTAGCGTGCCACGTTATTAAACGGGTATACCGAGCTTCTCTTGTTTTTCAAATTGGTATAACGGATAGCTTACAGATATCTTAGGCCAATTTCAAAAACAACTCACCTCGAGTATCAAGGAAATGTAATCCATCAACGGTTGCTAGACCGTAAATTATTCCAGACATGATCGGCAGTTGTGCTCATGAATTTCCATGATGAAACAAGTGGCAAAGCAAACAAACGCATAATCTGTGGAATGGAATAATAAATTCCTATTTCTGCCTTATCCGCTACATTCGATGCTTCATTTTGCAACCATATCATAACAACTTGTTAATCCGCTTTTGCATCAGTTTCATTAAAAAACTTCTATTTGGACTTGCAACACTTTTAACGATATCCGTCAAGGGCAGAGCGATAAAAACTAGACCCGTACTACTCGTTCACCAAGTAGTCAGTTCTAAGTGGTATTTGGGAAAAAATTGTTTTTTGTTGTAGTGAATCTATTCTTGTAACTAATGGTCGAAGCTAGATAGATGTCGTCTCAAAAGACAAGGCCTTGACGCTGAAGCTTACTCGATGTGAAATAAGGAGTTTCCATCCATTTTTGGAGTTACGCCACGCGAAAAGAACAGGTCAACGCTAGAAAATTTGAAATTAAAACCGACCAAACAGGCCATAAATTCTAAAGCCAAGTTAGCAGTCAACGGCTAAATGATTCGGGCAAAAAACGATAGGAAGAGAAAGCAGCCAACACAAATGGAAATGGCAGGCGGTTAAGTTAGGTAAACGAACAAAGGATGGGACCCCGCATTCTGTAGACTGAATGCGGGTGCTCTGCCAGGTCAAACTACAGCCAGGCCCAGATAAAGCGCCAGTATTTATTTAACACAGAGATGATACAGCACAATCAGTTATTTGCGTTGCGAGACGACATTCCATTGAACCTAGGCGAATTCGATACACGAGCGAGTTCAAGGGTTCAACCAATGGCAATCAATAACCATATCGCTATTTAGATAGTGCTCCCCTGGGGAAGCTAAAACGACAGATGGCCTACACGTCACGTGGGGGTTCGAATATCCCGCTGCCACCTCGATACGCATCTAGGACAGAAAATCGAGCTCTGGGTTCTTCGCAGATGCACTGCACCACATACATTTCGCATAGGAGAAATCGCCGTCCTACATGATTATCGCCTGGTTTGGCCTGAATTTGCACAGGGAAGCACTTTCACACAAACACCTCATTAACTCCGACTAGCGGGGTTTCGTGCGCACAAATGCGAAAATCTAACGCGGTCCGAAGCTACCGGAAACAGCACCATATGCGCTGGTGAAGTAATCCAGTTAGAGAATAGCGATATCCAATATACGTACACGTATTCACAAAGCACTTATCCGCTATCGAACACTAACACAAAGGAAGAACGCTAACGACGACACCCAAAGTCGTAACGATTACCTAGGTGGACACTTACCAAAACTGGCGCTGTTAGATTATTTCCAAGCACAAAATGTAATCCAAGCCGTGGCGTTAACGAGAGCACTAAAACGACCGCAAAATCGGTAAAATAAAATGTCCTTGAAATCGGCCGAAAGCGTAACGTCCTTTCACTTCCAAGTTGCACAAAAGACTGAAGTGCCAACGAGTCGAGCGCAGAGAGAGAGCAACGGAGAGAACGACAACCGGTCGCCGATTTTAGCCGAAGCCACTAAAACCAGCAACAAGTGATATCTATCCAAGGGGCTCTAGAGTGAGCCAGTCACGGTAAAACTACTGCAATAGATTAAGGAACCAGTTCCACGGCTTTTTAACCAGCAATTTCGCAAAAAATGCCATTTGTGGTTTTTACGGCGAAAAACAGTTGTCAGGCAAGCGTAACGTTTTAAAATTCGCCGATGGCTGACTCACTGCGATCGTACGAAATTTTATCGACAATGGAATGCACCGCGCCAACTGCGATTTTTATTTTTATTGTTGCACGGGAAAAATAGTGACATGGCAAGCTGCCAACGCCGATCTAAACAGAGTTTACGCACGTGTTCACATATATTTAGTGAACCAAATTATTTTAAACTTTCCTGTTGGCACAAATATTTTTAGCTTTAAATACGGCTAAACATAAATAATAGCCCGAGGGCTTTTTACTTTGTATAATCCCGTAAAAATAGCCGCGGCAGCGCCTGCTGCGTCATAATCGCCCGATATAAAGATGTTTTGAGTCATGCCTAACCACATGGTCGTTCATTCTAACCTTGCCCAACCAACAAGCCATTGTTGCAAGCAACCTTCGAAGTTCGAACAGATAGTATGTTATGTTAGTACGTAAGTGTACAGCAATTAAAAATTATTCATATTTTAAATATATAACTTTATTTTCAAATTATATACTATATTATACTGGGTGTAACACTAGCACACCTGCATTTTTAAAATTTATTTTTGTAGCATTGAACTTGGCACTTTTTGACAGGAATATTTTTCCATTTCCGGTTTTAGCGGAAGTGATTCCAACTTCTGATTTTCGAATGGAACACCCTCCATATTATTGCATTTTTGGATACTACACAATTTTCTGAAGCCAATGATACTGCCTACATAGGTAACATTGCAAATGTGAACTGTTTTATTTATTTTTTTCTGTCATGACCCGCGTGTTTAAGCAAAATGCCTATACATATTAACTATTTTTACTCATAAATGCTTGTTTTACTTATAATTGCTTAATTCGTTGATTCATTGATACATATAACCACAAAAAAACTGGCTCACTTTAATGTCCATTCGTAGAAATGGCTATTTGTACCTGCTTGTTTTATCTGACAAAGGATTATCTTTTTAGTTTTTAAAGAGTGGTTTATGTACCTACTTCCTAACAAAAACAATATTTGATGGGTGAATCATAGTTCAGTGAGATCGTCCCTATCTGAATGTAGTAAACAAATTGTTGGCTTGATGCTAAATAATCCTATATAAGATGCGTTTAATCCGCATTACTTGCCAACATTCTTTCAGAAAAAACTACAAATCAAGAAAATGTGAATTACAAAATAACTAAAATTGCATGTTTGAAATCTACACCACTTACATTAGTGAATGTGCACAATTACAAAATATACAGGGTGATTCTTAACTACAATCACAGACAAATACAAAAAAAATATTGGGTACATAAGCTATGCCTTCTTTCAATTTTCGAAGAAAAACAGTTAGCAACTCCCAAATCCAGAACTTTTCCAATAGTAGGTCTAAATATTTAAATCTCTATATCTCCGAAACTAAACATATTTTGTTAGGGTACTTTTGTTTAATCTACTCTATTTCTTCCCACCTACGATCCCCCCACAGGAAAAAACAAAATAAGAATTACTCTGTATATTGTCTGATGGAGGACAAATATTAACCACGGAAAATCTAAAAAATACCTTGTAAATACAATAATTGTAATTCTCATTAAGGAAAAATTTGTTGTTATAATATTTGCACGTCCGTACCAGAGCACACGAAAAATTGCAGTGATGTAAGCTGGCAAATGGGCTTTGAGGGAGAGTGTTGTTTTTTGTTTGCTTCGTGAAACCAGAGTGTGCAAGAATTATGATTACAGTAGTTCCATTGCAATTCGAGAACGGCAATATGAAATATAATTTATAGTATAAATGGGCAATAAAATCAATTTAAAATAATGCCTATTTATGTATTTTGTGACTGCATGTTTTCAGATTTTTTAAATGCCTTTTTGTATGCTTTTTTATATTTTTTAGTGCCCGAAAATTTGGGCTAGAGCCATAACTGTTCAGGCTGATTTTATCGACCCATATAATAGGTACTAAAAAACCTCAAGAAGGGAGGGGTGTACCATGATTGTTGAACGTGTTACACCCAGTACAATATTATGTAAAAGTATGATCAAAAATTAATCTCATCTAGTATGGTTATGAAAGAACAAATTGCTGCCTTTAAAACTGGGTCCAATATATTTTATTTCTAGGTTAGATTTAAGATAAAGTGTCTATTCGACCGACAAACGCTTATTTGTTGGACAATTACATTACTTTTACGTGCAAATTCATTTATTTCAATATAATATTGTAGTAAGATGGATAAAATAAATATTTATGCATTAAGGGAGATAAGAATGTTTTTTCCCTGAGGTCTGTAAGTCAACCGAAGGTAAAGAACATGAATATCTCCCGTGGTGCATACAATCTTTTATTTACTAGCATATTAGTAAGAATAGTATGAAATTTCAAAATGTCATAATGACATTTAAAAGTCCCTTGGGAGTTATGAGTAGCTTTTCATATTTTGTTTCTATCACGAAAATGTACAATATGATGTTGCTAGTAAATAATGAATATTTAATAATACAATTTGATAGTTTAAACTAAATATAAGTATGTAAACCAATTTTAAAGGCGTTGGTTTGCACTTCCACAGCCATACTAGATGAGATTAATTTTTGATCATACTATATTTTAACTGAAAAAACGGGGTCAAGGCTGTATAAGTTTTTGTTTTTCTTGCTCAATTAACAAACAATTTTCAGCTATGTGTACGGATTGCTAGAAATATAATATACTTCCAACTAATCCGTGCCTGAACAGGCCGTGAATGTAAATATTTTTAGTAGTGTAAAAATTACTAATGTCAAAATAACGCATTGACATTTATACGTTGTTAAAAAACTTAATACTAGAAAACTTATAGAAAATTGCTGACGTAGTAACAATTTGTAAAAACTTATACATTTACTCCACAAACGAAATACAGCAACATCCTGCTGTGTACTATTTTAAACAAAAATTAAGAAAATAAAAATTATATAAGATTTTGCAAAGTAACGGGCAAGAATGTAAACTAACACAAAATTAATACTATACATATACATAAGTACGTAGTATGATACAAGTTTAATATCAAACGATTTATATTAATACCCTACCGATTTTTAAATGTTAGATGCATAGTAGGTTCATGCAGTAGCAGGTGCTATAAGGAGCCATTCCAGTTATTACATTATATTTTTTTATTCTGCAAAAACATTTTTTGTACTAATTTTACATCATGCTTCTCATTTTAAAGCTACTCGTTTTCATGGATACATTTGTGTCAGATCCAAGTGATACAACTGCAACGGGAGTTGAAAAACAAGACGTAGATCTAAATAAGGATATTTTAACATTCAAGGGGAGCCATTTCAGCGTAGGCACAAGCCTCTAGCAGCCTGAATCTGTTTAAGCTGACCCCTGCGATGAAGTGCGTGTTTCGAATTCTTATTACAATTTTTGCACGTACGCTGACTCCATCGGTGAAGCAAGCCGCGTCTGAGGAGCATATTCGGAAGGCCGTGTGTATAATTCCAACAGAAGATAAATTATAAGTACAATATTATTTTAAAGCTTAGTAATTTTTGGTGAACGGATAATTTCGCAAAAGTCGGCATTCATACGGCTGCCACGTTCAGCCGACTTGATTGCACCCGACTCTTTTTTTTTTAGTCTCTGAAAGGAGAGGTGTATAACAACAAACCCGAAACAATTCAGCAGCTTAAGGACAATATTAGCACTGCAGCTACAAATATTTAAATTTGTAAAAAAATACTCTAAAAAGAGCTTATTTGAGCAAGGCTAAAACTGGACATCACTTAGTACATGACACTGTTTTCCATAAAGAGATTAAAAATTTCTCAAGCGTGTGGTTTTATTTAAATCTTCTTTGATTTATTTATTCTTATACATATGTAAATGTTATTTGATATTTCAATGGTAAATTGGCTTACAGTACATTTCAACGAAAAATAAAAGAGCGACATTATTAGATTCAGATCATCATATTATATTAGCCTGTATAGTTTGGTATTTTTTTCACTGATTCTAACTTTTGCCCGCCCATTTGCAAAATATTTAAATCTCGGGATATCGGAATCTGTCATTGTCTATGAGGGGATGGAAAATGCATCTGACATTCGGTGGTTGGCTCTGCCATCAAAATTCTCCACGAGCCGCCACTGAGTTCATGTTTTCTGTAATTTAATTTAGTAGATCGATGTTCATTTTAACAACGCAGTTTCAACATTTTATTTTTCAAATCTTCCTTAATGGTACGGTTAGAAATCATGCCAGGAAGAGTCTCCCTTCGAATTATTTTTAAAAACTCTGTATTATGGTTGCACATCCTACATTGTTAAATCATTGACAAAATGCAGGCTTTAAGACTAGTTCGAACAAGCAACTCTGCTAATCTATGGACTCAAACAGATTTGATGCCATACATTTGATTAATACATTTTCCAAGTAGAGATACATATGCGTCGACACCACAAAAGGACTTCGCAGCAAAATATTCCAATGTTTCACGCCACTAGAAGCTGACACCTGTCAATTACATACGAGTTTGAAGAATTTCATTCTAGCGGAAATTCTGCATCAAAGGCATCTACGCCTGTCGGCTATTCAACGCAAATTTAGTATGAATATTTTACTGCGAGCAATTTCATTTCAAACCGCAACTCTGAAGATATCACACTACACGCACTGGCTTATAAATTCAACAAATACACCCAGACCTTCTAATATTACTAAATAATTAAGACACTCGGGGAGACAGTTTGTCATAAAAGTTATGGTTGATGATAACTCAAAACTATGTGCATAAGCGAGAAGATTGCCATGTTTCTCTGTTGTTTTACTGTCCAAACATTACACATCTTAAAACATGTAAGCTATGTTTAAAATGCTGTTCAAGAACTGCTATAGCTTTTATTTTTTGGCAATTTTATAACGTAGGGAAAGCTGTTGGCATTTAACATTTGCACAAAATCGACAGTACTATTTACAAACACTATGTGATTTCTACTTCTATGACAAAATGTGCATTATAAAAACATTCAGTTGTTTTTGAAATAGTAATAATATCCAAAGTAGTTAGAAGACAATTATTTTGGGATTACGTTTCCTTGCTACCAAAGAACTACAAAAACTGAAGAGTTCCACAGTAAATACGACCGCTGTTGTACAGCAAAACGAAGGCTGCAAGGTCAATATACTTCAAAGGCGGACTTAAATATCTAACGGGTAAGAGAATGTATACAGCTGGAAACAGACAATGCTTTTGTGCGATTTCCCTGCAGGTTACAGAACAAAATTTTGCACACCAGGCTTAACCGTCTACCTGTCTCGGCCTGGGGCTCTTCCTAAAAGTACCTTCCAACCAGCAGGTATACGAAGATATAAAACATGTTTGGAGCATAGGAAAAGTTATATTTACTTTTCATTGATAATACAAAAACAATTCAACCCAAAAATTATGAAAATAAAAATATTTGGTTTACCCCAAATTTCTGTTTTCGAGTTCGGGAAACTATTAAAAATGTTGGCGGTAATAGTGAAATGCTTGAAATATTCCAGAATATAGTGTTTGAGCTTCCGTTCAGTTTACACAAATTGAATTATAATTATTATAGGTCTCTTTGAAAGAGCAACTACACGCCTTAGGTAGTTAGCTAGTGTAGATCGCTAATCTAGAACGGTTCGGCATTTTAATGATTCTTTAATTACTTATTAAATGTCATTATTACTTTTACCTAGTTATTTTATAGCATTTGACCATTTTTAAACTAAATATGATTAGTACAGCTTATTTTTTCAGTTAAATACAGTACAATATTATTGTTATTATCCACTAAGTTTCAAAATGTTATTGGTTAATTCTGTCAGACATTGATGCTAAAAATCACTCGTTTTACTTGGTGACCAGTTAATTATAACGATGCACATTCTAAGCTCAGACGGACCATCAGCAACCCTGAACGTAAAAGTCTGTGGAAATGACGACCAGTTAACAAAAACCGAGTTGCCCTACTTTCTATTCCCAGTTTGCAGTTTGTGCACTCAAGGTAATTTTTTATTGGAAGCAAAAAGCCGACCACCTTAATTGCTTTACACAACTATTTTTAAAACCGAGCAAAACGAATAGAAAAGTTATCCTCTTGTTAATAGTTTCACATCACCTTTTACTTTCATTAAATTGCTGCAGCTCAAAGCTGAACCTTAAAGAATGTCGGAGTGGCTTTCTCTATTGAAGTCATTCAAATGTGTGCGGATACCGTGTATACAGATTGCTACCAGGCTTGCTCATCATTATCCACACTTAATAATTGGATGTAATCATTATTGCACGATTTTCAAAATTTCCTAGACGCCTAGGTTCAGTTTGCAATAATTGTAATGCAAATCAAAACCAGTCGATAACCCTATTATTATAGGTTCTCGACACCAACCTGACCCTGGTAGTTTTATATTGAATTAAATCTATGTACTTATAAAAGTCAAAGTAAGATAATCAGATTTGGAGTTCATACCTTGTCTGAAGAGACCTTGGCTCACGTTTTATTACGCAATCGCCCGAAACCGTTATGTTTTCCGTTACATAAAGAGTTGCTTGCTTGAAACTTTCACGCAATGCGGCCAAGTTCGTTTTACGGTTTTCATGTGCTGGTATATGGCTCTTGTTAACTAGTACATACAATAAACGGATTTCCTTTCAACTGAGAAAGACTTTTCTGTAAGAAGAAATAAGCGCATAAAGCGTGCAGCCTAGCTGTTGGCACTAAACATATAAAATTTTTAAATTTTAGCTCTAGTTTGCTCAACCTAAACCAGTATGTACACGATAACAATGAACAAATTCATGTATTTCAATAACATTAAAACAATCCGGAAATAATTTTTAATATAAATACTGTAAGATGTAAACAACGCATACACAAGGCCTTAGCGTTCTCAGTTAGAACTAGAAAAATATAAAATCCGCCGATAAGAGAATAGACTTTGAAACGCAAGCAGATAAGTTCAAGTCGGAATTACTGTATCAGAATTGTTTAATTGCAGTTACAACATGCGATCTCGTGCTCGTATCTTGTTTGCGCACCTGAAGCTACGTAAATAAGATTACCTTATTAAGACATTTCAGGTATGACAAAAATGGTTTCTGTTTACAAACTCCAAGGATAACCACTGTATATGTGAAATTACAATGTGGTTTTAAGCGCCCACCTACCAAATATTAATTTAGTACGATAACAACTGAAACACTTCATTTTTAAGCGTTCTGCATTGTGGGAATGATTCACAATTAAATTTGTATGTGAAAAATAAAATATGCAACAAATTTTACGCCTAATAGATCAATAGTTAATTATGTAATAGTAATTTGTGATTGTGTACATTAATTTATGTATTGCTATACATTTGCTGGGCATGATTTAAACTGTAAACAAAAGAAAAAATATTTTTATTGCTTCATTATCCAGCTTTGTTTCCAAATAATTTATATGAGTTGTTTACGACATGCAACTGCTTCAATCTCAATATATGTAAGTAAATATTCACGGGGTTAAAACAGGTTATTATTATCGCTTAAGCAATAAAAATAACAATTTTCCACTAAAATGATCGATCAAGAAAATGAACTAACATTGCTTTCGTTTATAACGTTGGTATATACCATTCACAGCAGATTATTTCAACTATTCTATCATAATTATCTTGAGAAAATGTTTAGCTGACATGCCTATTTTCTATGTAAACACTGACAAATATTAGAAACTATATTAAAAGGAAGAGGGAGGAACTTATTAACGAGATATAAATATACTAACGACACTAACGTCTAAATCAGTCCAGTTACACTAAACCTTTAAACACCAGTAAGACAAAGTTGGCATGAAAGAATACAATCCTTACTTTGCACATTGTACAGGGTCCGGACCAAGTCATAAAGTATTTATTTCTGATTGTTTTCCACGGCACACTTGAAAATTTTATACTACTGTACGACTGTCTACATGCAATATTAAAAAATTATTTTAAACATTTCTAAGTGTCCAAAAAACAAATGAAGCATACTACTGCATGCAGAATTTCATCCTGAATCCAAATATGCAAAAATATACAGGGTGTTCCATTTAAAATAAAAAAGTTGACATAGTTGCTCAAAACAGTTATAAGATATTTACGAACGGGCGATGTCAAAAGGTAGCTCTTGTCTTGCCATTTAAGAGTATATATAGTTTGTTGGGTCTAAAATTTAAAACAACCAAGTTATGGGTTGCCGCATTTTTTAGGAAACAGCTAGTATACAGGGTGAGTTTTTTTTCATTATCACTATAGGGATCTCGGAAACCGTGAAAGATAGAAGGTTGGTTAAATGTGGAAAGAATTGCAGTTTTATGAGCTTATGCGAGATGTACTTTTGTTTCTTTGAAAAAATCCAAAGCCTACTAGATACAAACAAAATATTAAAATTACTTAATTTCTTAAAGTCGGTCTAGCACCGTTATTATTGAAAATAGAAAAAAAATAATAAGAATAAAAGTTTTAGCTATTTTTAGAGTGTTTATCTTACACTTATTAATTTCCTTCTGGCTTTCATAGTTTTTGAGTTATAACATTAAGTTACATTTTTTTAAATAGCAATCATAGTTAGCTTAGACATTTCTAAAAAGAGCTCACTTTTCCGCTTAAAATGACATAAGGTTTGTTATACCTATTTTGACAAATAATTCTTTTATAATAATTTTCGTAATAAGAAAATGACGAAAATAAAAACTATGAAAGCTAGAAGAAAACTAATAAGTGTAAGATAAACACCCTAAAAATAGCTAAAAATTTTATTCTTATTTTTTTTCTATTTTCAATATTAACGACGCTAGACCGACTTTAAAAGATTAAGTTATTTTTTATATTTTGCTAATATCTAGTAGGCCTTGGATTTTTTAAAAGAAACAAAAGCACACTTTGAATAAGCTCATAAAACTGCAATTCTTTCTCCATTTAGCAAACGAGATATGCTCTTTTTAGAAATGTCTAAGCCAACTATGATTGTGCTATTGAAAAAAATGTAACTTAATGTTATAACTCAAAAACTATGAAAGCTAGAAGAAAACTAATAAGTGTAAGATAAACACCGTAAAAATAGCTAAAACTTTTATTCTTATTATTTTTTTTCTATTTTCAATAATAACGGCGCTAGACCGACTTTAAGAAATTAAGTAATTTCAATATTTTGCTTGTATCTAGTAGGCCTTGGATTTTTTCAAAGAAACAAAAGCACATCTCGAATAAGCTCATAAAACTGCAATTCTTTCCCCATTTAACCAACCTTCTATCTTTCACGGTTTCCGAGATCCCTATAGTGATAATGAAAAAAAACTCACCCTGTATAAGAAGAAATATAAAAGTTTTGTTTAGCCTAGGCATCGAACACAATATCGTTAAAGGTGGACACCAATTTCTTCCATACATTTATCCGCCAGTTCTATTATGTTTGTCATTAGTAGCTCCAAGACAGCCACCGGCATTTGCTCAATTTCTTCTCGTATTTGCTCCTTCAAGTCTGTGATTTGGTTTGGTAATATACAACAAAAATGATTTGAAAAACAAATAAAGAAGTACGTTTGCCGAACCTTGTATATACAATTTCTCAGACTGCGAGTGCTACATTTATCATTTGTAGATTAAAATTAAACAAACCACAAATCAATCCGGTACATATTTTCTTAATCGTTAAAATTTAAATGAAACAAGCACAAAGTTAAAACGTCCACATTTACAATAGCTGAAAATAGACGCATTGAATATATGTTATGCATTGAAATGAATTTTAGAGAGCTTCTGTGTTTTCTAAAATTTAAAAAAAATCCTGCTTTTCATCATTGTTATACCAATGCAATTAATTGGACAGAAAATATCAAATTAACTATAAGAACACTCACCCCATACATCAGCTTATACTCAATTCAATATTAGGAAATCAGCTCCTTACCTGAAACAAAAATTATAATCATTAGTTTGTTAAAATCAACAGGCTACGTATCAAATAATTGTTTTCTTACATAGAGCAACTTCTACCATAACCACTTTAATGTAAACCAATGGTATTTTATTTAACACACATTATACTTAATAAATATACAGTATTTTTTCACATAGAAATGCAATCTATGGAAACCATTGGCAACAAGCATTATAACTAGATTGGATTGTGTTGGTACATACGCTTCTGATTATTATTTCTGTAGTGAGGTTAGGTTTCCTGTTGACTGGTTGACATCTTAATTATCTTACATTGTAGTTTTGGCTATTATAAACTGAAATTGCCAGTGCAATATTTACCTAGCTGAATCCAAATTATAAAAGCACATTTCAAGTTTATAATAGGTAGAACTACAATTTAAAATAATTAAATGTCAACCTGTTGACATGAAACCTAACCTTACTTCAAAAATAATAATAACCAGAAACGTATGCGCCAACACAATTCAATCTAGTGACTGATATTGCTTGTTACCAATGCATTCTCTAGAATTTTGTAATTTGCAATTCCATATGAAAAAATGGACTATAAGTAACGTGTTCAAGTCTCAATTGTGGTTGTAACAGGGATAGCGTGGTAGTATCAGACCTTAAACAATTACATTGTTCCCGCCGTTTCCATAATTTCCCTTGTTCTATTTATTAAGTGTGGCAATGGATGTCGAGCAATAATTACATCTAAAATAGGCACAGCTATTATGAACACTTAATATGTGTATCTCTCTTTATAGAATTAGTTTAGAATATTAATGAAGCTTTTAACGTATTTCGGGCAGCAAATCAATAATCAATATCAATCCGTCTTGACCTTTTGCCATATTAAACAAGCTCCTCATCAATCAGTTGTTTATGGCTGTATTATTAACTTTGCCAGTTGAAAACAAAACTCGATGTCGTAGGGCAAGAACAGTCTCAATAAGACGTGATTAATAATTGCCGTTGAATTCCCTCCTCTGTTATTCCAACAATTCTGCATGGGCGAGTGGAGTTTCGCCGGGAGCGCTCGATAGGAATTAATAATGCATCATTCGTTTGGCTGAACTCCAAGGACAGCTCGCAACTTTCTATTTACATCAGCGCACAAAATAGAGATCAAAAACACCTATTAAGTATTCCGGACATGGCGGCTTTGTAAGAACGGGCGGGGAGAGGTGCAAACAAGAAGCGATAGGAAGACGCTTTACCAAAAGAACTGGGGGTCGATGGCCAGCCTGTCCATTGCGATAATAAAACAATGGTGGTTGACATCTGGTGCCTGATTCAACTGCAGGCGATGTCGTAACGACAGGTTCTGGTTCTGGCGCAGTCTGGCCAACATTCCCGTCCCCAAGTGACTCCACTAACGAGCATTTCCCAGAACTCTCGGTTATTTGGAGAGGAGCCAGCCAAAACACTTTCGTTGGGTACTATTTTATCATTGTCCGCGCTTTTCTGTCATCTCCGGCATTTTTAATAATTAAGAGCTCTTTAAATATACCGCTGTTTTACATTTGCTAAATGTAATACGAACGAGGGCAGAAGTCCAGTGTAGTAACGCAAACTTGTTTGCGTAGTCCCAACGGTTAATCGAGGTCTTCAGCACGCCAGTTAAATTCTCAAAATATCCTTGCACTTTACTGCGGCGAAATTCCCAACACTTTGAAGATGTCTAAAAACCAGTATCAATGACTTACATCCCACGTACTTGGGAATGTATACCAACCTCATAAACATATTCGAAGAACCATTTGACACATTTATTAAGCATAGCATTTTGGGCACAGGTATTTGAGGAAAAATGAGTTATTCCACAATTCACGAACAAGGTTATACTGAACGTAAATAAATATTATATACATTGCCACCATATTTTATATGCCTTGCTGAAACTCCGTTACTTCCATAGCTTTTCCCTTTTTCTTATTTTCATTAGGAGAACTGCTATTTCGTCTCTTATTGACTCTTCTTGCAACGACACCATCTCTATTTCACTTTCTCCTTCCTGGTTAACTAGGAAAAACTGACAAAGTTTAGAGACTAAACCTTATCCCTTTTTCGTCCCCTACTTAATTTACTTCCTTATTCTTTACAACGCTAGTCTTTGCTGGAAATCGTCTTTTTGCACTTATTTACTTCCTGATAAAAGTTCTTTATGTCTTTGCTTCTATACTTCTTCTGTAACTTTTCTAGTCTACTTGTTCGATATTTCTACAAATCGTCTGATCATGGCCCAGAAACAGTTTAGAGTCCTATTTTGAATGAAGTAAAATTGCAAGATCAAGAAGCTTCACTATCAACCAAACTTACAAAGTAAGTGGTTACTATGATCGCTCTTTCTGTGTGTCTGTGTGTCTGTCGCACGGTTCCCGTTAAGGCAGAATACAACTGATGGTGGATTCATATGTATTTTTGTCCCCTGAATCCGAATCCACTGGCTTTTCGATATCTCAACCCGTTTTCGAAATATTCGACTTTAATGTTCGAATTTTCACATTTTAGGCTTTAATATCACTTTTATGTAGTTTTCTCTCCTGATTCCAAATATGTCACTCATTTCACGATATCTTGAATAGTTTTCGAGATATTTGATTTTTTTAAAATCCGAATTTTCTTTTTGTAAGTTTGCTTTTCAGCCGTACATGCGCGACTAAGCTTTTTTTTAATTATCCTTTACAGCATATCGATTTTCACCTTTTACACACCATATAAATACTCACAGTAACAATCGTGATCAATCATTTACGTACTTATACGATACGATATTCAAAGGTTGCACTACCATAGCTTTTAATTACTTCATAATTCAGAATACCCAATACATTTTTAGACATGAAAGAATTTGTATTTACATTTATACAGTAGCATTTATTTATTTATTTATATTCCTTTCCCTACATAGAATGGACAAAATTGTTAGGAATGGTCAGCATAATTATTAAAAAAAAAACAATTAAAGTTAACAATTTAAAATTAAAAATTACAGAGCGTCACCAGCCTTCCAAGCTATAAAAACTAGTGACATTTTAAAAGTATTGAAAGTTACACAACCCTAGATTCCAAACAATTAGGTGAATAAAGCCGTCATGAAGGCATCCACCCAGAAGCATACACCGTACCTCAATCGAGAGTCCATATACGCATAATAAACACTGACTAGTTGATATTTTGTTAAAACTGTACGAATACTGGTTATTAGTGTGCTAAATTTAACTTCAAAATAAAATTTTCACAGTGTATATCTATCGTAAGAATTCGTCCAAGCATAGACCTAAAAATTTAACATGGGTATATTTAGTATCTAACGGTTTATTATTTAAGGTTATTGTTAGATACGGATAGCCGTTTTATTTATTATGAAAACTAACAAACTGCATTTTCGCAATATTTAAGTAAGGATTATTGGAAACACACCAGTTATTTACATCTGATAAGACGTCATTACAATTTTTCAATGTTCGAGTCTTTGTGAGATACGAACTGAACTGAATCAGTAGTGGAGTCCATATTATCCTTTATCTAATAGACTTGTCTGTCCGGGACGCTGTTTTGTCTGTCCGGGACGCTGTTTCAGCAGCCAAACCGTAAGAGATAGAGCAAAAAAGTTATGAAGGTTATATGTTTGGAATGGTCATGTCGGGTCAGGAACCGAATTTCAGTCACGTAACACTTCCGGTTTTCGAGAAATCACGTGATTTCCGTCCGTCCGGGACGCTGTTTCAGCAGCCAAATCGTAAGAGATAGAGAAAAAAGTTATGAAAGTTATATGTTTGGAATGGTCATGTCAGTCAAGGAACCAAATTTCAGTCACGTGACACTTCCGGTTTTCGAGAAATCACGTGATTTCCGTCCGTCCGGGACGCGTTCTATTTGAAAAACGGTCTTTTTTGTTTTATTAAATGAGACATTTGTCTCGCTGGTTGCTAGTTAACATATAATAAAAATAAGATCGCGCCCAAAGTTAAACCTTGAGGGACGTCTACAGCAATAACCGTCCTATGTAAATAAATATACTCGGACAAACCATCTATAGTCCATTCAGCAAACAAAAACACGAAGTGGCCTTTGATTTCCAAAATTTCATGAGTGTACTTCCAAAATCGATTTCTGTCTAGGAGTGTAATAAGAAAAAGTTACTAAAACAAATAGGTTAAGGGTGTGACATTTAATTAGCATCTGTCATAAATATTGCAAACAACTATTTTTAAGAATATTAGACAAATACTGTGTTGTATACTATTGATGTAGCGTCTATTAGTATCTATTTTTATAAACGTTTAGGCGAGAACTTTCAGAAAAATATCTACTTTGACACTGAAATAATGAAAAATATTAATTGTCATTGATTGTCATTTTTAAAGTCAAACGTGCCTGTATACAGGTGTGGAAACCTTTGCAAAACAAAATACAGAATCCCTAGTACAAAAATTGTGTGCATATGCCAACTTCAAAAAAATTTAAATGTTTTTGTGTTTGTTGAACGGCCTATACATCCGTGTTTTAGATTGACAAACTGATGTCTTGTACTTAAAAAATCTGACACACCGTGTACATATTCCGTAAATCTCGAGCATGTTTAGCAATTTTTTATAATTAACACATTCGAATATAGCACCTGTATGTATGGAAACAGAATGACAATTATGCTAGCTAAACACCAAATTCTCTTTAAAAATCAACTACAGTAGATACGAGGGGACGTTTTTGGCACCTTCTTGTTTAGCTATACAACTTTTTAAATCACATATTATGTCTTCGAACAATAGCGCAATTTATATCAGTTTTTTAATGAAGATTGATGAAGTCACACCAAAAAAGCAAAATGAATAACTCGGATATCTTGGCGTAACACGTCAATAGGGTCCTGTGCCTTTAAGAAATTATACCATACTCCTTTCAGTCCAGATCCAACCTCGTCTGAATATTTTTTTATCGAATTTTAAGAAAGTCCTCGGAAGAAACAGGTAAGGAGACGATAACGAACTCAACAACTCTAGAGGATAATTTAAACAAAAATGAAAAGATAATTTTTATAACGATAAATGTCGCAATATCCGACGCCGTAATAACCGACACATCCACAACGTATTAAATTTGGAGTCAGGCACATTTTCCTCCTTGTCACCAACATGTCGCTATATCTGATGTCGTTATAATCGACACTTTAGTATTTTTACATAACCCGCTCTTCAAACAGTACCAATTTGCGCACACCATCTGTTGCATGATTTTTTCTTTCGGCTCGTTACACTGACGTGTGTAGCCAAACACACTGATTGATCTCTGGAGACATTAATCTTTAAAAGGAAAAGCAATACGTGTGTATCTGCCGGCTCAAATAAAAAATGTGACGCAAAAAACTTGCGGATTTATATGTACCTGAATATGGCTATGTAGATGTCTAGATGGTTAAAGCACTTAATTACTGGGAACTTAGCATTCGCATAGAATAGATCTGATTATCATAATTGGAATTTCTGAAATCGCTTTGCATATGTAGATTCCTACGCTGCGCAAAGGTCGCCAGTATTCTCGTGAAGACCACAAACCACAATATTCGGAATATGTCACTGCTTGGCAACCTTGTGCAATTTGTTTCTTTTCCAATATCTTAGTAATGCTCGACCGGCTGCTCAGCGATGTTATTAAAATTAATATAATATAATCTAAACAATATAATAACTTATTTATTATGAAATGTACCTAATTTGAACCTACTACATATATTTTTAAGAGCTTTCCTGTTAATTCGCATTAATTTCAATATTTTAGTTAGATTCCTGCAACTGGTTTCATATTGAATTTCAAGCGTGGAATATTTTGTAAATTTAAAATGCAAAGAAAAATTATTAATAATTGGATAGAGATTGGTGTGTACAATTACTACATTGTTCAGGAACAACATTAGAGACATTTCAAACTTTCTTCTAAAGTGATACATAATGTAGTCATGTATTCCAATGATTTGGACACTAGTTGTGTTTCTTAATTACACGATGGGGAATGTTCTAAAGCTTTAAAAAACCAGGACAGATTTGGAATCAGTGTTGAAAAGTCGAATATAGTAGTAATGATTGACTTACTAGAATCATCCCAAGGTTTCCTAAAACAACGAATATAAAATAAAAATGCATATTTACTGGAACATTGTTATTATACGGTGTGTTCAAAAAGAGATTACATAAGGGTTGGCCATGTAAAATAAAAGTAATGTCCACATCAAGCTTTAGAATTCATTAACTGTCATCACTGTTGTTATTGTAAGTTTATATTATAGCATGTTATTGAGATTGACATTTCTAAAGATTGCTGTCTCTACACATGGTATTAACAAATACAAATTGCAGTTATAGAGGATGGTAGATATAAGGTATACACTATTACTTTTTTGGGACACACTTTCTGAACATCGAGAGCATCTCTGTTCAGATCTTGTAATATCTTAATGGATGTCTAAATTTACGTGTACCAGTGCAATCAAAGCTACCAGCTGCAATATTTCGCCATGAGACGGGCAGATGAGTTGATAATCCAAAGAATGTTAATTAGAACTTGCTGAAGTACCGGTTTTTGCGGCCAGTTAATCTCAATTTGGCGGGAAATGTAATTTTTAATCCGGTAGGTGTCGACTTCCTTATACGATGGTTAATGTAACTCGGCGATAACGAGTTGTAATATGGTAATCGCCCGACATTCCTCCGATAACTGGAAATTTTGCGTCACTTGTCCAGTGGCGAAATCACTTTGCCCTATAGCAAAATATGTACGCCTTTTGTTGCCACTAATTGAACAGTTGCAGTTCCAAAAGTATTTCGTAATAGTCTCGAAAATAAACGGAAACAAGCGGCAATTATGTATTATTATTAATCGACCATATCCGCATATAATGCGTTGGATCTACTTTCAACTTTCATAAGCGAGATAGGAATAAATAAATGTCAATGATAAATTTAGAATGGAACGCAGCACACATGTAATTTATTCAGCGAGTCAACCTTGTGATTGGACAAACACATGCGGGCGAGCGACGTATGCAGCAGGCAGCACTTGCATCTGCAGCAATCAATATAATGGGCAATGCGACCTCGGTGCTGCATGCGCATTGCATTGTGTGCGTTTAACTACATTCACATGCCCGTCAACACTATCACCAGTTATGCATCGCAATGTCGTGCAACTCGAGCCCAACAAGCCCTGGGATGGCCTAAATATGGGGACAACAAAAACCCAATCCCAGTTGGCGCTGGTTTTTCATTGCCAGGAACTGTAACGCGTGCAACGTGCAACCGTTAAGGAGGACTTAACCAGTTTTAATAACGCAGTGGGTGGCACCATCACATGTAGCAGCTGCACGACAAAAAGTACCGCATATCCTTCTTCCCCAGGATAACACCGTTTTATCAGAATGCACCCCCCTTCTCCTCCAGCGGTAATGTAAACAGATCACTCGCGCGACAGGCGTCCATTCCCGAATTAGGGCGTCAGAATTTAATCGAATCTCGCAAGGCTTCCCATATTTTTTCTGCAATAACCTCAATCTAGCATCCTACGGAATAACCTCGAAAGCGGCGATGCTATTACCGATCACGTAGTGAAGTATTGTTAAACTCTCCAAAATATATAAATTTGCTGATATTCGCCAATTGACATTGCATATTTTTCGCTAATATTTAGTGGCGAACCTAAACGTCTCTTTTCTTGTCTGATTCCAGTGCACTTACATCAAATACGTTGTTGATTTCGGCCTACACTCGAACGACAAATCTACCTAGACAAGAAGTGCGGGAAATAAACTTCAAAATTGATCCCAATGACCTTCACTGGCCATAATGGTTATTTTATTAAATATTCTTATATTCTTTTAAAATATACGGAATGCTTCAAAAGACGTGAACATATATAATATACAGTGAGTTTTTTTCACGCCCAACCTATTAAACCATAGAGACTCGGAAAGGTCTCTAGTCTCTACCCTCTAGCAAACCAACTGTTAGTTTTCCGTATGTTCGGTTTGAAAAAATCTCTCACTGTATATACTTTACCACTACGGGCTACTGGTAAAGTGACCACCTCTCAGGGTTTCACCCGGAGTCTCAGGGTTTCACCCGGAGTCTCAGGTTTTCACCACTAAACCTCCGGACTCCGGGTTTTTTATAATTTCTCCGGGTTACACCAGGAGGCTCAGGGTTTCAACACAAAATCTCTGGACTCCGTGTTTTGTTATAATTTCTGCGGGTTACTCTAATTTTGTAATAATATCTAACATTAGCTTCACCGTAAGTTGGTTATATTAATAAAAATAAAATCGCCACAAAAAATCTCGCGGGTGGCCCGAGCGTATAATCTTTGATTTTATTGTAATCAACGGTATAATATTGTAATGCTTTACTATTATACTAGAACTCGTTGGGCAGCCTACGTCTGGCCCTGCCAGCGTAAAGAAACGGTTAACAATAAAAATGCTTGCTTAAGCTGGTAGCCAGCCGACGTACGGCCCTGCCAGCGTTAACAATACAAATGCTTGCTGCAGGCCCTTCATGCTGCGTGTGCCAGCGCCACTCGCGCTTACAACAGCTCTTATAATATAAGAGTAATTCTATACTTTAATATTATTTGTACTACAATACTAGCTAATTAAAAATATGATTATTTAATGATGCTTCACTGAAATAAAGGTATGTTGCTCTTTCTATATTCTATCCATTTGCAACTTATTAAAGCTTTTGCGCCGTCTAGCAATTTGAGACTCCTATCTGCAGGGTTGGATTGTTACACTGTTGATGAATTTAATCATTGTATGGCAAATGCTCGATTCTGACGAATGATAGATAACCATAACATATTTAACCTAAAAAAAAGCTGTTCTAAACACAGAAAATTCAGCGTATGTTGACAACAAATTAACTAACAATCAATCAGTTCACGTCAGGTAAATTATAACAATGCTTTCATAATAATCAAGTAGTTTGGCTAACCTGGAATTTGTTTTTCAATAGCAAAAGGACGCCAACTCGCATTTGTTTTTTTTTCAAAGAACGCCGATCTTGTTTCCGGCTTCCGCAAAGGACGCCAAGCTTGTATTTGATTTCTGGAAAGCTCCCTGCTGCTGCTACCTGCTTATACACCACGAATAAGACCTCCTCTAGGTACTGCTCGTTGCTGTCTGCCTCTCGCAGCTTCCAATCGTGTAGAATCTCGGCTCTAAAGGACACTCGCACAGCCTATGGTTGGAAAGGACGCCAAGCCCGTATCTGCTTCCTGGCAATATTTCAGCTGCTGCTACCTGTTTCTGGATTACGAATAAAGCCTCTTCTACGTGCTGCACTATGCTTTCTGCTTCCCGCAACTCGAAAACTTTCAGAATCTCAGCTTCGAAGACGATCTCGAACAAGCTACCCTCCAGGTCCAATTTATTCTGGAATTGCACTCCGGAACACTGCCAATTTAATCACGCCTGGTCCGCACACAGGTAAATATATAAAACGCACAACTGGGCACAAAACCAACAAAATTTATCAAAATCGGGAAGCCAGACAACACACAAGCTTTTGCGACTCTCTCGATCACCATATCAACATGATTTACAATTGTTTATCTCTAGGTGTACATTATTTGATCTTAAGTTTTAATTGTTTTCGTAAATGTCATTCAGGAAACTATAACCTCACAATTGGTAGTACTTTTCTCTTTTGGTTAATAAACACTGATTAACACGCCACCAGCACTTTCTCGTAATCTTCAGTAATTCTCAGGTTGCTTCTTATATGCTCTTTACATAATCTGTGCCTTGTTGCACTGTTTTATAATCCCTTTAGCTGCGTCATCGATTGTTAGCACTTGGATATGAATGCAAACCGTCTGTGTTGATGCTTTATTTTTAATACATGCAAAACAAGCAGAAACAATCCGTGTTTAGTACGACGTACGATATGAACAAGTATTTCAGTTACACCTTGCAATGTATTTGCTAACCATTAGTAGAAATGAATAAAAACATGGTTTTTATTTGCTTGCTTATTCTTTTCTATAAACATTCTGTATTTCTCACTGAAGAAAACCCTGTTTTTACTTACGAAGGATCTCAGGGTTTGTATAAATTGAAAAGCGGTCACCCTAGCTACGGGTCCTATACGCCCGCACTATTTTCTTCCATTATTTCCCGTCTTGCTTTTTCCTTCCTTCCCTATATAGCTAGGTTCTCTATATCTCCTTTAAGGCTGTCGCACTGTCTTTTCCTTGGTCCTCCTCTTAGCTGGTTGCCTTACGATTCTTCCGCCAATATTCTTCTTGGTACTTTTGTATCGCTCAACCTGTACACATTCCCCAGCCATCTATATATTTGTACTCTTACACTGCCCACAAGATCTGGTTTCCCATACAATTCCTTTAATTCTCGGTTTGTTCTCATTGTACACACTTCACTGACATTCTTCCCTTCAAAGATCTTTCTATATAAAAACCTTTCTCATCAATAAAATATGTAAGCATATTTTGCTCCTCCACAGCCAAAGTCCATAGATCACATCTGTAAGAACAGTTAGTTTTAATACGGTTTCGTATATTCGTAGTTTCTTTCATCTTGGCAAACTCTTTGATTGTAGATAATTCTTTACTTTGACTGCTGTCACTATTGATTATTTGTAACTTTGTACTTCCTCTATTCGTTCTCATCTTCTTTGTGGTTCTCTGTTAGATATTGATGGGACCACTACCTCTTTCAATTCTTGTCAGCATCTTGAGATTATTGTTAGGTCATTTGTTAATGCTAGGCACTGATGCATTTTGTTGTAAGTAATAATGCCATCTCTCCACAGTCTTTTATTATTGACGATAGTTGGTCCCCTTGTCTTAGCCTACAATTAATCTCAACTCGTACTCTATTAGCGTCATTTATGTAAATTTCACAAGCTTTCCTGGTAAGCCTAGTTTTCTCGATACTGTATAGTTCTTCTTGTAACACTATCGTAAGCTTGTTTATAAATATAATCAATGAATAGCATGTGCAGTTCTATATATGTATAGTGGCGTTTTTCTTGTATTTGTCTCATTGTAAAATTTAATCCATCCCTTATCTTCCCTGTCTAAAGTCATATTGGCATTCTCAAACTGTTGAATCCATATATTCCATATTTTTCCTGCAATCAGCTTTATATTATCTTATCTATGCCTGTAAGTTTCACATTGTAATCTGTCCCATTTTTGTATACTCGGCAGATTATAGCTTTAGATCATTCATTCGCCATCTTCGCATCCTCCTATAAGTTAAAGAAAGTACATTTCAGGGCGCTTCACTCTACACGTATACCATCATAATCTCAGGAATCGGATAATTTGGAGTAAAAAATAATATGCCCGTGTCCGATTTTGCAACGTTACCGAGGTAAGAAGAAAAAAATCATTTAAAAAACATTGAAAAACAATGACAACAAATGAATTTGTTTCTGTCGGATCATTCGAAAGGTATTTTATTTAATTATCAAATTAGTTTTACTATTAAGATATTACACGTATCTAGAAGTTCAGAAAATGATCCAACCAAAAAAAGCTTCTCTAACTTCAACAAATTCCCATGGCCGAAGAATTTGCTTCAATTTAACAATGAAAAATGTTAAATATTACACTGAAAGTGAATATGCGTTTCAACCAATTAATTGTCTCTACTTTACCATGCAAACTATAAATTTAAAAGCTCTGTACAACTTGGTTGCTACAAGTGTGACGTAGCATTCTGCTCTTCCGAGGAAATAATATCGTGATCCATTTTTTTTTGCCGAGGGGCCAAATATAACCTGCTGATAATTATAAACATGCCCAATTATACGCATATACATACAACCAAGAGGATGAAAAGGTATACCAAATGAAACGCTTACCAATGAGACGTCAATACTTCCTTCAAATTGCGTCTTTGTTTTTATATTCAATGCTAGTTGGCGCTTGGCATATTACTATTTCATTAAAGCCTAGATTATTGACTTCCGACTGTTTCTTTATGAGCTACCTCCTTTTTCAGGGTTAGGTTCTTCTATGCTGAGGCCCTATACGGTAAGTAAGTGTGTTTGACCGCAAGTTAAGACTGATTATTTGTTATTGTCGTTGCTGGCAACTGGCGCCCACTTTGTTTCTCTTTTTATTCAGCAACTTTAATAGCCTTAGCCTAGTTCTTATCAACTACCACATATTTCCGAGAGTTTTCAGCTAGTCTGAGCTTCCTGGAGCTGAGTGAAAAGGGCGTTTCACATCTTTGTGGAGAAGACCAAGACGTTTTTCATTTTGTTTAACGTTTCCCCTCCACTATTAGAAGGATGGGAATTCTCTTCGTTGAAAAGGATTAATTTTATGACTTAATTTGAAATGATATTTTTTCACGCTTGGTGAGAAGCAAAGGAGTATGGCCACCACAAATAAGCACGTGAAACTTACATCAATTATACTAAAAAATAATGCACCACGAATCAACCATTGCACAATATCAAAGACGGGTAAATTTCATTCAAATGCAAGATCAAATATCCGTAGCAGCGCAATGGAATGTTCGGCGACCCACTCACTGAACGGTAGCATTCTCAATTTAAATTTTTAATTTACAATAATTGAACGCCATCTTATAAATAGACACCACTTAGCGTTTGTACTTTCGGGCCGCACTTAATAATGAAAAGGCGATTAATGCTGCGGAAGTTTCGGACGGATATCGGAAATTCAAAAGGTCAGGCGTGATTGCGACAGCAAAATGGAACGAACGAGCGCTCGCTTGATCGCCACGCATGTAGAATAATTATGACGCGAGAACTGAAAAGCTGCTGGCAAAAATGAATCGACCAACACGAAACTATTTAATTAAGAACTGGTACGAACGGGCAATGGTGGACAGAGAGGAAACTACAAAAACCGCGTTACGGACAGTTAGTGAAACTCGATTAATTTCGTAAAGCAATCCGCGAAACACGTTCCAAAACGAGAATGCAAATTGATGTCCGTCTGAGCGGCATTGCATGCACAAACGAGTTCTTCTTTTACACAAAATCAGCCGGTTTCCGTTACTTTCGGTGTCAAATGAATGTGGCTGTCGAAGTTGAAAAAGACCCGTTAAACAAAATTATTGCCCATAAAATAAGTCTGCCGAGAAACAAGATTTCCGATCTTAGTATCCATTAGATGATTTTTAGGTGCAGTTTATCAACATGCCAACCTACTGCCAAATTAAAATTGCAAAATTTATGAATTCAATACCGCAACGAAATGCTGCAATTCATTCAACATGGAGAAAACAAAACCGTGCATAATTAATTTATTAAATGATCGATCGATAATTTTAAACGTAAACAAAACTAACTACAATAATTAAGTGACCCTGTAGCATGGTTCGTTATTTTTACTGCATATTAGTGCATGAAAACTATTAAGCTATTAAGCTATTATATATGTACCTATTAATTATGTAGTGGGCTGTATTTAACAACAAAAATAATGACAAACCATAATTTTGACCTTGCTCATACTGCTTTAAATATAAGAATGAATATAAACGTGTAACAATGTTAACCTTGATGCATTTCTTGGTATTTGCTATGAAATTGGTTATCGCAACATACATAAATCATTAACCTTTAATAAAATCACATCTTCCTGGTGCATTAAAATATGAAAATTATTTAATACACGATTATATCTACTCACGTAGAGCGAATCCTTAATCGTCAAAGTCTGATAACATTAGCCACAATTAGAACAATATTTACTTCTTCTACTATCGTAAGGATGATATTAATTGGTCAGTAATTTTCTTAATCAGAAACGAATCATGGTTTCTGTTCAGATTTTTGGCGTCGGACTTAAATGGCATACAAAGATTTGTGTGTAACCATTACACCAAAACAGATAAATATGTTTTTTCTCTGCTTAAATTCAATCAATAAAAGGCAGTTCAAATGTCAAGTAATTCTAATAATTTAAGCCTTGATAAAAAGCGAAACTAAATAACATGCTTTTATGAAATATCAAGGGATACTAAATAACATGCTTTTTTATTCCAATCAGCTTATAAATGCATACCACGAGCACTGATATCGATTCGACTCAAATTACTTTTCACTGGTAGTTCTAAATGTATCCAAAGGTCTAGATGCAGATATCCCAGAAAATACAATGCGACTATCTACCTTTCAAAGATGAAAGAAATTATCAACGACCTTTCCCTCTAAAAATGTAAAAAAATCAAATTGCTTTCTTTCGCTTAGTGAGCTAAAATAAATAAACGATTTTAAAAGCATTTTATTGGATGGAAAACGACCCCGTTATCAGCAGTTTGATGTGAAATTAATAACGGATATCAATGCTTCTCTTGAATTGTTGATTAGCTGGCTTGTTCAAACGTTAGCACTACGTTGCTAAACCTGCAGCGTTTAACAAATTACAGCGTCCACACAATTCTCTAATTACTAGCTGAAAAGGCGATGGAAATTATTGCAAACGCCAACTACATTTATCATGCAATTCCACTTCCATTTGTTGGGCAATGCACAACGCAGACGTAATAAGTCTTAAAGTAAAATTGAATGGCTAGCGAAATAGCTACAGAAAGCTGAAAGGTTCCAGTAGTTAGTAATCCAAAAGCGTGCAACAATGCAGCGTTACGGAGCAAAAGAGCTCTTTGTATGCAAATGGCGTTCGAAACGACGCTTATCTGGGCTTCCCCACGCCAAATTTAGGAAGACTGATACCCGGCATACAGTCGGACTATTTTACACACAAATATGTCATTTAATCGTACACGGTTCCTCTTTTACAACTAGAAAGAAATACACAGATCGCACTGAAATGCCACTAACTTATGAAGAAAAATACAGTTGTTTTGAAGCAAGCTGAATAAATTTACATCAAGAAGAATTAGCTTTAAGAATAGCAAAGATTTTTATCAAACTTTCACGATGAATCTCAATATTATTCAGGTATAATATAAAGTGTACTACATAGGTACGTAAATTAGGGTTGGCAAACACACATGATTGGTTGTAATTAAACAAAAAACATGTTTTCTATTCAAACAAACTTTTTTGTTGTTGTTTAGAACATTGTCTTTAATTCTGGATTTTGTGCATGTACATACTTGTATTTAGTATGTAGCGTTAGAGTAAAATCTAAAAATGTAGTAAAGAAATTGTGAATTTAGTGGTGGGCTTGAAAACGCGAAGATAAATTAAACACATGTCATCTAAAGGCGTTTATAGAGTCCCTTGCTCCTGTAATGTATACACTGGTGAAACTGGACGTTCAGTAAAAACTCGTATCTCTGAACACGATACCGGTCATAAGATCCATTTCGATAAAACTTCTATTATCTGAAAATTGCCATTTTTATTCAGCAGAAAGATTCGAAAGCTATCCCCTTCCCTCCATGTCGAAAACGCTAATTTCTAAACCCCGTGCCCTCATCACTCAACCGCGACGACACTTGCCTACAACTTTTACCTTCTTCCTTCCGATTGTTACAAGAGTTTGGCCTATGGCGTGGTTCACATATTGAGGTACCGTACTCTTTTGCTTACCTCTTGACGAAGCAACTTATGAAAGTGGGGAAAACGTTGAGTTCTTCAATCTCAATAACGACACGGTCCAATCTCAGAAGAGCAATCTTAATGAAGTAACTTTCATTTTAGCGTCGAAACTAGTATTTTTAAAACATCCCTTTGCTTGAGGATGCAGAATAGCAGTGTTATTTTCTAGTTTTTTGTGTTTTGTAGTGGTCTTTCTTATATTCATAATTCTACAATTATGTAACTACATTAAAATACATATTTATTAACGACAGTATCAATTTATTTTTATTTTTCATTAAAATTAGACCAATTCAGAAAAAAATGTTTTAAGCACTTGCTTAAAATGTAATTAATTGTATAAAAAATTACGCTTTGTTTTAAAAATGACATCCCTGTATGTAATTATACCGTATGCTTTATGTTAGCGTCTCGTATTTCACAATTATGGCAAAGAAATTCTGGGAATGAAGTGATAGAAGAGTTTGAAATTTGTTGGAATTAAACATGACCTGCTTGATAAAGCCGTAACGACGTAGAAGAGTCATTACTGAAAAAGTTATTCAATCAATTAATCAAGTAATTTTGTTTCAATACAATTGTTTTAAGTGTTCCCCCTATAAAATTGAACAACGAAAATTAGTAACAGAATTGCAATCTTATATAGCGATTTAACTAAATTGTTTTGACCTTCTCAAATTCACGTGGTATTCAAAAAACACGAACCTGAGCTGATGGAAAAAGGATAAATGTCAAAGTTCAAAGGAAATAACTACAAATAAAATGAAGAAAGTTAAAACCACCTTAGCATCTTTTCCCAATAGATGTTTAGATACGAGATATCAATCAATGACGGGGGCAAAATTTGCAGTGGATATTTAAAGTTTAAAGCCAGCCCTTTCAGTATAAGAATCTCAATCAAATATGTACTGGAGCGGATGCTCTTGATAGCTTGTTAAGGCGAATGTAAATAGCTTTTGACCCATTGGCTTTCCAAGCAACGGAGAAATTCGTCTAGTAAAAATAAATGAAGCTTGATTACCAAGCAAGCAAAGTTCAAATGTCGAACCGCCATCTTTACGCCTTTCCTGCTGAATTGATGATTGCTCATCTTTTTACTCGATTTTCAATTTTTCAATTACCCACACATTACATTTGATTCTTAGTTCCAGTAACTATCTCTTTAAATTGAAGTTGTTTCTGGTTAGAGTATTTATAAAGCTATAAAGGCATTACCTCGGGCAGGAGAGAGGTATTTCAGGCGCAGATTCAGCGAACATTGTATTTAATAATTCCGTTTACCGCAGTAGGTATTAATCTCAGAATATATTTGCTCGTGTGCTTAAAGCTAGAGCAAATTTCGCACGCGATGCGGGTTGGTCGGAGATAAAGTCCTAGCTGAATAAGCGTTTAACCCGAGGTTTAACCCATTGTGCGAATGCTGGATGGCATAGACAGTGCCATTTGCAGGACGGTCACGCGCGTAACCGGTGGACCACGCACAATGTGGTAGCTGGACGGCCGCTCCTTTATGTTTTTGTCGTCGTATAATCACAGAAGACAGCTTTACATGTTATAATCCCGTGCATAATTCCGTTGGCCGTGGACGAACCCGAACAAATGCACGTCGAGTTGTCCGCAATTCAAATTCTCGTTAAATGGGAAACGTTTCATTTTCACCAACCGAGAAGCTGTTAAGCGTGGAATTGTATCGGTAACGGAATATCACATCCTGGGCTATTGCGTACACCCACGAGCGAAAAACTTCGCCCACATACTAACAACGCGCCGCGCTGTTGGCTTCGTATTTGCACCACCTACCATTGTGACCTCTATTGATTCTCACAGAAAATCTGATACCCAATCCGTTGCAAAGAACTAAGAGTTCCCCGTAGATCGCCAACTAAAATAGCTACACTTTTACAGTGCCATCTACGCATTGCTTGCATTTTGCGAGTAGTCTATAGATAAAAAATAATCGAATTCCCCACAACTTCGCCTCACTTCTTAAAGTTTACTGTCCCCATAAACATACTAACACACAGTTAACACTTTGTATAATTTGTACTTCGTGGTTTTTATATACAAGCATAAAATTACAACTTTTTTCTGTTAAAATTGTAAATGTGTAACTCCTTATTAATTGGTAAATAAAGTCAAACCGTACACTACAATAGATGACGATATGTTTTAGAGCATTTTAAGAAATATTTTACTATTATTAAAAACCACATAAAACTAACACAATATTGTGCCAACGTCCGTTTGAAACATTGTTAATAGTTATATACAGGACGTCTAGCGAATTCAGCTACGAATTAAGCAGGTAGTTGAGTGAAACAATGCTAAAGTATTCGCATCCTCTTCATTTAATCTCTGTTTAGCACTGCATTAGAATTTTAAGCGTTATGGGTTTATATATGTTAGACCGACTTTATGTATAATTTATTCACATTTTCATAAACGTATACTATCACCTGTTTGCAATGCATCTGCTTTTATGGTAAAATCTAGTCTTGTCTATTGCATAATATATTTTTAGTAATATTTATCTGTGCAGACCTTGTAGTGTTTATATAACCGACCGTTGGCTGGCTGTTTATTTTCGTACTGTCAATTTTTGAGCTTTTCATCAATTATAAATGAACTCCGCTCGTTGGACCACGAGATTTCCAACGAGATTTCCAACGAGATTTTAAATTCTACTATCTTTCATTTAAACAATTACGGTGACTATATTCCTGTGCACGTGCCTACAATATAATGACAGAAATACTGTCATAGAACAGCATATGTTATTTTAATAGTTATTAAGGTACTAAGGGCATTATGAGTAAAATAAGAGCCCAAGATTGTTAGTGTACTAACCGAGGGCCTTTGGCCCGAGGTGTGTACAACAATCGCGGGCTCTTAGCTCATAATGCCCGTGGTGCCTTCAAGGTTTTATGTCCTACCAATTTTCTTACCTAATTCATATTCATATTCAATTCATATACCTAATTACTATGATATAGTATTTAAGATTGATCTAGTTAGCTGATCTAAGTTAGATTTGTGACATTAGCTAAGCTGTCATTAATTTTCATTGTGATAGTGGTGCATATCCATGGAAACAAATACTGTTAATTTTTCATAATAACCCTAGTGTTCTTATGAAGAAAATAATTGCCCTGGAGCGTTATTTTGTATCTAAGATACCTTAAAATAGAGTCATTAATTTCAATTAATGTACTGGTAGGACATAAAAGCTATTTTGCACAGCTATCGATGTACTTTTACTCCAAATGTCAAACATGTTGCAAATTATTTACGGAAAAATATATCCAGTGCTTAATTATTTCATCATACGTTAGGTAAAATTTGATAATGTATCAAGCGGACTTAACGTACAATACATATGAACGAGTTTATGTTTACAAGGAATACATTTTAATGCTTTACTGCAACTCAAGATATTAGCGCATTTATACTGTAAAAAATATATTAAAAATGAATAAAATGATGAGGAAGGTTCTATCGTAATAATAAGAGCCGCCAAAAGGTTCTTACTATTCCGGAAATGCAAATCGATTTTCAATTAATAATTTAGTATTTAATTTTCGTACAAACTGGAATTGCCGACAGCAGACATTATTATTTCTACCATTGTTCCCATTGGTGGTCATGGTAATCAAGTGACTTTTCCACCTTGCAACTCGTTATAAGTACGCTTGTTTAGATATAATCAGATTATATCTTTTCAGGCTAATGGTTAGCAGGCAATCTGAACTATTAGTTCGGTGATTAAACAAGCTGCTTGCTTCATTAGTATGGCCAATTTAAAAATACGATTAAATGCAGAAACTTTTCCAAGATTTGAATACAGTTAGTTGCTTCTGAAAACGAAGAAACCACACGAAATGTTCATTGCTAACCCGTTGACATTAAACATTTAAAAAATGTATGTATGATAAAGCGTTTTTTCTAAATTACATTTTCTGTAAACTTTTATAGGCATACTAAATTTACTACAACAATTATTGGCTAACAAGTGTGTCAAAATATCATCAGCCATCAACAGATTAATGAATACATAGAATAAAGCACATGCAGTACACCTCGCTTATAATGGATTCAGGGGACAGTCAATATTATTTCATTATAACCGAGTGTCCATCTTATCCGAATTTGTTTTGTTCTTGTTTCCGGCTGTTTGAAACTGTCTTTGATTTATTGACAGACGTTTACTAACTTCGGTTTGCGTTGAACCATTTTCGATAGACGTTGACTAACTTCGGTTTGCGTTGAACCATTTTCGATATCAGTCAATATAGATTGGTTTTTATTTAATGAAAACGCAAGTCTAGAGGAACTTGGACATCATTACACAATGTGTGCACTAAATATTTAACACAACTGAAACTACATTTCAGCAATACTGCACTGTTGGCGAAGATGTGTCCAGACTCGGGGGTTGCTTTCAAGATATAAGGGGAATTCACCAACGAAATTCGGTTCTGATATAAAGTACATACTTCTATTTTTAGTTCATTACAAGCGAATAGCCATTATAAGCTAGTCCATAAAATCTGGTTCTATTTACAAAGGTTTAAATGACTCTTTAGTCAGGACTTTGGTAATGGTTCGTTACAAACGAGAGTCCATTACAAGCAAGTCCATTACATGTGGACACACTGTATGTATAATCACAAGAGTAAACAGCTACTTCCGGTTACGCGATTTTCGTCAAAAGCTTGCTCTCGCATCTACAGAGTAATACACAAAACTTATATATGAAGTTTCAACGCCATACCTCTTTTCGTTTTTGAGATATTCTGTTCACAGACAGACAGACACACAGACACATAAGACACACAGACAGACAGGCCAATGAAAAAAAATATGTTTTTTGGGTTCAGGGGACTCTAAAACGTGAAAATCTGTTGAAAACTCAATTTCGAATTTTTGGGGTGAATCCAATACTTCCTTTATTGTAAAAGGCAGTAAAAATTGGTACCATAGAAGATGAGATTTTGATCTTTTACATAAGAGATTTACTTATGCACTGCTCTAGTAGTTAATAGTACTATTGGGACACAACGTATTTACTTTTGTATATTTTCAGCAAGTTCACCTTATTTGTTTATTTTATCATTGTATAAGTAGCTGTATATTATGGGTGTTGAGTATTGCAATATCAATCAGATATGTTTATTAACTGTGCCATTGATATAAATGTTCTCTTTCTGATGACGGAGACACAGCAGTACAACTCACAAGGTCCTTTTTCAACAAGTGTACTTGATATGTGTTGATAGTATAACATGTTTCTGTTTATGTTGTTCTGCTACTTTCGATTGGATAAGTTTTGCTACCTGATATGTCTGGAAGTCTACTCTGCGTCGGCGAGTGCTTGACAGCAGGACATGAGTGATACATTTTGCAGCAATAACATGATCTTGAATAGAGCTCAGGAATCTCTCTTTCCGTTTCTGGAAACAAGCTTCCATGGCGAACCAAGAGTTTGACGCTTCATTGTCTGCATGTTGCTTAGTTGAGATCATGAGAGTGTCTGCCGTGAAGACCTTTTTGTGTATATTACTTTTGGGATCCCCAGATTACTTGATCGTAGAATTATTAATTGCTTGACTAAGATTTGGAGTGTAAAATCCTATCTCTTAATATTGACGTTTGTGGGTGGCTTCTTTTCTCTGCTTTTGACAAACGTACAATGCCAAAACTATGATGGGTAAGCTTTTATGACAGACTTCTGAAAATCATATTTAGTTCCTCCATTTAAGGACCTCTTGTCATGACCTTAGCTGTTATTACTCTAAAGCAAGGGGCTGAGGCAGGTCAAGGTAACTACTTGTATGTTTCCTCTTCTTTCATAACATCAAATCTTATCAATTCTATATGGAGTGCCTCTGTCTATACTGTGCAGGCCAATTGTATCGCGAAAATTTTTCAGTTATCGTCAAGTTTCAAATCCACCATATACAGCAACTGCCTGAGAATAAGTATTACTTTAATGCAACCATTTTGTTCTGCTGACATAGTGTTTAAGCAACAGTGCCGATAGAGTTTTTAGAAGATAAATATATGCCTGTAGGTACTTGACAAGAATTTAAGTTGTTTTGATATTTGGTAAAAGATACGTGCATTCTCCACTCCTAAAATTCTTATATTATAAGAGCTGATGCCGCCGGTCGCCGTCCGACCGTAAGCACTGGCGCGCGCACATGCCGACCGCGCACAAGTGGCGACGCAGCAAGCATTTGTATTGTTAACGCTGGCAGGGCCGAACGGCGGCTGGCTACCAGCTTAAGCAAGCATTTTTATTGTTAACCGTTTCTTTACGCTGGCAGGGCCAGACGTAGGCTGGCCAACGCGTTGTAGTATGGTACATATCATCCGAAGGTTCTGTGGGAACTATTGAAATGTTCGATTAAATAGGGATGTATACACGAAAACCTCCTATGCCAAATTTTATTATGGTGGTCTGTACTAGCGGTTTTCCAACAGTGGGTATCATTTATTGCGGTAATGTTTTATGACTGTATATCAAAGGGTTGCATTGAAGGTAAAGCATTTACGCTGAGTTCATCTCCAGTTATCCGTGGTGCATTTTTAATATGGTAGATAAATTCAGATAATATTGTAAGCCATCAATTAGTATTTAGTAACCTGTCTTTCGTGAGGAAGGATTATGAAGAGATTATTATTATTATTCAATACAATCCGATATAACTATGAGCAGCATCGATTTTAGACTGCAGTTATTCACTTTTAAAAATATATATCCCAATCATTAGAATTCAGTACATACGATGACTTCTAGTTATACGATTCCAGCAGCAAATTTGTTCCAATAAAAAATTCCCGTCACATAAACGGCCACAACATTTATAAAATTCCACATTTGGGCAAATTGTTTTCTTTCGTAGTTCGGCCATTTTGTGGACTGCGAGGTTATTTCAGCAAACAATAAAATCTGACCCGAGGCAGCAGAAACCTTTCATGTTCGTTGAGTAAATCAGGCACGAAACTGAGCTCCCATAGCATATCCTTGTCGTGTATGAGGTTAAAGTGGAGGAGTTTAAAAATAAACTCGGCGTGGAGTATTCATTATAAATGCCGGCGCACCGTTATCTATTTTGAATGCAGCTACGAATCGATGTATTAAGCCCATCCATCGCCTCTCCTCCGTGGACAAATGTGCAACCGGCTCCAGGTATTAACCATGCAGGAGACACGCCCAGTGGCGTAGGCGTAGGGGCGAGGCGGCGGGTCGCCCAGGTTACTGACACACAAGCTTCGTCTGCTGCCGCCGCTTTTTACATGTGCAGTTCTCCTTTAACGTGTGCCATTTGTGCCCGCGTCACCTTAACAAACCGTTGGAAAACGTCCAAGCACTCCCGGATATAAATAGATTTAATAAAAAATCGATGCCAGTTTATAACTAGCGCCTTTAATAGAATCTTCGCGATGACAACGTTCCACGAGTTCTACTCGTATTATAGTAATTAACGTATTTTTCTACAGCCGTGATTTTAAACTGTTTCCAAGGGTCATATGCGGCGTGCTTTATGTTGTCTATAAAGCACGCCATTCCATTTAAAGCACGGAGTACTTTAAGAGTTTATAAAACCGTATTTGTGAAGATTAAAAGTACAGTTATTATATCGGACCGATTTGTATGCGGAGCCCCGGGTGCTCGATTGGAGAGGGGCGGAGCCCGATGGCCTCCTTGGAGAGGGGCGGAGCCCCGATGGCCCCCTTGGAGAGGGGTAAAGCTCCAAGAGCCCCCTTGGAGAGGGGCCGAGCCCTGAGGGCCCCCTTGGAGAAGGGCCTAGTCCCGAGGGCCCCCTTGGAGAGGGGCGGAGCCCCGTTGGCCCCCTTAGATAGGGGCGGAGTTCCAAGAGCCCCCTTGGAGAGGGGCCGAGCCCTGAGGGCCCCCTTGGAGAAGGGCCGAGTCCCGAGGGCCCCCTTGGAGAGGGGCGGAGCCCGACGGCCCCCTTGGAGAGGGGCGATGCCCCGAGGGCACCCTTGGAGAGGGGTGGAGCTCCAAAAGCCCCTTGGAGAGGGGCCGAGCCCTGAGGGCCCCCTTGGAGACGGGCCGAGCCCCGAGGGCCCCATTGGAGAGGAGAGGAGTCCCGAGGGCCCCCTTGGAGAGGGGTGGAGCCCCGAGGGCCGCTTTGGAGAGGGGCGAAGCCCCGAGAACATTTAAACTAACATACTCCTCGGCTGTAGAAAAAATGTTGAAGCCAACTCGTGTTTTACAGTTTAAAAATCTCGGTCGATCATAAAATTCTCGCTTCGCTCGAATTTTAACATGATCGACCTCGATTTTTAAATCCTCTGTAAAACACTAGTTGCCTTAATAGCTATAAGAGGGGTAACCCAGTCTTAACATTCGAGCATATTTTTACCACTCGAGCGAGCGCAGCGAAGCAAGAGTGGTAATTTATGTGAGAAATGTTAAGACAGTTACCCTTCGAAATGCGTTCATTAGTTTATTGTTCATTGAGGCAATAATTTTGAATCAATAATAATTAGTAAAAACTGCTAAATCGAAATCGGACTACCATGAATATGTGTGATGTTGCTATAGTGAATGCATGTTAAATGAGTGGATGCATGTTAAATGTACCTTAACATTCGAGGACGCGAGTGGATGCATGTTAAATGAGTGGATGCATGTTAAATGCATCTTAACATTCGAGGACGCGATCATGTTAAACACTGTTTAACATTTCAATGAACAATAAACAAATAAACAACTTCCCAAGTTGGCCGCTCCACTTTCGGTGAAGAGGATGGTTGAACGAAGTCGGCAACGGGAAAATGCACGAATCGCAATTAAGTACCTCATCCTGCATAACTAAATCAAAAACTTTTCTCTCGGGAGCAATCCGCCTAAATTGGGGGCTAAAATTCCAGCCAGTATCGTACTGCGGAAAAATAGCGAGCTGTGAGGGGTTACCGACCCTCTTTCTTTGAACGGGGTAGTTTCTGCTTCCGTTTGGCTTGTTTTCGACGATCGATACACATGGTGTTATGAAATATTCCACAATTAAAACTAATAAAATGAACAAGCCTATGAAAATGATTTTTAACATAACACGTTAAGGACTAATAAAATATTGGGATTGACAGTTTATAACGGACCATCTGAACTTGATTTAATGTTTGACCCAATGTTTTTATTGTATGGCTCGAATCACTACGTAATACGTATTTACCATTACCTTACGATATATATTTACAATTTTTTAAGAATATATTGTTATAGTATTGACTCGACCATATAAGCCACTATTAAAATATCTAATAGACTGCTAAATTGCTCCTATCCATCCATATATAAAATATGTGCCCTAATATTTTAATTTATTTCTTTGACTAGGTAGCTCAGGTTATAACAAACATCTTACTTCAGGTGGGTACTTGCGTTAGAAAAATATATCAAAATAATTGTACAAAATGTTTCAGAATGATTTTAAATCTTTCAACTGTCACTGTCAACTTCCTAATAAGACACTTAGCTGAATTTATATTTAATTAACACAAATCAGTTCCAATATGTTGAAAAGAGTAAGTATTTTTGTAAGTATGTAATTCATTATTCCACTATTAATACTAATTAATGTTCATTAATTACATATACCTGTTTACATTCCCCTTTTAAAATGGATCCAATTCTTCTGTAGAAAAGAGCACAAATATAACCAAGCTATTTTGTCACATGTATTTGAATCTTCAACGGGGAACCCCATGAATCCACAGTGTTACAATTAACCAAACACCTCCAAAGTGTCAAGCTACAACTCCAAGAGCCACCCAGCTCTCCTAGATAGTAGATCCTCTATTACATACAACTGCAAATCCAAGATGTAATCCTCTTTACAGCAACCAACATAGTATCCATTCCTTCTATTCCATTCCATCAACACCGACCCAAATGATGAATTTGTGACAGCAAGCCCAATGAAAATCCAATTCACAGGTGTCCTCACCTCAATTGTGACCCGCACGAACTCGAACCAGCAATCCCCGTCACAGGTTATAATTAATCCATTAATAAGTATATGCCAGCATACCCATTCAAATTATTTACAGGTATCTGCGTATTGACATAAATCCATATCACAGCTCTTCCAGTCAACCCAGTTAGTACCGATTCATCTTACCAATTCCAATATTCATAGTTCGTCCTTTATTAACTAATTAGTCCCCTCTTCTTGTTAAAGTATGTCTCAGTTTTAAATTATCAATTATTCCATTTATTATTAATTAATTTTGTCCTTTGCACCCTTTTATATCACATCATTAATAAACTTTGATAATAAAAGGGTTTATTTTATAACGTTTTCTTAATACAGAAGAATTATGTCTACATTTTTTAGAATCAAAATCAGTTGTTATCCAATAACAAATTTTACTATAGCAATCCTCAATTTTTAACATAATGTTTTAAACTAACATCCTGGATTACTTTTTACTACATACAGTACATTTTCTTAATTAATCTGACCAATTCCAAGTAACTTATTTAAACTAGCAACTAGTGATCGGCCGATACGGCTTTTTTTTGCCGATACCGATAATCGGCCGATACCGATATTTTAGTTGCCGATACCGATATAATATCGGTATCGGCACTACATTTTTAAAAGGTCTGTAATTATTTAATATACGTTGATATAAGTAAAAATTGTCAACTCCGCATCGATGCGGACGTGACATGAACCAATTTCGGTAATTTTCCGACAGTGTCGTGGTGATTACCTACCAGTTTTACAGAAAGTGTATTGTTTCATTGTTTGCGCCAGTGCACAGTGCTGCTGCAGTTGCTGCTCAGATAACGATCGTGTCGTGCGGTATTATAATCTTTTGGGATTCAAATAAAAATACGATGGGAGAAAATAGCGAAAATAAGTTTTTACATACAAATAATTAATAAAATGGTTGATCTTAAATTTGCCGATATATATCGGCAACATTTCGCCGATACCGATTATCGGCAAAATTTGCGATATTGCCGATACACCGATATTTATATCGGTATCGGCCGATCACTACTAGCAACCCAGTGAGACAAATGTCTCATTTAAAAAAAACAAAAAAGACCGTTTTTCAAATAGAACGCGTAGTAAATAAAAACTGTACCCAGACCTGGAAGGTGTCAAAGTGGTTGCCTAACCGATCGAGGTTTTAAGGCGCAGAGGGTCGCAGCTCCGTTTGGCTGCTGAAACAGCGTACTGACACTTCCGGTTTTCGAGAAATCACGTGATTTCTCGAAAACCGGAAGTGTCACGTGACTGAAATTCGATTCCTGACCTGACATGACCATTCCAAACATATAACTTTCATAACTTTTTCTCTATCTCTTACGGTTTGGCTGCTGAAACAGCGTCCCGGACAGACAAGTCTATTAGATAAAGGATATTAATTCAGCTTATGACTTTCGTATTGTTTCAGACTATCTTATAGTTTGTTCTAATTATTTACCTTTTAATTATAAATTGCTCTCTGTTAACTTCAATAACCATTCATTTTTAATCCAAAGATAATTTTAATTTATTTTTTTTTAGAATATTATTTTGTATAGCTATTTTGTTCCAATTTTTGATTAATTTCACCCTTGTACTTTTAATAATTAGATAGTTTTTCTATCCAAAATAACTTCCTATCTAGTTATTTACTTTTTTAACAATAGATCGGTAGTCCTGGTCTGCAACTATCACAATATATTTATATTTAAATTGATCTTTTCTCCTGCTACTAGCAAATTTAGAAATTGCAATAATGGTTGCTCTCGCCCATATATCTAATACTTACTATATTGCTAGCGGCTATGAGTGGGAAACTCACCAAGGAAGTGAGACAGACAACCAACTCTTCAATGTATAATGGTGAGCTGTGTGCAAGCGCAGAGGCGTCGTCCGGCCAATGGGGAAGTGGTCAAGTTTAAAATTCGCTTCTAAAGGCGGAGTTCGAATTCTCACGCAAGCGCACGAGACGCGTTATACTCTAAGTGAGACTATGTCGGCGCCGTAATGTTTTCTGACGTTTCCAGGCCCTACTAGCAATATATGTGTATTATATATATGCTCTCGCCTAACAATTAATTTGAACAATATGTGGTAAAACTGCACCAAAACTAAAACCAAACAAATAGTGAATATACAACTATGTTTACAAGTGTCAAAAGTCATGTTCCTTGTTTTCCCAGAATATTTCAGTTTATTTATTTTTCATCAAACTAAAGTTTCCAGAAAATAAAAAACTAACTGTCTCTACAATCTGATCTTCAATCAATTACTGAAAATGAAAAGAACTGATAATCATTCTTCAACAACCTTCTAACATTTAATTGCTACCGGTTAAATAATTTTGTATTTGATTAATTGTGCATATATGTACATACATAAATCGTATATAAATAAATATTGCAGGTTAGAGCTATTTAGGACATTAGGCCGGTAGCTGAGCATATACGCGAATAGCGGCCGTGTGTGTACTGAACAAGAACAAGAACCATTTTGATTTTATTAAAGAATTATCCCAAACTGTTGCTTTAAAAATGCTGTGATTCTTGTTATACATTTGGCAGTACCGAAGTGTATCGTTTGTGACGCTGTCTGTGTCAAATTTGAGGTTAGTTTTTGTGTCAGTTTGTGCGAGACTGACAAAAACATAACCTGCTAACCTCGAATTTAACATTGACTGACAGCGCCAGCAATAATATACTTCAGTACTACCAAACGTACAAGACGAATCACAGGCGTTGCTAAGCGCTACCGGCCTAGGCCATAAAAACCTACCTACCGGACTCGTTGCTATTGCTAACCTGGTAGATAGTCGCTATCTGACCAGTATACAAAAAAGAAAATACTAGTTTGTATATTATATACATGTAATGCTTGATAAATATAACTGCATATACAGAAAGCTGAATTACACACGTAATTCATTGGCACAACGTTTATCTTGAACGCAAAAACTGAATTCACCAACGCGTGAATAACATGGCATGTTAACGCGTGTTTTATATTGTACTTTCTTCAGTTTATAAGCAAGCGCTTTTTAGACAATTTTAAAATTGCGCGACACAAATTCTTGGGACATTAAAATGGAACATCGTTAATAACAGTATTTTTTCAAATATTTGAACATAAAACAGCAAAATATGCACAAAATCAAATTTCACAGCGACTGCTAGCACTGATAACTGATAACACATTCCCTGTAACCATAAAAAGGCGTTATTTTATATCGTACGGTAGCAAAATATTTCTCAATTAAATATATCCTATCAATGTTGAAACTGGAGAGTAATAGTTTTTGTTAAAACATAATTCGACAATGCATTATGCTTTACTAATTTACGCGAAAAACCGGACACTCAAATATATTTATGACTTTATTATAAGTACTCGTTGTATTGGAATTTATGATGCATTTTCTTGGAATTATTCAACGTGTTTTTACCATTCTTTTTCTTACCAAAACTGGATTTTGATTAAATGGAGAGTTCCAACTAAAAGGCTAATGCAAATTAAAAAATTGTGAAAAGATGGCTATCAACACATACCAACTGAATATAGAAGATTCAAGAATTAGAAAAAGAATTATTTGGTTGACCTTCAAAAGCAAACATAAATACAATTGAAAAAAAAATAAGTGTAAGGGTTCGATTTGAAATTGTTTGTAATAAAGGAATTGCTCTTTTACTCTTTTAGGACTGCATTTGTTCCTCTTTTAAATTTATCCGCATCAACATTGTGGCTTCGCATTTGTTTGCTGCTTTGATCATGAATTCGACTTGGTCGTCGATGTTGTCGTCATAGAAGGTCTAATTTCCAGTACTTGTGGGCTGTACGTTCGAGTTGGAGCTGTGAGAAGTTGTGTGTGGTGGCAAGAAGGATTGATATTGTGTGTTAGCCATATGCTCACAAAGTCAGGTACCTTTGTATATACATAATTGGTCCATGCTACATTATAACTCCATCGTGCAACCATAGCTTGAATTTGAATTTTGTGCTTAATCCACCCAGGAACTAATTTGTGAAATATCAAACTTTACACTGATGAAAAGCTGCGTGGCCACCATTTGATGAAGTTATTTTTACATTGGCACAAAGATACCTGTTTTAGGATATTACATCGAATATTTTATGCGCCCACGTTTGACTACGTCTCATTTTGCTTAGTAGCTTGAATCTTAGGAACTTTGTTATACAGATCTGTACTTCCTGCCCTAAAAATGTAATACAGAGCATATTTATGGGTAATAAAACTTTGAATCCTGTAAAGTTAAAAACACTTGTTTAATTAGTGATTTGATTTGATCACTATATATCTTGCCGATAATGTGTATTAATTTTAATTGTATATTTTCACATTTATAGAATTTGTGTCTTGATATTTAAGACTTATTTGTTATTATTCTTGAAGAACTACTAATTTATCATTAATTACAACGCCGATGTATGTGTATTAAAGTATTCGTACTTCTGGAACAGAGTAGTATGGAGCTTTTAGTGCGATCAACCTTGTTCCTGGCGCCCTTGTAATTTCAATATTGTTTAACTCAACAAAAGCATTAGCTGGGCAGTATCCACCCCCCTTGAGTCAGCCGAGCGCCTTTTTTGTAACCTCAACACATTTTAAACCAGTAACATGCTTCTAGCTATTTTATAGCTAAGGCTAACTGTGGGCGGTTGCAAAAGACGTATCTAAGTGCTCACGCTCACATGATATAGTTGTTAATATCAACCAAACGTTAAGTAATATCACGCCAAACGTTAAGACGCTAATAAGACAAAATTTTGTAACGCTATTTAACATTTTCAAAATACATACATGTAAAAGCATTGGTATAGCTCGGGATCGGAAAGAGTTTCAGAAGCAGCGGTCTGGCATAAAAAATAATTAAGGGGCGAATTCGTAATTACCAGCGTTTGAAAACGTAAACATTGCAGCGGAACACAGAAGAAAAACGAGGGCATCGAATAGCGACGGGGTTGCTAGGCAACCGTTATCGGGGTGGAGAGGCGGCGCCGGCGTCGTGTAGGGTGGAAGCGCGTGGTGGCGGATGTGTGGGTTGCAATATATGACACTCCGAGTTTCCATGGAAACTGTTGAAGCGGGACGTCGCCTGGATTGTTTGTGCGGCGAAAATCAGACGACCTCCTTGCGCCCTTTGATGTCATTCCCTAATGCCACCGCCACCGCCGCCGCTTTCCGCGACAGCAGACAAAGCAGTAAAGCGAGCCTCGAAGACAAGTTATCATTAAAGTACCAATTTAGTTAAATACGTTTTCAGAGGAATCCGAAGAGGAAAATCAACAGCAACGTTCACAAAAAGATTTGGACAGCCGGGAACGGCAACTCCGGATTTATTTATAAATGGAATAATGGCGTGCACGAGAGTTCGCAATCGGAAATTGGTCGCTTGTTCGTGCGCCTACGCTGTCGACCTTGGAAAAAAATTTCCTTTATCATAATGTCAAAGATGGGTATAGTGTATGTGATCTTATCTTTGTTCCACATGCTTGCGTGTTTTTTGGCAACCCCGCTTGCCTGACATGGCAACATAAAATAAACCCCCGTAATTTATTGGATTTTCCTTATTTGCAACAGAAAAAACACGAGCCCAACAGTAAGATAAACAGCAAAAACGTAGATATTTATATTAGCTGTCCAATTCTCAAATATGCGTTATATGCAGATTTTAATTTCCGCCATCATGTTACTTTTTTATATTATCTGAACGGTATAACAACAAACAACCCTACCATGTGTAAAAGAAGTTATTTATTATTTCCACACCAGGTTAAATAAACATTATATATGTACTTTATCCTCGTCTCCTTCTTCCTTATATTTCTAGGCATTACAACAAGAATTTATACAAAGTGAGTAGTAAGTATGGTCATTACCTTAACTGGGTGTATAGTGACCTCAGTAGAAGTACAATGCATTAAAAATTAATTCACCTAAACACGCAATGCACCAAATGTGATTTAAATACTCAAACAACTACTTTTTGCGTCTGCAATTTATACAAATTCAGTTTTATCGCAACCATCTGTGAGAACTTATGTTCATACAAATTCATTCTAGTGGTCGTCTAATTTAAGCAATTAAATGTTTTATTTTTTGTGAGATTATTATTAATTTTTGACGTATAGTATTATGCAAAGTTATTCTGTTCGACCTCCAACTACCCTTATGAACCATCCTGTACTGTACCACATAAATTCTAGTTTTGTGAGCCATCTTCAGGTACGTTCGGGCATGTGGACAGCCGTGGACAGTCTAATTTTAGGAAAGAATTCTCAAGGGGCCACCATCAACAATATATCTGTATGTAGTCTTGAAGTTTGAACTGTGATGGTCGAGGTGTTTTTATACTTTGTCGAAATCGTTAAATATACTTGAGGCACTATTGTAAATATCTGTTAATATAATATTAGGCAATTCAATTTCGAAGTTTGCTATGGAAACGAAACTTTTATAGATATACATATTTAACTGTACTGTATTATTTTTTAACCAACTATATATCATTTAAATGTCATCTTTTGCATACCACTGAAGAGTCAAAAAGGGTCATCCAGCTATGTATTGAAGAATTTGATACTTAATTTCTTAAGCAACGTCCTTCTGGAAAATTATTGGTCATGCTCTGAACTTGAAATTAAAACTTGACAAACACAATAACTCATAAATCCTAGTCTCTCAGTCTCTCAAGAATGGTGATTTATTATACCAGATGAAAATATAATATATAATCTTAAAACAACAATATTGGTACTATGTAATTATGAAATTCTAAATACATATTAACACAGATCACCATAGTTCCCCTCTGTAAATAGGAAATTATTTGTACTATCATAATAGCTTTAAAATATAACAGACCACATCTCTATCTAGCAACTTAATCTTTAATGGGTTACGAATAAATCACTCTACTTTCACGTGAATCTATAGTATTTTTTATTTAAAAACCAATTCGGCGAATAAAATGAATACGTTGATGACAGCATAACGGGTCGGTTTGCCATGAAAAATAAGCAATTTAGTTCCGCTACTCTTTCATTCAAAATTTAAGGCTGCATTAACAACAAACCGCATTCCACGCAAGATTCAACGTTGTAGACATTTGCAACTGTCATAATATCAATTTAGTAGATATTTTGGGCAAGACAAATCTGTGTAATAATTTATAGTATAATAAACTAGTTCTAATTAATTAAAATTTCAACTAAAACTATGTCAGTGTTCAAACAAACAAAAAAGTTTGGTAAATGGTCATTGGAAGAGCAAATTCCTAATGGAGAAAATAGCTACCGCAAACTTACATTCTAAAATGTGCAAAGCAACCATAAAAAATATACAGCTGTTTCTGCGAGTTTCCTAGATGGAACACCTGCAGTTCAATAAGGCGCATAATTAACCGGCTACTTTTAAATCAGCAAAAATATTCGCTGTCAGTTACCGCTTTACTGAAAATAACTCTCGGCAGTCACCTGCTAGCAAAAGAATTATGATTTGATAACACACCTTCTAATCACAGTGTAGTTAGTTGTCTCGCCAGATTTAGTGATTAATAGCAACTTCGATGCATAGTTACATAAATCGAATCAAATTCTAGTAGCATACGAAAACTGTTATTTGTTGCCTGCATAAAAAGTCTAATCTGAACGTCCCCAATTAAAATACCTGTTAGAGAAGATTTCTTGGACACAGTTTCGCATGCGATGCACGCAGGTTATTCATAAGAAACAGACATGAAGAAAACAAATACATACGTCTAAAAATGTTATTTTTGCAGTTACTGGGACAAATATGCATGTCTCTTATGAAAAAATTATTCCATGTAAATATTCTGCAAAGAAACACAATGAAAACTCGAAAACTCGAGTCTTAACACAAAAGCTCTTGATTTTCCAATTTACCCTACTGCAATTTCCATTTGACATACAAGGTCACCAAAACAAACAAAAACAATAATCCTATCCACGAGAAAACAACAAAATCCTGAACAATAACGAAGCTCTTCCATGCCACTTCCAGAGGTAAGGAAATTCCTAAACATATTAAATAGACACACAGAATTCTATCTGCTTTGATTATAATGTGATTGCTTTCATTCTAAAATGTAGATGATTTTTAGTGTTTTTAGATGGGAAGCCTTCTATGTTAACAAAGTAGAAAGTGAAACATCACTCAAATTGTACTTTCATAATAAAAAATGGAGCATCAATTACATTTAGCTCTTGCACAAATTCGAGCAAAACATTTTAACACGCTTCTAATTGAAAATTCCTACATGTAATTTCCAATCTGTATAAACGGCAAAAATTTTATTAGCAATAAGTTGATGAAAATCTTAAGGAAACGTCAAAGGCAATTAAATTAAATATGTTCCATAACAAAAACTTACATATGTACTTAAGTATTTGTTTACATATCTTCAATAGAATTTGATAAACATATAACTCACCCTAAAAGCTGTTGCAAATTATTAAATCCTTAAGGCTTACCTGAAACAAAACAAAAGCATATTACAGTAGTCATATTTTATATTTTATACAATTTGATATGCCACCAAAACATAAGATTTTAAATGTAACATTAAAGAACCGACGTAGCTATTTAACCAATATTTATACTAAATTCTTCAAGAGAAAGTATAAGATTATCAATGAAATGATCTTTACAATCAATATTAAAAATCAAGGAAATTTATTTGAATTCACTGTGAATTATTTTTTTTTTATATATCAGATCTACAATTTTCTTCAACATATTGATGTAAATAATTGTAAATAATAAATAATAGATTCAAAATGCCTACGTTCAACTAGAAAACCTCTTCATACTACGAAATTTAAAGAAACATCTGCAAACCGCTACATTAAATGAAAGCAAGGGAGAAATACCCAAACCTGGGAAGAAGTACAAAAAAATCTGGTGTGATACACTCACACAACTTCCTTTTACAGTGATCTTATTAGTCAAGAATTTCATTTTTAATTTTTAACCATTTGTTAAAAATTTTCAAAAACTACTTACAAATTCTACAAAAACGGTACAAAATCGAGTGTTAGTTGAAGAGACAAATTTTTTCTAGAATTTTAAGGTGAATTCAAAAATGTAATAATATACCGGATGTTTTCTTTAAAATAGGAGTTAATAAAAAAAATAGAAAAAAAAACAAAAAAAACCCACTTTAGAAGTATTCAACTGGAAAATCACCTATCTCACATCAATACACATTAACAATGTAAGAAAAATGTAAAGTTAAAAAAAAAATCGTTAGAGCCGTTTTTGAAAAAATCGAAAAAAACTGAAAAATCACAAGAGTAAACACCTACTTCCGGTTATGCCATTTTCTTCAAAAGCTTGCTGTCTCATCTACATAGTACACAAAACTTATATATGAAGTTTCAACGCCATACCTCTTTTCGTTTTTGAGATATTCTGTTCACAGACAGACACACACACAGACAGACAGACAGACAGACACACAGACAGACAGACCAATGAAAAAAAATATGTTTTTTGGGATCAGGGGACTCTAAAACGTGAAGATCCGTTGAAAACTCAATTTCGAATTTTTGGGGTGAATCCAATACTTCCTTTATAGTAAAAGGAAGTAAAAAACAGCTACATAAAACAGCCGAACAACTCTTAGGAGTTAAAAAGAAGCAAGAGGTGGGTGGATAACGACTAATAAACGAAAAAAAAAACAAATGAAAACGCGACACGCGACTGACTGGTGCTAATAGACTTGAGATTAAAGCAAAAACTAGCAGCACAACTATACGGAACAAACAGGAGAGTAAAGCGAACGACTCGTAGAGAAAAGATGGACCAACAACTTCACTTAGCAAGCACCAGACGGTGTGCCGAAGACAAACCTAAAGGAAGTCTATAGTATCACGAGTAAACTTAGAAAGAGACCGCTGAAAAATTAAAAAGAAACGATAAGAACAGTGGAATAACAACTGAGGGTATGGAAAGAGCATTTTTACAGCATCCTGAGTAAGACATCACAGAATTTACTGACTGACCGCATATAGGCACCCATGTTAACGATAGACACAAATCATCAAAGGACCTACGAGATCAAGACAGCATTAAAGCAGCTGAAAGACGAAAAGGCGACGGGGTTACATACCTATAATATCAGCAGAACTCATGATTAGCAATAGTCTTGTAAGTAGTTATACAAGATATATAACTAAAGATGAACTACTCGTGAACTGAAAAGAATGCACTATAATACAGTTGCCAAAGAAAGATGATCTTACCAAATGCAATAATTGGCGAGGCAATACCCTATTAAACATGATTAATAAATGCATCTGACGACATATTATAAACAACAGACTTTCAAAGGGTTGTTTCTAAGAATGGGGGCACAAAAGGGGACATAAGGCAACGAATATGACGAAACTAGCCTTTGGAAAATTAAAAGAGATAGAGAGTAGAATTCTGCCCCCGCGGGATTCGAACGGAGAACTTGCTTAATGCAAGCCTATCCAACTGCGCTACGCAGCTTGGCGATTGGAATCGGGCTCGGTGAGACCATTCACAGTTGGGCACCAAATTAACTGTGTTCTACTCAGAACCACAGGCCTAAGAGATAGAGTAACAACTTTGTATCCCGACTACGGGGCAAGTTGAGTATTGCTCCGCCAGATGCAAGCGCATAAAGCACCAGCCCCTATACCGCAGGGTAAATGATAGAGAGTAGTAACCACCAACAGCCAAACTTAGGATCTTTTCTACAGTTCAACCTGCGTTGCTATATGGGTGTGAACGTGAAACCTGGAAGTTGGCGACCAAGACAAACCACACCATCCAAGTATATATATCAACAAATGCCATCGCAAAATAACGAAAATCAACTGTTGTGATTTCGTTACTAACGAGAAACTATGGCGAAGAACAGGTCAAACTGACGTGAAAAAGAAAATCAAACACAGAAAATGGAACTGGATTGCGCAAACACTCAGATGAGGAAGAACAAATATTGCAAAAATACCACTTGATGGAACCTCAGGGAAGTAGAAGACGGGGGCCAAAGTTAACTTGGAGGAGAACAGTACAGCAGGAAACTCTGATAACGGGTACGATCTGGAGAGAAATAAAAGCAAAGGTCGAAAACAGAGTACGATGGAAGTCATTTATGAAGGCCCTATGCTCCACTTAGGGGGTTCATTGGCCAATATATATATTTCAACTATGCCTATAACACAATATGTATTATAGCTTCTTCTTCTTCTTCATCCAAAACTCATAATGGAACAAAGGGTGACTGTCGACATTTTAGATAAAATTTTAAGCGCCAGGATGTCACTCGTCAACAGGGTCTTTCGTATTACTGGGATTTTGTATATTTTTACCTTACGGTAACCGACGAACATAAACTTGATTCTTGTAGTTCAGTCCCGTGTTAGCTTGAAATGGTGCTACTTTTAACAGTTTTTAATTGTGTACTTGGCTAGTGTATTCCTGAACCCACTCGACTTTATTGTGTGAAAACATCCAAAGCTTCCTTTGTATTAGTTGTATTGACGTTCCCCACAACCTTTAGTAATATGTACCTACTATTCGTTTATGCCATGTTGTGATTTAATATATTTTTTATTATTATGCCTAAAAGAAGTGATTTGAATGTTTTCAAGGTATTCTTATATTACTTCCTTTATAGCAACGTTCATGACGAATGTTTATATAATTTGAGGAAATTGAATTTTGAAAAACTATTATTTGTTCGGCAATCGAATGAATGTCTAACATCAACATATGAACAGCAAACATATATGCACATAGAATTTGTCCTTCTGTTCACCTACCCCAACCAGACAGGCACATCCTTTTGAATAGCAATAAACCTCCTCCGATGGCATTCTATTTACGGTCTTCCTGGACGTTTAATTCCCGACTGATATTTATATTCCTCGAAGCTGCCTATTTTATATTCATTAAACAAAGCATATCCACCAGCAAGTGTTTACAAAGTAAAAGTAAGCACCCATTAATAATGCAAAGTAATTGCTGCGAGTAACGAGACGAACATAAAAGAAGTCGAAGCAGTAACACATTATAATCGTGACACGTTCGGTCTCGGAGAATGTACAGTTGTCCAACCAAAGAGCGTGAAGACACAGATGGGGAATTTCGTCGAGAATCGATGTGGGACGCACTCTGTATGTCGAGGGTGCACGGAAGCAGCTGTCGCCTGGAAAGCATTCGAAGTACGCAAAAGGTCGCGCAGCTTGTGAGGCGGCAGGTGATGTAAAAATCCGGTTTAGGGGCACAGAAGGGCAACATGTGGTGATGGGATGCGAGTTTCAGGCTGAATAGTCGGGAACCACCACGCAGACAGGTGATTTCGAAGACCTTTCGACTGCTATGTGTAAAATGCAGTTCCCAGACTTCTTTGGCTTTCAATGGGATACCCGCTACTTTCTAGCTGACCTTTAAATGACTTTCGTAGACCGAGACCCGAGCAAAAACGGAGTATCACGGCATTTGCTAATCTGCGCAGCTGCCCAAGAGGCGGATCGCACGACGCGCGAAGTTTCGCTGTGGAAAGCTCCCAAAATGCAAAAGAAATTATGATGCATGCTGCGGTGGTTACGGGGTCATTAACATTTCCAATTCCACAATGGGGTCATAACAATTTGCCTTTAGCGGAGATTATTTTCGTCAGTGCCAATAACCCCATGAACGGTTTGGCAATTTTGATCTGCCAACTTGGAAAATGAATCTGAAGCATACATACACGCATTTACTCGTTTACTAAGGCTTCAATAGACTCTCAGAAAATTATGGGATGTAATCATATCAATCAGTACTACGTGTACTACGTTGCAACTGTGATTTCCCTGCAATAGCTGAGGTAAATGATCTTCAAGTTCAATTTTATATCTACATATATTGTTAATAAAATTAAGGTTTACGAGTGAAATTGTATTGGTTAAATAAAATGCGTCTTATAGATTAAAAGAAACTAGTGAAGAAGCTGGCAGCATAATCAGCCCAACGTCAAATAAATTGTATTTTCCACCAACACGGCACCGCGTTAACCGAAAACTGGTGGAACGGCCATGTAGTGTCTTCGTTCTGTTATATCTTCTTTACAGTGTTATTAATAACGGGGGAGCGGGACCGGCAATGAATTTGAACTCATTAGTTAAGTTAGCTGTAAAGTATGTGTAAAGTTGTTGAGTGTGTGGTATGTTTGAATGCCAGGGAGCATAATGTAAATCGTGTGCGACGAATTACCTCCGTTGCGCTCCCGCGCGGTATGAATGGTCATCGACACCTAAAGGTAAGAGAGGCTATGGATGTAATTGTCACTAAAATTGTTTTTCCTTTACTATAAAATCTTAAATCTACGAACTCGTTTTGTTCTTATAAAAAAATTATTACTGCAGTGATGAACAAATTTCATTTGGACGTCGAATTTCGATTAATTTAGAAATATAAAATTCAGGTACTATTTATACTGCCACGAACTCGATAAAATATTTAATATCGATTGAATTGAAGGTCCTGATAGCGCGTGTGTGGATTTGCGCCATGTTCAATACTTTGTATAAACTTTAAAGCCGAGCTGTACGCCTACGTTCGTAGACGTAAATTTGAAGAAGTATCTTTATTAAATTTACTAATAAAGTGAAAGAATTATTAAGATACCTAAAACTTCAAAAAATCTTATCCTACCAACTGATCCAATTTCTGAACAGCTTTATACCACCGGTAATCGCGCAAGCTTTTTTACTACTACAAAGAATTTCGTAACTACATTAATATGGACTAACTGCACTAAACGACTTGAAGTATGCACGTATCCATCATCTATCTACCAAACAAGTGGAAAATGCAATATCGCACTCTACTCACTAAAAAACGCCATGATTAATAATAAGTTAGGAATCGCTGAAGTAAAATCCTTTCCGAAAAAAGTTGTAGTCGATGAAAAACTTATGAACTTCGCTAGTTTGAAGGGCAACCGAACCGCGGTATCTGCGCCCTCCACGCGACTTCGCCAATATTTTATGAGCTTTGCTCGTAAAACGTTCCTGGGCGAAACAGCCCCAAGTTTGGCGCGACTTAGCTAACTTCGCAAGTAAACACTATTATTATAAGCTAGAAGTTAGCAACTTCAGAACTAGATTAGAAGCCATTGACAGCGGAAAGTTGGCAAGGTTCTTCTACGTTGCAGCAACTACTTGGTTGGGTAGGTTCTTATACGAACTGTAATTAGCATAGTTGCAGGACCTGTTCGTTATATTTTATGGCCATTAGATCATATCATTAATTAAACATCGATATTTAATTAGTCTCACTGGAATTAAAAATCGAAGGCACTGACTTTCAGTAAATGCTTAATATTCCTATACCGCAAATCAACACTACGAGTTAAAAAAAACGAATAATTTCTAAAATATCAAGCTATGGGCAGCATTTTTTAAGCACATGTTTACTTCAAATTTGCATTTATATTACTGGCAAACCTTTCCCCAATATAAATATGAATGAAATACTCAATAGTATGTTTACGCATTACAAGGTGTGTATGCCTAACTGCCAAATGTTTTATGTTTAATTTTTACATATTATGAATTTAATAAGACACATTAAACGAAACAACAATAATCGGGATTCTGTTTTCGTTAGTTAAGTAGTTTTAAAGGTGCAATATATCGATATGAATTCCATTGCTATCATTTTCTCTACAACTGCTTCAGTGGAAGACTATATTGCTACTCGAAAATTATAATCCATAAACAATAAAAACAGCATTAATCATAGTGGGCAGATAAGTGTTGATATGCAATTAAATCTGCGAATGGCATTCTTTTCAGCTATAATACGAGTACCTATCTCCATTATCAATGTTATAAACTATCATGATTTCATCAATTTTTCTTTTAAAATTCAAGTTCTATATACTACCTAATATGAGTATCAAGTGGGTATACTAAACCATTTAAAATCATTATATTCTATCACACCTAGATAGAAGATAAAGTGCAATCGCAATGGTCGTTTGAAATGCCAAATCATGCTATAATAGTTCTTTACTAATCTCCATCTCTCAGAACAAAGGTTTAAATGCTCTTCATGTATCATAATCATGCTATTTGATAAGATGCAGATACGTGCCTATGATAATAATCAATGAAATTATGAAAGGTCGCTCACGCCATAGCAACTACCGATTAAAAACAAAGATATTAGAGATACGGTTCTGCAGGCATTTAAGTATATTGGAGTTCCTACAGTTTTTTCAGATTTATATTTTTTAAAGCGTCAATTTTTCAAAACATACATACAACAAACATATTTTGTTTCTGCACATCGAGGTGTAGAAATTATTATTATAATTAAGATGTATGTTACTCTAAGAACTAGATTTTCTGTCATGTCGTTTGTTATTCAATTTTGTGTAGCCCCCATATTGCATTGTAGCCTTTTGAGTAATTTACGCTTTTCTTACTTGTCCCTCTTCTTACTGTAGATCAGTGGTAAAAAAATAAGTTACTTTTATGTATAATTTCTATGTCCATTCCGTGATGGCAGTTCTAGATCAAATAAGCAACTGCCTTACACAGATTACCAGGATTAGGTCATTGCAACAAAGATACGTATCAGAAACTATGTCATTTAACCATGCACAATTAAAAACACATTTAACTAATTGGTTGTGCAGAGCTACAGTTTTTCCAACAAGTGTATTGATTATTTAGAGCCTGGATAGAACACGCCAAGCTACATTCCTAAAAAAACTACCATTATTGGTATATTGAGGGAAACTAACGCCCAGTTTTCCATTTCGCAGAAGGCAATCAGAAGAAGAATGGGAGAGTAACAATTTCCTAGTAAGCCGATCAATTCCATCTTTAGAACGACCCGAAGCTGGCGAAATGCCAGGTTTCCACTGCTTCTGCGGCCCACACGCTGAGCCAAGCTCAGAACTCAGATGCCCTTGTATGCAACGAGTGGGTCGGAACACGCCAACATAAATATAACCGACAGATATCTCTCCCAGCCAACACAGCATTCCACCGCTTGTGTAAGATTCGCACCGTGTATTTGTTCAAAACGACCGCTGAGTGAATAGGCAAATGCGTCAACAGAGTATGCGGAACGGATACGCCTGTGGGTTTATCGCTAACTTCTGGGAAGGAAACGACAAACGTGTGTCGGAAGTTTTAGATACCTCGATAAAACAATTTAAACAAACAATGGGGTATTTGCATTTGGGCCTGTAGAAAAATAATCATCTCTCCCCTTTTTGTGGCGACGCACTCTGGTAAATGCCATTCATTCGATTCGCGCCATCTGGCACGCTCGTTTCCTGCACGTTTTCCTCTACCGTTATCAAAATCGTCGCTGTACGTTGTATCATAAGTAAATATTTTATATGTTTAGTTATTCATTCATTCATTAATTATTCGTAATCAATAACCTTCTTTCACCTTTTGGTGTCGCGGATCATTTACTGTACAGAAGTGCAACAGAGGTAGTGGGACGCCTTCGATTACATTAGGTTTCTCGGTCTTTAGATGCACCACTGATTCACGACATGGATGTATATGTTTGTGTGTGTTCATATTACTCTAAAGATGCTAATTTATGAAATGTCGACGTAGAACAGTCTTTCAACTCAATATCGATTACTCAGCATTCTCTGAGCTAGACATCGCATAATTTTACAATTTCAAGCTTTGCAGAAATAGTTGCCAAATTTGACCTCTGAACAACCTCTATATTATGTAGTACATCCTACGATCTAAATTTTAATAATCAACTTGCTTTAATATATGTAACTTGGGATGTAGTTTTTAATCTATCTTGAATCTGGACTAGAGGTATCAATTGTTGCCAGCCTGACACTTTCTCATTCTAGATCCATCTTATTCTAGATCCATCTTATTTTAGATATACTATACCACGTTTTAGTGATCTAAAATCCTACAAAAACTTTATCTAAATTGACTCAGTTTTTAATAAATACACAAGTTGAATATAAAACGTCATTTTCGTTTTTATAACAGAAAAAAAACAGAATCATGTTCAACCTTTAAATTAGATTTTATTAGAAACTAAACAGCCATTTTAACACGTCCAGGACAAGAATTGAAGCAACGATACATGTTACACCCTAAACTAAATTATAGTTGTGCATGGCCACAGGGTGAGCCTTAAGCAGTAAAATATTGGAGCAAAAACCAAGTTGCACTGTTTAAAGTGCTTGCTAGTATGACCTGATTCAATTGGTTTATCAGAATAAAGAACGAGAGTACGGCAAATTTAAAGAGCTTACAAACATACCGCCTAAAACTTAATGGAACTTCTCTGTATAAAATCAAGGCCTTTTGCGGGAGGAATTTCTAAAGATTGTGCCGCAGGAAGCGGCGGTGGTAAACTTTACAAAGATGTATAATCTCCCGCTGATGAAGTACCTCGTTTCGAGTTGAAACTTATCCTGGGATTGTTCAGCATCGTTAAAGTGGCTGCTTCTTCTAAGCACGAAAAACGTTTTAAAATAGCAGGCGCTTACATTCACTGTCATCTCGTTTCCGCATACAAAACTGGCCCCTGGCGAATTCTAGCATGACAGGATATTTTGCTAAGCTGGCTTATTCTTTAATAGTATTTATCTTTATGCCTTCAAAGATGTACCTTCGCAGAAAATTACAAATCAAAAACCGCCTCCAAAACGGATTAAAATTATCCTTTCTACCTGGATGTATGTTGGAATTTTTGGATGGGGGAACTAAGTTCACGTGCACTTAGGCCTTCAATATGGGTGCGTTGTGTGTAGCCTTGTTACTCTACATCATAGACCAGTCTTCAGAGGAGAGCGACGTCAATTGCATCACAACGTCGAATGGTCACTCGGCTCAGTAGCTACCGATTCAGGGAACTGCGGAAAAAGTTCCCCCAACCATAGATTCGACCGACGACCTACTTATTGTAAGTCTGGCGTTCCAGCCACTAAGCCGTCGAGGTGGTTTCCTTTCTACCTGATTTGGTGTTAACAGCTTTCGTTACCACAAGTTCGGAAATCCTGTATTATACAAACAAAACAAACCAGAGGTATTGATTTTTCACGCAAGATACTTAATCTTTAATTATATCGCTATTTTAACCTGAATTCCACATGCATACATATGTATATGTATCTTTTTTTAAGTGTCATGTTAATCTGACATTATACCATACCAGAATGTTTGTTTTGATTAAATCACAGAGAAATCAATTAGTAAGTGCATTAAATGATCATTAGCGGAACATCCTGTATCCATTCTTCTCTTCTTCTTCGTCTGCTTGAGCCCTGTTTGATCAAGCCATATTTTCTGCGGCCTTCTCACATTTCTTTTGGTTTCCCTGGGACCGCCAGTGTATTATGTGGGTTAGGATATGGAAAGGGTATGGAGTACGAAGTATCTACTATTCTCTCAGACAGTCAAGCAGCACTGAAAGCGCTAAACGCTTTCACTACTTCATCGAGACTGGTCAAGGAATGCAAATCCAAACTTCAAACCGTGAGCCAGGGGAATACAGTAAAATTATGCTGGATTCCATGTCACCAAGGTATTGAAGGAAACGCAAAGGCGGACAAGCTCGCAAAAGAAGCAGCCCGTAATGCAATGACCGGTTCGGAACCTGGTCTAAGCATTCAGAAAAACCAAGCCCGCTCAGCCATTAATAAATGGGTCAATACCGCACACCAACTAAGGTGGAGAAACTACAATCAAGCAACACACTGCAAAAGATTGCTAAAAACTCCGAATCCACAAACCACCAAAACCCTGTTAAGACTGAACAGAACTCGAATCAAGCAAGTAGTCAGTCTAATAACAGGCACTGGAGCATTCAGAGAATTTATGCACAGGATCAATATCTATAGAGATGTACCTGTTTGCAGACTATGTCAAGAGGATGATGAAACATCCTTATCATATCCTCTTTGAATGCCCAGCATTAGAGCGTAAAAGACACCAACTCGATTGGAGCCTTAACTCTATTGACAACCGCAAGCTAGTAGGGGACATTGCAAGTCTAGTAAAAGATACGGATGTCGGCCTGCTAACTTGAAAACTCTCGACAGTACAAAAAGCCCAAAGGGCTGACGTGCGCATGCCAGCAAAAGGCAGTCGTGGAATCTAAATCTAATCTAATCTAATCTACTATTGAAATGAGCGGGAAAACTCCATAACTTATAATTAAAGCATGATATTATGATATTCCGTAAAATGACAACAGATACATTGGAGAAACACAAACAAGACTAACTTTCATTATCAGTGTTTACAATAGTATATTATTACAGTAGTTTAATAAAAGAACCTACTGTAGCACGAGTGGGTTTGGGGCACGACGAGCGTAGCGTGGAGTGCTCCAATGGAACGAGTACAGCAATGCAACGAGTATAATATACTATTTGATCTACTTCGTATAAAAATTATTAAAAAATTTGAATTTTGACATTTTATAAACGTAACGATCTGTCAGTTGTCTGAAACCAAGTACATACATAGACTTTTTCAACGTTTTTCATAACAACATAACAATGCAAAAACAGTGCTACAATGGACTATATTGTAGCCAGTGTTGAATCCAGGGGGGTGGCCGGGGGGAAATTCCCACATTACCACTTCACATTATGTTTTTTTATCTATAAAAGAATGGGTGGATTGCGCGAGAATAGGTAAAAATATCCCTAGAGATTTCATTTCCCCCCGGAGTAATCAGTCTGAATTCAACGTAGCACGAGTGGATTTGTGGCACGACGAGCGCAGCGAGGAGTGTTCTAATGGAACAAGTGCTACAATGCTTCTTATTAAACGAGTATAATATAGTATTTTATCTATAGTACGATCAAAAATTACTTTCACCTAGTATGGCCATGGAATACTTCCTAATTTATGAACGCAACTACATTTATACTTAAATTTCAAACTTGACATTTGATTTTAAGGTGATTTATAGTTGCATTCAGAAATTAGGACGTATTCCATGGCCATACTAGATAAAAATAATTTTTGATCGTACTATAGATAAAATACTATATTATACTCGTTTAATAAGAGGCATTGCAGCACTTGTTTCCATTAGAACACTCCTCGCTGCGCTCGTCGTGCCACAAACCCACCCGTGCTACAATAGGCCCTCTATAATAATATACTATTTTTTTAGATAATTCAACAGCATTGGTCATATAAATTCATTAGTCGTGATGGACGTTGGCACTATAATGGGCATGGCTACATATACCTCATATCAGAAGGTTGCGTGTTCAGATCACGTCGGGGTCACCATTATGCAGTGTTAGTGGTGGATAAGCTCAACTAACTGCATTAATATTAGAATTGTCTTTCATGTTTGAAACTGAAACCTCGTGTTTTATTTCTCTGAATACAATTCTAATATTAATGCAGTTAGTTAAGCCTATCCACCACTAACACTGCAGCACCATGCCTTCTTAACGCGGAAATTCTCATGTTTTAATGTCATTGTACAGTTCTGTGTCTTTATTTTATGTATGGGTCTATTAGTAGGTATGAATGGTCGTCGACACGGAAAGGTAACAGAGGCTAAAATAATGAACGGATAAAAATGAAGCTTCTGGCACGATTAAAGAAATAATTTAATTATAAAGCGACATATTGTACAACAATAATACAAAATACAGCATTAAATGCATTTGTAATATTTGAACGAAAAACTAAAATATCTCACCTGAGAATACATTTCTGAAAAAACTGGCTATTTAAAGTAATCCCACTGCATTACTGGAACCTATATATTACAGCTGTTTTTATATATGAAGACGCGGTAATAGAGAATGTCATAAAACGGACGATTGATCGTTTCAATTGCTTTTTGTCTACCTTGATCAATTAGATGTCGAAATCTGTCATGAGTTCACGACGGTTTGTCTAAAATATTTAGTCTGAATTCGATAAACCTACTGTATTGCTAACATAAATTACTATTCCTGTACTAAGAATGAACTGTATGTTTATGTTTAGGCACCTTAAACCTTGAGCTAAAAATCGTGGACCCTTTCGTCGAAAATAAAGAGGATCAAGTCGATTAAATAGAACGACTAAATTATGAAGTACATATATGATAATGATAAAATAATCTAGCTGCAGGACTAGTTACTTTTAGGTTATACGAGTTATATGGAAAAATAAAAAGTTTTTATAAAACGCAACTAATGGTATTGACTTGGTAAAATACGTTAAAGTAACGACTCGAGCAAGTCCACTGTTAAAAAGAAATTAGGAGCAAACCAATTTGCCTTGGGAAGTACAGGTTATGTAACGATGTAACTCGGAGTGTGTTGGACTGGTTCATACAAATTTACAACAGATACAATTAGCCACTACATCTTATTTAGACTTGGAAGTATGTATGTACTATAATACTTTATTCGTCAAAACCTAGACGACTGTAGAATTGGTATTAGTAATGACATTGTAATGAATAAAAACAATTCCACAGCTCTGTTCAGGATAAAAGACATAATGATGAGTAATTTAAGGCCTAATTATAACTTTAGCAACTCCGATTTTAAAACTGTTTAATGTCTAATTTGTTAATTAAACTAAAATCAACTCTTCAATAAATCAGAATCAATAGCCACTGCTATAAAATATATATGTTTATCCTCGGTCTTTCTTTCGGGCAAAGTCAACCGTTCGAGACAATCAACTTCAAGGAAGAAGAAGAAAGACGAGATGAATCATAGCCGACTGAGAAATGTGTCAATCCATTATTCAGATGCTGTTCCTCGTTACTCCCACGCTCCGGGCTGTCTGTAAAAACTCCAGTCTCCGCCCCCCTCCCGGCCCCCTTGCAGCGGTATCGCAATCAGTTCAGCAACTTTCACGGAGTTCGATCCAAGGACAATCGTTTGTGCAAACTTGCTCCGCGGTGCTAACCATCCTTACGTAAACCGGCTACTTATTATTTATTTAAATGAACGTTATATCACACGCGTACCAAGCCGCATGCACGTGACCTTTAAAAATGTTACAATGACAGAGTAAATCGCCCCATATCTTATCGCGAGCGTATCCGAAATGCCACAAACTTAACTGACTGCAGATAAATTCTTTTCTGCGACGTGTTCAACCACAAACATTCGTATGAAGTCCACAGCTTTCGATGCTATTTTAAACTTTGGTTTATTTGAAGAGCACATGCTACTATGGTTGGTATAATAAATGCCATGGGCCTTGATTATAAACTACAAGCAAAATTATCACAACGTGACAACGCAAATTATGAACGACTGAACATTATTGCACGCTTCTGTTTATGAACTATAAAATTTTGTAGTTTTAGATAACAGTTAGCTACTTAAATTAACCACAGTAGGTTAATAAAATTATTGCAGTAACAGACAATGAAATATAAAACCGAATGTTACAGTACATACTCGTACAATGCAACCACTAGGCAAAATGCAACGTAATGTAGAAGCCAAACTTCATTACATATATCAAAAGTAGTTCAGATTCTGATTAAATAAACGGTTACGTTTAATAAGCACTATTACTTTGTATAGGTAGAAATAAATTACGATAAACGCGACACCACATAGTACTTGCTCTCCTTTTACTTGATGGTAATATTTGATTAATAAGTAAATAGTCTGATAAGAAATGACTGCATAAATTATATTTCTAAATGTACAGAAAGGCAAGATGGTTAAAACACATTCGCCCTGTCTTAAGTTTCATCCTGGATTAAGTTTCCTATTTAATTTCAGTGAAGAGAGAGTTTTCCCTGAAATGTCAGAAATAATTGTATACATGCAACCGAGTGGCAGGGTTGGTTTCGATGGTCCAACACTTGGCTAAAAACTCAAGGTTCTGGGTTCAATTCCCAGTACGCGCAACGTCAACGTAGTATTTTCGATCTTGGGGTAAACTCAATACTGCAGTGAGGTACGTAAGAATATGTGCCCAGAAGCATAATTAAAACCACGTTACAAATTCACTCAAAATGGTGAGCGATCTAGATCAGCTATTCCCGCAAAACACGTAAAAAGCTAGTTGATGAGACTACTTTAATTTAATAAGCAATTTTCCACTACAGGCATGTCGTTGAACGCCTATTCATTACTATACACACAACTTCGTCATTATAAGCATATACGTATGTATGCTAATACGAACATCCTTGGATGTTAACCGATTTATCAGTGGTTAAAAGACTACATGCTCACCTGCAAAAACTATTTCAAAGTTGAAAAACCTTCGCTTTTCTATATAAATTCACCAATATTCATGGGCCGGGGGGGGGGGGGGGGGATAAGGCAGTAAACATCTAGAAGGCTGTTTGTATAATATGACACACCAATTTGGAGATAAATTATTCCAAAATCAAAATGTGATCGCAAATAGTGTGATACTCTCAAACAAAATCTGGTCATACATTCACGTTGACTGTCAATTTGCAAGACGGACATTATTAACACTTTCTACCTCAAATTCGAAAAATGAAGAACATTGTCAATAGATACATATACATCAGTCTTAGATGAAAATGTTTACTATCAGATTTGTAATTTCAGTGGAATCATGGTCTTATTTGAATAACTTCTATGGCACTTCCTTTCATACTGACAATACTTGAATGAACGTTTGCAGTTCGTTAACTACTACATAGATTGATGCGAATTCATTCAATCTCTCAAACACAAAAAATATAGTACCTACCAGTTAGGAATTTGATCTTTTAAATTAATATACAGTAGATATCCATTATAACGACATCGGATATACCAACATATCGGTTATAAAGGCAACATTTAAGGTCCAGGACAGAGTCCATATTAAATACATTGTGGACATATGGCTTATTTCCACATCGGATATGATGACCGAACTGATCTATCAAGCGAAACCCGGCCTGAAATTTGATGCAATTGATGGTACATATCGACGAAATCCAGAAATCTCATGTGTAATTATAGTTTTGCGAACACTGTAAACCAAAGAAGCGTGATAGAGTGGTATTTCTGTTTAGTTGATAATACATCCTTGAACTGTGAGCATATAAAAAATCGTACAAAGCTTGGTTATATTGCTATATTGCTTATATTGTTATGTATTTGGTACTAGAGCTACGAAACGAAATTTTTGGAAAGCAAAAATTATGTCGAAAACCCGAATTAACGGATTTTTTTCCACATTTAATAACCCATACCTAATACTTAATTCATTCTACTAATAAATGTCGCTTTGCTTAGTTACAGCGTGTTTGTTTATAGCGACCTACGGATATAACAACCGAATTCTTCGGATTCCATGGCCGTCGTTGTAACCGATATCTACTGTAGATTTATATTCTCTTTGCAATCTATATTATTACGTACAGTAAGAAAATTGTGTGGGAATGAAAAATAATGACAGAAGCGTGCAATCCATTAAGGACTCAATAATTACTTAAGAGTGGTATAACAATAAGTGTTCGACACCATGATGAACAACTGCAGTGTAACAGATTACAATCAAAATGGTAAAACATAACGGTGTCTTTTGAACGTTTGAGTGTGTGCACTATTATTACCTAACCAATTCACTGCTTATGTGGTGTTTGAATGATTTTCTATCTTGTTTAAATCTTTTTCACTAAACTCAATTACATAGCTCCTCTTTCACATATTGTCTTTTAGAATATCAGTTTCTTATAGAATGAGTAGCGTCTCACATCGTAAATTTTTGTTCTGAAATCTTTCTATTTTTTGAAGATTGGAATTTGCCGTTCTCCCCATTACTGTAAGCTATAGTTCCAAACTGGCTTAAAGGATACTCTGTACTCTAAACCATAAGAGATAGATTTATTTGATTTTCTACAGAGCAGATATTGATATTTGTAGAACTTGATGGCGAGCTATGGATGTTTTTTCTAGATACAGCTTTTTGATGTCAATCCCTTCACTTTATACATGACAAGATATTTTACTTCTTTGATCTGTGATGCTACCTATGAATAACGTTTATTTTAATCGTCTATTTTTTAAACACCTCGTGGAAGTGCAATTGCTTCTGACGAGTCTTTTATGTTAACTGTTAGGGCCTCATTATCAGCAAAAGTTACGCTAATTGACGTCTCGTTTGAAGGTAGATCTGGGCGTACATCAGATTCTAGTGGATGCATTTCAGTTACTTCCTGACCGCACTTTCTTCTAAATAGATATGACTTAATTATGAGTGCGGCATTGAGTCTTTTATTAAACAAAGCGTCAAATGTTTGGTTATCATCCAAAAAGCTGCTTAAGAGTATTTAATCAATGGTGTCTAACTGTCTACCTAGATACAACACTATGAACCTGTTCAATCGTTGAGTGACACCTTCTAAACCCAAAACTGGTGGTCTCGCATCAATTGTATGTTTTCTATAACCGGTAGTAGTATTTTGCATACTTAATGGGAGGAGAATTAAATGCTACAGTCAGCCCATATCTCTCATATAAAAACCAAATGGCACCTGGATGAGTACACATCTTGCAAACACGAAAACTCAACATATTGCAAAAGTGTTTCAACGGCCATCACCATTAATAAAGCACAAATAAAAGAAGCTTTAGAAGCGCCATACCAAATGCCTTCCGGCTCCCACACCTGTGTACTATTAAGGAAGTTACCCTGTTACATCCTATTAGAACGTATTAGTCTATTACCCATACTAATTAAACCATCAGGGAAACTGCTCGAATTTGAAAAATTAAATACATATAACTTCCACACAAAATCCAAGGACTTTTGCAAACTGAACACATGAGGTTCAAACCGGTTGTAAGAATGTAAGGAATGAGAAAGTTATCACAATGAAAAATGGTGCTCATCACACATTGCTATTATTAGCACGTCTATAATTACCGAAGATTGCGTCATATTAAACACAATAATAAATAAAAAAGCAAATATACGTGAGTAAACACAGATTATGCGATGGAAAAACAACGTGACCTTGTTTACAAAATATATGTGCATCGTGACAAGTGGCTTGAATGCGGACTATTCTATTAAGCTGCGCTCGTTTAATTGGGGCCCATTTAATGCCTCGAGCAGCAGACAGGTATGCGGTCGGCGTATCCTTGATACCCTGGGCCTGGGCCTGGGCCGAGACCCGAGAGGGATCTCGTGTACACAACACACAATGGGGCGAGGGGCTGCAGCAACGTCGCGCCAGCAGGGGGATGCGGCATCGCAGCAAGGGCGGTGTTGCCATGGCTACGACCCCTGCGCTGCTGACTCACCGTAATTGAACAAGACCAGGAATGCTCCGGAAGGGGGCTATAAAAATTACTTCCACCGAAACTATTCGGAAACTAAAACCCGCGCGACTTTGACGGGAGTGGGAAAGTGATTTTTTTTCTAATTTGCCGAGTTCGGCGGGATTTTTACAAGGTCAGAAATCAATTAATTGGATTTCGACTGTCCGGGAATTTAAATAGGCAGGTTCTCTACAAGTTGTTTACCGTGAGATTTTTTTATTGTTCGTTCTAGTTCGAAGCACTTCGTGCCGAGCTTTTACTACGTCCCGTTTGATAAACTAAATTTTGACCGTCATTGTCTGCGCCACATGAAGATAGTAGCAACCGTTACGACTATTTGCGCTAATGCTTTTGCTCAGTCCTTATCACAGTTTATTTATAATGCCCTCTAACCGCAGTTCATTTTCATGTTTATACTGAGATTAAGTTGCCAACCTTTTAGCCTGCAAATTTGTCATATAGGTTACATTAAATATAGTCCATAACACGTATGCATAGAGCAATAAATAATTTCTATATTTGTGTAATAACTATAAACGGAAATTCCGTTAATTTTTACTTGCAAATTATGTCTTCTAACGTCACAAAACATTTTTGGGCCAATCATTTTATTTTCGGATAGGTGATGATGCAGCCCATATATTGTTAAGGTGATTAGCTCCACTTTGTCTGCCCAACTTATGTTATAATTGACTTACACATTTTACTGTTTATTCTCAATCAATTTTTTTATATTAAATTGAATTTTAATTAATTTAATAAATTGCCCGATTTTTTTATTATGGATAATCAAAATTATTTTCTGCTAGCCTCCGTAGAAACACTTGACTGAAAATCGGTCGGATTCTTTATAAGCTAGATTGCTTATATTCTAAAATTTGATGTTCCTATATTATTATTACAACTCAAAACTTCTGTCAACTGACACTTCAAACTAGTTTTAAAAATCAATTACAAATACATACTTCATCGTTACATTTGTCATACGACAATCTCGAATGGTAAGTACTTCCTTAATTAAAATTAACTCACTTCACTCTTTATTTTCTTTCAGTTCATATTTTAAAATACCTGCATTCTGTTACCTTTCATTGGACTTAACACTCTCCTCTACCACTATTATATCCAGCTCTGCAACTCACCACACTACAAAACTGCTCCACTCAAAGCCACGGTGAAGGCCTGAACTGACAACCAACTGCCACGATTTCCAGAATCCAGATCCAAATCAACACAGGAACAGAGCCGGATTAAGGATATGTGAGGCCCAGGGCTAAATTTTTTTAGAGGCCCCATTCCCATTTATGCAACGAGTACAAAGGGATCTAAATGATTAGAAACCGCACTAGATTCTAACCTTCGAATCTTTTCGAGGTCCGCGAAATTCGGTCGCCCGGGGCTACAGCCCCCTTAGCCCCCCTTTAATCCAGCTCTGCACAGGAACCGAGTTGAGTTCGCCACAGGAATCAACATCTACACCCTCACCACAGTACGCATCCAAATAAACCTCAGCTGTAGATGTGTTTACTTTAATGCTCAACCAAATCACACTTACGAAGCCTGCTACAACCCAGCACCACGAATCTTGACCAGATGCAAGCCACAACATGTCACATGACAAGCGGCACAAATATGCTCACTCTGCTAATGATGTCGATGTAATTTACTGCCTTTGTAAACCATTCCTTGTTATCAAATTCAGTCGATGCAATGTAATTCCACAATAAACTCAATTGACATTCCCTTACTTTTATTTGCTTTTGTAGATCATAACTGTATTAGATTGGTTTTATCACCACATTCTAGTTTTCCTCCATATAGTCTGCTAATCTTTTCTTTTAATATTTTAGTTTTTATTCTTCTTCACCACGCCAATTTATATTCAATTTTAACCCTTTCATTTTACCAAATATGTATTTAAAAACTTATAAAAGGGTTTATTTCTTAATTTCAAACGTTATAAAATTGTATTACATCATTTTCGTTATCAATTTTTTTTATGCTAATCAATAAACTCTCCTTGGCGATCTAACATATTTTTTACAGTCCAACACACTATTAAAGCTTTATTATTTGATTAATACCTACTATGTTAAATACTTATATATTTCGAACAAGTATTTGTCATTAACTTCCAATTTCATTTCAGATATTAAGTTAAGTTAAAATCCTTCTCTTTCTCAATTAGCTTCATTTAATTAAATTATCAATTGTATTTCCTTTCTTTTCTAAATATATCTTAATAATTTTGATATCCATTTCACATCTAAATTCATCTTTGTAATTTTTAATACTGTATTCTTTTAATCTTATTAATCTGATTTTTAAACCCCTGTACCAATATCATAACAATATATTGATAAATTGATACTTTGAGACATATATTGCAGTCTTTATCTTCAATGGGCAGATTCCCCCTCTATTTGACCTTCAATAATCATTTTACAATACTGCTTGGTGAAAGTGCAAAGGAAATACAAAGTCTTTAACAGAGATTAGAAGATGTGAGTACTGAATATGGATTGAGCATCAACTATAATAAAACAAAAATATTAATAGGAAAACGGGAACATAACCATCATCAACAATGGTGTTTCCAGTTTTCCTATAAGCAGCGGAAACATGGACCGTGTGCGAGGCTGATAGACGAAGGATTGGTGCCTTCGAGATGTATTGTTGGCGCAGAATGCTCCTTATTCCCTGAACAGCGCGAAGAACAAACGCATCAGTGCTAGATGAAATAAAACCACCTCAAAGACTCTCCGGTATTGTCTATGCGAGAATACTCCAATTCCTGGGCCACATTTCTCACCGTCAAGATAATATGGAGAAAACCACCGTCCAGGGAAAACCATGTGATAAACGGAGAAGAGGACGATCCCCTCTGAGGTGGTCAGATATAACAAAAAGAGTGCTACACGAATCACTCAATAGCGCTATGGAAATGGCCTAGCACAGGGAAACCTGGAAAACACTAGTAAAGGGTAGTGTTCATACATTGAACGTATAAATGGTGCCAAATAACAACACATCAGCAATGATCTCATGATTAAAAAGAAAGAAGAATCATTTTAGATATTCCACCATTTTTAGAGTGTGTCCAATTAATGGATCTCTTCTTCTTCGAATACCTTCATTATGTATCTTGTGCTTCCCTCCGTACTTTCATATTCGTTATTCCACTGACCCAAGCGACTCTAGCATACGTCTGAATAACCACATCTCCACACGTGAAATCTTTCCTGCCTCACAGACACATCATGTAACACCCCTTACGAATGTTAAATTCCAGGTTGTTCGATGTTATCAGCTACGTTATCTCAGTGATATTTCTGTTTTCTTCCCCCATAGATATGGCGGATAAACTATAATATAGTTATGTTGCTTTCTAAAGCCGAATTCTTCAACTTCTTAGCTTTTTGACTACTTAAGATGATGTTGGCACGTATTCGACTAGTTTTGTCTGAGTGGCTGCCGTCCTCAATGACAGCTACTCTTTCACTTGCTCAATTTTAATTTTTATATTCTGATATATTAACCAGTATACCGATCTTTATAACGTAGTTTGCTGGTTAATTAATGTTTCTTCTCCAATTTAGTGTATTTTTAAATATTATTCCTACCTCGTCTTCAACGTTTAAACTTAACCTCATTGTAACCTTCAATTTTAACATGTGCTTCTACTACCAATGATCATTATGGCCCGAGGATGAAACCAGTTTGGTTTTAAAGCATGTCGCCGCTTTAAATGAATGTTCGTGGGGAAAAGTATTGAGTTTTATTGCTTTATATCTTTGTCACATACCTCATTTTCATGCTGTATTCTAGTAATTTTCCATTTGATTGTTATTTGAACGTCCTGCTGACTATTCTAATTAATACGTAATGGTTTAATATTCAACATATATTTTTAATTTTGTGCAAGAAAGAAACAGTTTTGGACACTGGGATTCGTACCATATGTACCATTATTGGTCGTTAACAAGTATGTCTAGATCCCAGTAGTTATCTTAACGTTAAAATGCCAACTCAATAGCTATACTAGTGCTACATAGCCGCAATGAAATAAATTATTTTTAAATCGCTGGTAGCGAAATGTTCCCTTATTAACAGAACAGAACAGACACAAACATTTCAAAATTACAGCTTTGCACAGTCCTATGAAATCGCGAGGAAATTTGGACGACTGGTTTCAAGGAATTTCCTACGTTTGCCACTCCACGTATCGTGACCTTTTTGCAATAACATACTGAGCAATACTTGTGAAAAACTACATCGAACAAACAAAAAGTTTAAGCTTATTGCACGATACCAAACTGCAATTAAAGGCTACTTTCCGAAACTGGATCATCTCCTACAGTCCATAGTTGTGCCCCTGCAACCTGTGTAATATCTGCTTGAGAATAGACGTTAAGGTTAAAAGTGTAGAACTCAGTTTTGAATTTATTTCTTATTTAGTTGAAAAAAAAACTTGGTGCTTACGTAGTACTAATAACTGTCTTAAATTCGAAAAGCTGAATTAAGGAATAAATCAATACAGCAAATAAACCTTAGCAGCGACGTAAGATTCTTAGTTTTGATTTAACTAAACAGCATATACATGTACCTTTTCTTTGAGGTTGGCGACTATTATAGCATAGTCTTCTCTATTCTCTTCCTACCAACGCCTCTCTTGTATTACCGTTAATATTGCCTTGCACGATAAACTGTGGTATAAGTGATATTCGTAGTGACGCATGAAGTGACTGTAATTTAGTTGTGATCTTAAATTGTCATGAAAATATCTTTTTAATGATCTTTCAGAGCTAAGGCAAAGACAATAAGTAAGAAAAAATACAACACATTATATTAGCAGTGTCAACAGACATGCTATGCTTATTTATTTATGTAACAATGAACAATACAATCTTAGTACCGACAGTATGCTGTGTAATTATTATAAATTATGAGTCATTCATGTCCCTACGCGTTCATTATGAGGATCTTAAACCATTTCCTCGCTCATAAATGACATTTTGTCATGGAGGAAATAATTTTTAGTCAGAAATATATTCTCTCGTCAGTTGATCATGCTAAATTTCTCCACAGCACACATGAATACCTTTCATCAATGCTGTTTCTACACTACAAATAACAACGGTAATTAGCTCAGTAAATCGACGCCGACGTCTTATTGAAAATTTGATTAAGCGCCCTCAACGCCTATCTAACAAAGAGGTGGAGGCAGCATTTTAATTACATTTAGCTTCCTGGACAATCCACGGCATAAACGGCGATAAAAAATTTCACCATAGCCTCCAATTAAAATTCTTGCAATAAAGACTCGCTCTGCCAGCCGTGCAAAAAACTGATTACGCGCCCGAGTTTAGATGAAATTATGAAATATTTACACACCCACCATTAAATCCATATTCGAATATTGCGGAAATGACCTACCGCTACCAAATTGGAGTCCAACTCGAAGTCCGCTACACACAAACATACAAGTTGGTCGAGTTAGCATATACAAACCAAGTCGTTAAACTTGTATTGTGGGTGTAGCGCAAATTACAGGTTAAGCTCAAGTTGGATGAGTACAAAAACAAACATAAGTGTTTTCCCACTCTCAAATTGGCCAAAAATTCTGTATGTGATGAATATGGAGAAATGGAAAATAGGCAGCAATTTGGTTGGAGAGTAATTTAAGGAGAGTGTTATTTAGGACGAAAATCTTATATGCAGGAAATGTATGTTTCATGAAATGTTAAACACGATATCTATATGGAGAATTTGAATATTAACAATTATGACAGTCAACACGTATTTTTTGAACTATTAGGCAAATTGGTAGACTTGGTGAACGCAGGCTTACTCTAGTCCAGATCTTGTTAAAATGTATTTGCTAAATTAAGTCTGCAGACGTGCATGAGCTCACATGGCGGGTACAAGCAAAAAACTGACTTGTGACTTATTCGTCATCGTAAAATACAACCGTGATCGTGGACGAAGGCCAAATCATGTTACAGGTTACATCAGAAGTATGCAAACGATGCCTCTGTTAAATTGGGAATTCCACGAATAGCTGCCCCCTTTTTTACTATATCAAAATCTGCGATTTAATTAAACTTCGGCCCCAGACTGTGATAGCAGTAACTAAACAAAAACAAATTATGCGATACGTAAAGTCAGTTATCTTTATTATGTTACACAGCGCGAAGTACATTCCGGCCACATACGTGCCATCTCCGGCAAATGTGGAATTTGCATTCACGGCCCGCTCACCATAGTTATAGGACGGAAACTCTGCATATTAATTAATGGTAGGTTGTTTGCTCCGGCAGACTGGCCTTTTCAGTACCCCGGGCACTTTGGCGTGCAGGTTAACCTCGGAAAGAGGGAAGAATAATATTAGCAGGTAGTCGGACCGTGAAAAGAGACTGTGGGAGAACTTTACAAGTGTTCAGATTTTTCAAGGTCAAACAGACCATTGTGGTTTTAACTTTAAAACTTAATTTCATCCTGATTTTTAAATCTAAGTAAACAGTGGTGTGTTGAATTTATTTATATAATAATATGTTCTCGATTTAACAGCTTCTTATTTTTCTTTGAGACTTTTTTAAGTCAAGAGTTAACCAGACTTCCTCAAACAATTAATGGGCACACAGGGGATTTCCGCGAAAAGGTAAACCTTATTAATGTTAGTACTCTACACGTAATGTTGAAGCTCAGAAGCAGATTGAAGCAATGCATAGAAGCAGATTAGACACCTTATTGATATTGTACAGTATTTTTTGGATATTTAATTCTTATCTTCTTTCACGTGAATATTTATTATAAATTAAAATATTTTATGTTTTCTCATAACTCGTGCTTTTCAAATAACTTTTCATGTTTTCCAACTTATGACTAATCTAACTTTTTATGAAGATCACCGCTGCTTCGAAGGTGTTGAAATAGCTCTGGGGTCCAACTCCTACAAGTCCACTGCAATTTTTCTAGTTATTTGCACCAAAATCGAAGATGCTGGCACTCCCAAACAGGTCAATGTCAAATGACCACACTTCAATTGGTTCCCAATAGACAAATAATGGCCGTCCATTATTTAATTTATAGATATGTAGTACAAATGATAACTTGGGAAAAACGCTATCACATCGTTGAATAACAAATTTTTCGAAGCAGCTCAAACTAATTATATATTATTACAAACCTATTTTTTCTTAAAAGTAACACAATTATTTCCATTTACGGATCTACTATAGTTATCTGCCATTTTTATTCAAACGCAGCACCGCTCAACAACGTTTGCCATTTTACTAAATTCGGTCCATTCCTCCTCATTTGAAGTCAAAATTCCAGAGCTACACTTATGTTCATGTTCGTATTCTTGTTATTCACATAAATTCTACTATTGCACAATCTAATTTATAACCTAGGAATTACAACTTCAAATTCTTGTGCCTTCGGAAATGGCAACCCAAACATGTTCCGTTGACAGGCACTACCGCTGGCATCTTCCCAGATCAAGCTGCTATGCTACAAGATCGACTGGTGTGGCTTCTTCCAGGTGTTATTTCATCTTTTTAATGTATTAACTTTCTGTTTACGCTTGTCATAACTTCACTTTCTTATTAGATGTATGTATTATTAATCTTATTGTTCTTTCAGATTGTATAGCTGCCTTTTCATGACTGCTGCTTCGTCGAGCTACCCACCAACATTATGAGAACGAAAAGAAAATAAAGTGGCTACACTGTCAATTTCAAATGAAGTAAATTGTGTAAATTCAGGCCCAAATCAATAGTAGTCGTAGAACCACAGAACCATCGCAATAAATATACAAAAGTGGCAAAACTTTGATGATAGCACTTTAAATTTTTATAGTTAGGTCATTATTGTATAATTATTTTATAAGCTACAGGTAACTTGTATAATACAGGCATCATACCTATATAATGCTTCATGAGTCGTAGTCATTGGGTTTAATCTTAGCAAATTTTGTAGGTATTAAGGGGCGAGCTCATCACCGGCATCAGCTAACGACAGACGAACATCACCGGAGACAGGCCAACTCATGTAAGGATGCATATAACACACCTAATCAAAGGCTGCAAGTAACCTAAACAATCTAGAACGACACACAGCCTACAAATGAGAATCAGCGCTGCCAGTTTATTTAAAATAGCCTCCAATTTTATACATATTGCCTGCAACCGTCCAGATGATGACTAGGAATTTTATAGAATACCTAGGGATTATATATAATGACTGGAATTATACAAATTGCCTGTAAGATATACATAGTTGCAATAAATTATAATTCGTAAAATACTGTATAACATTAAAGATGTTGGTAAGCGAGTGAGACGTCGGACTTTGTCATCTCTTGATTTATAAAAGGCTCAGCGTATTGGTACTGTGTAGTTTTCTGTTGCTTTCACAATCTACATGTTTGAATTGGGATAAAAACAAATTTCTTATAAAAAAGCAAATCTATAGCTATTCAATACTAAAAACTAGTCTCGTTTGCGCCCACACACATACAGTTGAAATCAGTTAATTTTCCGCTGCATGCAAAAGTAAGCCCACCGTTGTCAAAACAAAGTTCGACTTTCTACTGAAAATTTAATCAACACAACAAAGTCCACGTATTCAAAACAATGCCCGTTATGAAACAATGAAAGGACGGCAGTTGTTAATTAATTTATGTAATAAATCGGCCTTCCTTTTAGCGATAGCGGAGTTTGTTTTTAAAAAATCAACTTTGTTTGGGCGATTAAAACTGTTGAGGAAATCGGATATATAAATATTTGGTATAAATATAATAACTTCTATTTTCATCCATGTGAACTTGATAACAACCTGTTTTGTTTTAGAATTGTAAACTTTCAAAGTTGTAGAAAATATTTATAACGGGCGTTGTAGGCCAAGTAGTGAATTCAAATTTTGAAACTCAAACCTCCCAACCAAAGTAAGTGCTCCGTCATTGTTATAAACAATTTGTTAAATCATTGAGTCATAAAAATCGATTTTTTCATGATTATAATACTTCACCATACGGGAGATCGGGAAAACAAAAACTAATAATACGGTTTAAATATTGACGATTTGGACAACATTTTAACCCACATCAAGAAGCAGTTAACTGGCTGAAGGGATTGGCTTTTTAAAACACATGGGTGGGATATTATAAACTACAGGTAAATTCCATTGTTTCCTGCCCACGTTAGGGTAAATACACATATAAAAATCCAACACGCCGAGTTAGTGAGATGATCGAGTTTACACCAATCAGAAGTAAGCGCTACAATTGATAATAATGTTTTGATCTTGGTCACACGCGCTATCTGCACGTGATACATAGCTTTATTGTAAATTATTTGGTTAAAAAACGGTAATTGTGAGGGCCATAAACAAACACGGTTGGCAGCGCATAAAGGGCTGGAAGTTCGCCCGCTGCCGGTACTGAAATCGTACACATATTATAAAGGCAATAAATATTTGACTTCAGCACGAAACGCGGTCGCACCAGCCAAGGTCTTTTTTATTGTGCGCAGCGCTGCAGTCAAAGGCACCAAAGGGCGCATTGTCATGCAAACCTATCCACGGCAGACTATGATTAATGGCCGTGCATTTCACTGTTCGTGGTGCGTGCCTGAGGGGCATTCACAAAATGGCGGCAGCGTCGGCAGTCGGCACATTTAACAAGAACACTTCAGGGGCTAATTATCAATGGGACTGGCTGGTAATTCGGAACTTTACACCTAATGGCTTCTTGATTAATATTCGCCTAAACTTGGCAACCCCTATTCCCTGTTGCCGATAAATGTACTGATTTGTGCAAAGTATTGATCGGTTCATTTCTTTATTATCAATCTATACTAAAAGTTTTTAAAAACCAGAAATATCTCATGATATGATATCCAGTCCGACAAGTACTATGATGCCCAAACGAACAACATCTTTATAGGTAGCTACATCTAAAGCAATGGATGAAAACTTAGAAGTATATGAAGTGTACACCAACCTAGCCAAAGCTTCTAATGAATTTGATCATGACACATAATAAGCTATATTATTTCGCACTATTAGAAACATTCAGTTCAACTTGTATCTTGTAATTTAGCCTACAAATAGACGGTGTGTAGTCTATACAGTTTATCTGGTGTTCCCCAAGGTGGAAACATACGGCCTCTTTTGTTCTTGTTTTTTTTTATTAACGAAGTCACAATAAAATGCTGCATTAGGTATGTAGGTATGTTAGCTGACAATCCCAAAATTTAGAAAATTAATCTTCTACAAACCGATGGATACGATTAAATTGTCAACTAGAGTCACGGCAACCTCTTATTTTTAAATATCAATAGGTAAATGCTCAACTATGATTTTTCTCATTAAAAATCATATTCATAACCTTATAACATAAATTTCCCCCATTACTAGTTAAAACCATTTTTTATTTATTATGGCGTTACATTTTCTGCTTATACATATTATTACTAACATCAAATAAATCATTAGAATTCTTAATACGTAACAGCTTTCATTTAAGAACAGTCTTTTGTTTTTATTAACCTTTATACTGGTAATTGGTAATGCTGGTCGCCGTCTATACTTCTTTGCTATTTTGCATCATATATTCCATTTTCTTAATTTTTTCAACTCAAGTTTCCTCGTACCTACATTATCATCATTACCGTGCTCTTTTTTATTTGGACAAACCGAGAACCAACATCTTACGTCCCTCTCCATTTTACACGGCTAGTAGCTAACTGAATATTCAATGTTGTCGACTTGAAAATTAAAATTATTTTGATTTATTATTTCAACGATATATGTACCTGTTTGTAGGTTAGAAAGGCAATAGAAATAAATAAAATGTGAATGTAACACTGAACAAATACTCCGTACAGTAGGCTTATTTGTAAAGCATTGTGGTTTTAGTTAAGTTTATTTAAAGAATAAACTTTAGTTAAATTATTTCATTTTTGTTTTGCGCGCTGTCGCCTGGCCTCAGTGGAATTGCACTATTGGCGGCAGTATAATTAATAAATAAAATTACTTGAACCAGTTTCATTGAAACTACTTGAAACGGCAAAACATCAATTAACTAGTTTAACCACAAAAATTGCTTGTATTAAACGCTAATTTGCAGAAATACTCGCAACTAAGTAACGCTTAGTGAATAACGGCAACATCGCAGTAGCGTTTTCTATAAAGAAATGGTCAGTGAACTCCGTTTCTTTTTGCAGTTGGTAATAACCCATTTCGTGACACTAGTTGCGAAAGTAACTCTTAAATTTAAATAATAGGAGTCGGGCCACCAGCGGCCAAGATTTCTCAGAACAGCAAGGCTACGCTGTTTATTCTACTTAATTATTGACTTCATACATAATATTAACTGCAAGTGCTTACTTGCACCTGAATACTTTTCAGTGCAAATATTGTGGGCTTTTACAACTTGAAAAAAATCCACTAGTTAAATTAAATAATATCTGAAGTATACAGGGGTGTCTCGCGTAGGATATATCCAGAAAAGTGTTATTTTTAAATTAAATAATTTGTAGTAGTACCTATAGCCAGAAAACCGTCATAATTATAAAACATCTGCACGTGTGTTTAAATATAAGATTAAAATTTGAATTTGCAAGGAACCGACTCGATATGGTCACCACGACGACCAAGGATAGAGTTGCAACCTGCAGTAATTCAAGTCAAAGTTCCCATCATAGTGATCTGACAACTTTTATTTGACCACCACAACATACTATTTAATGCAGCAGTTCGGTCCTCGATTTGAATTGACAGCATAGATTAAGGGTTCATATAGCCCCAAAGAAAGAAATAATCTATATCATTTACAAAGCTTGCGATCTAGGTCAGTGGTTCATAACAGGGGGCCAAATGAACATTTAGAACAAAATAGGGACCACGGTAAGCTTCAAAATAAAATAAAAGAGAACAGATCCCTCGTGCAGGTCCTTGAATCATATGGACACAGTTGACCCGAAAATAACAACCTGTAGAAGAGGTCTATAGGACTAGCGTACTAGGGAACTAGAGTCTAGACATACGTTCTGAGTATCCTGCTGCTGGGTGTAAGACTATGAGGGGGGCTACACTGATATGTTAAGGCTCTCATGGGAGCAACGAGAAAGAATGATTTGGGAACCATTATTCTACGCGACCAGATAAGGATAACTGGGACAAGAATACTATTTAAAAGTTTTTTAATAATAATTTGACTTATTAGGGATTATCAGCCTTCGGAAGCTGCAATCCAGGCACATTTCTATTTGTATATAATAAATGCAGATGGTTTCGGAGGCTTCCGCGGCCACTGTCATTATGTAACGCAGGACTTCGGGGATTGCAGTTTTGCCTCTGGCGTGGTTGATCCGTTGAGTGAATGTGTTAGTTTGCTTCACTCCCTATGAATCCTTCTATGAAAGTCGGAGAAAGGTTGAGTTCTTCTATCTCAACAATGACACGGTCCAATCCCAGAAGTCGTTCGTTACATATCATAAATGCACAATTTTTGAATCATAATTTGATCGTAATTTAAGGATTTCATTGTATATTTTTTCGGCATCAGGTCAATATGCTACGGTCGAAATAATGCATCAGCTATATGTATTTTATATATTTATAATAATGATTAAATCTGACATGTCGAGCTTTTAGCCCTATTTCAGGATTTAACTCTGTTCAATTTGAAGGGTGAACTCGATTTCAATCTAAGGGCAGTGTAGCGAAACTCTGTTCAATTCAAAAGATGGTATAGTTGAACTCTTCTATTTTAAGAGTGGAGTAGTAGAGCTCTGTTCAATTCAAAAGATGGTGTAGTTGAACTCTGTTCTATTCCAAGGGTAAATTAATTTTGATTAATTCAAAGGTGTAAGTAGTTGAACTCTATTCAATTCTAAACGAGGCGTAATTGAACTATGTTCAATTCATGCGATGGTGTTGTTGAACTTCAAGAGGACAGTAGTTGAAATCTGTTCAATTGCAAAGACAATGTAGTTGAACTCTATTCAATTCAACAGATGATGTTGCTGAACTCTGTTCAATTCAAAAGATGTTGTTGAACTCTGTTCAATTCATGTGATGCTGATGTTGAACTCTGTTCACTTCAAAATTGGTGTCGTTGGTGAATTAATTGTGAACAATTCCAATGTGTTCGTAAGTAGTTAAACTGTATTCAATTCTAAAGCAGGCGTAATTGAACTCTATCCAAATTATGGGATGGTGTTGTTGAACTCTATTCAATTCAAAAGATGGTGTAGTTGAACACCATTCAATTAGACGGGCGATGTAGTGGAACTGTTCACTTCAAGAGGGAGTGTAGTTAAAACTGTTCCATTCTAAGAGTACAGTAGTTGAAATGTGTTCAATTCCAAAGACAATGTAATTGAACTCTATTCAATTCAAGAGATGGTGTTGCTGAACTCTGGTTAATTCAAAAGATGCTGTTGTTGAACTCTGTTCAATTCATGTGATTCATGTGATGCTGAACTCTGTTCAATTCATGTGATGCTGAACTCTGTTCAATACAAAAGATGGTGTCGTTGAACTCTGTTCTATTCTAAGAAAGATGTAGTTGAACTCAATTACATTCTGAGAGCGGTGTAGCGGCGCTCTGTTCCAATCAAAAGATGGTGTAGTTGAACTCGGTTCTATTCCAAGGGTGAAGTAATTGAACTCGGTTCAATTAAAATGTAGTGTAGTTGAACTCTGTTCAATTCAAAATGTGGCCTAGTAGAACTATTCAATTCTAAAGGAGGCGTAGTTGAAATATGTTCCATTCCAAAGGCAATCTAATTGAACACTATTCAATTCAAGAGATGGTGTTGTTGAACTCTGTTCAATCCAAAAGATGGTATAGGTGAACTACGTTCAATTCTAAAAGTGATATAGTTTAACTCTGTTCAACCCCTAATACGGTATAGATGAACTCCATTCAATTTTACACGAAGTGTAGTTGAACTTCGTTCAATTCAAACGATGGTGTAGTTGAACTTTATTCCATACTAAAAAATGTGTAGTTGAATATTCAATTCTAAAGCTGGTATATTTTGTTTATTTGTAATCCTTTCAATGATTAAAAAACTCCACAAAGTGACAAAGGCTCTTATTATTCGTAAAAAAATCATATCTACCCATATTTGACCATTAATATGCTATGGTTGATTTAATGTATGCTTTTTGTTTGTTAATCATAACTATGAGATCTGATATTTCGACCTTACAACATATAAAACGTCATACGACACGTCTGAATGAATAGTTCAGTATTTATACTATCCTGTACGTATGTTGTTACGTACACGATCTCAGTTCTTCTATAATGTGGGAACAGTTAAAGCAAACGTATGTTATTTATACAACTAACCATCTTATGCAGTTGTTTTAGATTAGTCAGGGAATACGATACTCTTGCTAACAAATCGTTATTCTGCCAACACAATCCCATTTCTTGCAATTGCACGAAGTGCGACTACATTCAATGTTCCGTGTAATTGAGCATTCGGGGAAACTGAGCGTCTGGTGAAAATTATTCCTTGTCGTCCTTATTACATTATGTATCACTGCCATTGCAATGTACTTGGCTCTGGATTTCAACTACCCTGGAATGCATGTGTTTTGCCCATACTTAATAAACATTTGCTAAATGACGATTTCCCTCATTTTTTATGAGTTGGTTATTTTCATAAGCACGCACTACAAACGTATTTATCTGTAGAGCAACATTGATTGTCCACATGATTTCGCGGCTCTTCGCCCACTTTGAAGTATTATCAAATTCTGTAATTCTTAATCACAGTCATTAAAACCCACAATGACGTATTTGGCGCTTAAATCCAAGAATCATCAATCGATGGATCAAGATAACAGATCACACTTATCCACTCCCAGCGAGTGGGTCGTGACTCATGATGAACTACGAGCTGATTTCCGACAGCGCTAGGTCATCATGCATTCCGGACTCGTATTCAACACGAAAGAGCAGCAGAACTGTAAATCAATAGTGCAATCTCGCAGTTGGGTAGTAACACAGAGCGGCGTAGCGGGATAACCTTCCGCCCCGCGCTTCCTCCATTCAAATCGCAATTTAATCGGGCACTTAATCTCATTGGCAGCTCTGATGAATGCACAAGAGAAGAACCACTTCGCCATGGCACGCATGCTTGGCTACGTATCGGTAAAATAACTTCATCAACGGCGATCCCGTTAGGCACAAAAATGTCGGTGGAATACTATTTATGCAGACTCATTAATATTGCCAGACCATGTCATGGCGGATGATGGTTGAGTGTCTAACAATGATGCTCGTCGACAAAAAGATGTTTTTGTTGGTGCCCAATGCTTTTATGGTCCAAATAAAACAATGGCTCGAGTGAAATTAGCGAAACACCACATACACAAAAGAATTGTCGTCACGAATCTGGACGAGTAGGACGAATTTGAGTTGCCGTCCATTATCATTGTCCGTATCCATTACCTTAAATTAAGTGAAATAATGACCCGGCCACTCATTTAAAACATTTCATTTGCATACGCTAATGCTATCGTTGCAATTTAGCACACGAAGCACTCCAGTTTTAGCAACGGATGAAAGCAATGGTATTTCTCAGATCTCATTACGTTACTGTGTTAATTATACAAATTGAATGTGAAACTTCAAGGTTCTGTGAAAATGTTACGTACAGAAAAAGCTTGGATGAGTGGTTTAGCTTCCTGGCTGTTGTAACATAACTGCGAGCCGTGAACCGTACAAATGACAGCTTAATACCAAGCACAACGAGTATGCAATCAAATTCCTACAAAATTATAGCAGCCGGTTCTTCTTTCCTTCTTTGATCTGAATCACATTCTACGATGGCCGAGATTCCTGCGATATAACGCGAATATAACGCTGAGGGTAGAGAAAGTTTGTTACTGGATTTTGCATGATGCGCTACCATTTGCTAACTGATCAGCAGTTGATAATTTGTACTGATAATAATTTAGACGTGATGCTGGTTGCTGTTGTGTGCTGTAATTGTAATTTGTTTAGTCAACACTTTAGACCCTAGAAACAGTTTATTTCCATATTTTGTATAAAATGTACACCTCTCTTATAAATTCACACTTTCCTGCAATTGATGGAAGCAATTCCAATCGTTTTAAATCTGATTCGAAGGCTGATTTTTTTATGTAGGGTTTCATTAGTAACATACCAAGGGGCGTTGGCTAGCATTCGGAGTGTCTTGGATTGGAATCTCTGTAGAATTTTACAGTATGACGCCTTGGCGCATTCCCAGAGCTGGATCGATAGGTTCATATGGGCTTCAGTATGACTTGTATATGAGTATTTTGTTTGATAGTGAAAGCTGTGAACGTCTTCCAATTAGACGGGTCATTTGTTTAAGTTTTACGTCTAGCTGTTTTCTTTTCGCTTTGATGTGCATACGCCATGTGAGTTTTTGGTCGAAGTGCATTCCGAGGTATTTTACCTCAGTCTTCATCGGAATTAGGGCGTTGTTAATTCTGGTTTGCGGGCATTCGACGCGTCTAGTGTTAAAGTTCACTTGTGCAGATTTGTCGGTATTAACTGTGATCTTCCACTTGTTGGACCAGTTTTGTAGTGAGTTTAGATGTCCTTGGAGGTGTTTTGCTGCTATTTCAGGTGATCTATTTACTGACAGGATGGCTGTGTCGTCCGCGAATGTGGCAAGTACAGTATTGTCTGTAGTTGGTGTATCCGAGGCATAGAGCAGATATAGCAGTTGCCCTATTACGCTCCCCTGTGGAACTCCAGAGGTGGTTTGGTGGTTAGGGTGGGGCGAAAAAATGAAAATCGAAATTTTGAATAGCATTACATCTCAAAACTTGTCTTTCGATGTGACGGTAAACCACAATTTTTTTCAGATTTTTTAAACATCATCTTTTGCCTCCAACTTGGCCTTGAATTACATACTATGCACCAAAATATTGTATTATGCTATTGAAGTCAGATAATGATTATAATATGCAGAGCTGTGCAGTCTAAGGGATTTATTGCGAAACACAAAACATATCTATGAAACGGAAGAACAGGTATCACTCTTATTAACAAATATCTAACTTCGTAATCTCGAAATATATAGACACCTGACCGCTGATAGTTCACTATGTGACGCGATTGTGTGATTCGTTAGTTATTAGTTGAAAAAATACAGTAGAAACTTTGTGTCTTTACAGTTAAAGTTCGTGTGGCTTAGTGATTATAATACTACGTACGACCTTTTATAATAATATGTATTATTAATGTAGTAATGAAGTAATGTAAAGAAGTTGATCTTCCATTTGCAGGTAAAATTATCGACCAAAACTAGAAGTCACTTTAGTGGTAATGTTTTGCCGATTTGCGAAGACGTTCTTAAGTGTTACTTGTAGTTAAGACATAAACTTAAACAAGATTTAAAACAGGAACCGACAATTTCAGAAATATCGAACGTCTTAACATTAAAATGTAGACGAATTTGGAAAAAAGCCTCAATACTGACACTTTCTGAACCTTGCATTAAATCTCTCATTCAGTAGTATTATAGTAATCATATGCGCTTGATGAAGCAACCAAAAAGTAAATTGAATAGTGATACACACAAAGAAAATTTAAGAAAATTCAGTGAAAACTCTACAATTCAGTTATTTGATATTGCCGTCTGCAAATGCGATTTCATGATCACTACCACTACGTGCAAGTGTGAAAAGATACGAAAAGTACCCATAAATGAACGAGCTTTTCTCACAGACCAACGAACTTTAAGAAAACTGTTCGGTGGGCACGTTGATTCTGTGATTTCTAAGAAATTATCTCTTCGAGAGGATAGAAAAGTTAAAAATACTATGGTACGTGGTGCTGACTCAAATTTGGAGAATGCATCAAATAATGACAATGAATTGCATATAAATGTATCTGAGCCTGCACCAAAATATCAACGAATTGACGAAGACGATCATGAAGCTTTTAATCAGCCTGGAACTTCAACATCATCAACAATACCAACTTCATTATCTAAACAGCCTCAAATGAGAATTAAATTATCCACATTGGCCAAAAAATGTGTCAGATTTGAGGTTTCGACCAGATGAATCGCTGCAGCCATCACCGCTGCCGTTTTACAAGATCTAGGAATGATTATCAAAGAAGACACATCCAGGGTAATTGATAACCGTAAAGTCCAAAGCTCGTGTTGCATTGAACGAAAGAATGAGGGCAAAGTAGTCGGTCCTCTATTTTTCGACGGTAGAGACAAGACACTGGTAATGGAACATAATAAAAGTAAGCATCATAGTCGAACTATCGTACAAGGACATCTTGCATTGATTGAAGAACCAGGACCACATTATTTAGGGCATGTTACACCATCTTCAGATTCTGAGGAGAACTAGGACTGATGCGTATTCTTAAAGCTCGATAAGACAATAATAATTGTACAAAATTAATCAAAATTCCGCCGCTTAACTTCGTTGCGACTGACTACATTGACATGATTAACGGGCAGACATCTAAAATAACCGAGCTTCCTATTTTACAAGATATCTTTGATACCGATTTCAATTTTCTTATTGAGCAAGAGCAAACACCGCTGGTACATTTTTCAAGATTTTCCTGCCAAACTCAATCAGTGGAACCATGTGTAAAATTAATAACCGAGGGCAGCACATCTGTCGTAGGACCTGACTCAAGAGATGGTCTCATCCGAGCCAGAATCAAATCAGGACAAGATCTGAGAAGTTTTGAAACTAAATAAAATTTTCAAGTAATTTGAAGGTTTAGAGTTGCTGTAGTATGGTCCAATATTTTACATGTTTTTATTTTTTTGCGTTTACTTCAATTTAATGTAAAAAAATTATTTGAAAAATGTATTTGTGCTCATTCACGTGTGTCTAAACTGGCATGAACTATCAGCATTGCATGGTAAATCGGGCAAAATATTTAGGGGCAAGTTGGGGGCAGAAAACATTTTGCAAATTGAACGAGTTTTTGGAAATACATTACTGACACCAATAGGCAACTTTTGATGGGTAATGCGTTATAATAAAAAATAAAAACATCTTTTAGCCATTTTTCGCCCCACCCTATTGGTGGTGGTCTGATACTGTACTATTCATTTTAATTTGATAGGTTCTGTCTGTTAGGTATGACTTAAGTACTAGGTACATCTGGCTTGGGAGATACAGTTTCAGTTTGTATAACAGCCTTTATGCCAGACTTTATCGAATGCATGTTTAATGTCTAAGAAGACTGCTGCACCGACACTCTTGTTCTCTAGGCTTTCCATTATGTGGGTGATGATTCGGTGGCTTTGGTGTATAGTCGAATGGTATTCCCGAAATCCAAACTGATGTGCTGGGATAAGTTGGTCTAGGTCTACAGTGTCTTTAATTCGTTTAAGGAGGAGTCTTTCGAATATTTTGGAAAGAAGGGGCAAGAAGCTTATTGATCTATAGAATTATGGTTGAGTGGGTGGTTTTCCAAGCTTAGCAATCATTATAATTTGGTCTTAGAATACTGTTGTATATATTGTAGTAGTTAATATTATAGCTTTTCTAGACGGATTTCTCAATACTTACACTTAAATTAAAAAATAAAAATTAAATTTAGAAGTTTGACATTTGAAATGTAACTTGTGGTACCACTAGATTTAGAAAATTGTGAAGGTCTCAAAAATTTAATAATATTGAGGATATTGTATTTGCAAATCCGCACTTCCGCCGAAACCGGCAGTGAAAAAAAAATATTTATACATCAAAGAGTGATGTTCATTCAGTACACACGATGTACCAAGTTTCAAAAATGTATCTTCAAATGTAAAGAAAAAAGGGGAGCGTACCATGATCGTGTTACACCCGGTATACTCGTCTGCATTTTACAGCTTGTGGGTCATGCCTTACCATATTAAGAATGTGCATTTTTAGTATTAACATCACATTCTAACTCAATCAAAAAATCGCTGCAGCTGTTAGAAAGACGGAACGAATCGCGAGCAGCCGGAAGAAATTAGTGCACATCGAAAACAAAATACTGCAGTAGAAACCCTGCAGAAGCCGAACGGAGCATCGCCGGTCGCTGTTGCAAAATTAAATCAATAAACAGTTACGTTTCCGTTGGCGCAAAATACTTTCTAATGAATCGTGGAAGATGAACGTGCAGCTCGTGATTCTTTTCCATCTCACCGAGCACTCGAGCAGGCTGTAATAATTGGTTTTACCGTCGCGGTCACGTTCCATAGCAAATATGGCAGGGTTCAAGTATGCACCGGAATCATTTTAATTGGAGCGCATCCAAGTCGTTAACTCGTTAAGCGTCGCCTCACTTTCCGTTGTGAGCCGGCACAAAAACATTCACCGTAAGTCTTTACACAAAAATACAATGAGATCTACTCGCACGATGTTCACGTTTCTTTGTAACGCGATAATTACCCGAAGCTTCGTTTTTATTGCTTTTGAACTTCGCCTGCTGCGGAAGTTATTTGTTGCTATCCAAAAACCCAGCTCTACCACAAGAATTACTCTCCCGTCAGCTGTGACGATTTGCAAACGTAAACTAAGAATAAAACATAAATTACATTTCATCCACTACTCTTATATCACATTATGCATTATATGAACCACGTTATCTTGGCGAATCAACGCTATAGAGCAGTAGTTCTCAACAGGGAGTTCGCGTACCCTTAAGGGTACGCGGGTAGTGCCAAGGGGTACGCCTGGCTTTCTATATAAAATTATGGATTTCATTTGTTTCTTATTACAATAATTATTAATTATTATACAGTGTGTTTCACTTGAAATGAATACACCTAAATAGCTTCTATGTTCTAAGCATATATATTTAAAATTTTGCTGGTTTCTACAAACCCTTAAGTGGACTTAAGCTACCTTTCTGGATTATTTCCACTTTAAACACCGGCCTACTATGATTGATCAAAAATAAGAATTTTTCTAAACTTACTCTAGCGGCCAAGGTAGGCGAAAGTTATTTTCAAAATATTTTTCAGTATGCCTAAGCATCTCCCGATACGATTTTTTGTCAGATTTTTTTAGAAGTTTTAAATTTTTTTTAAATAAATACAAAACTATTCTTGCATTTCTTTAGTTAACTTTTAATATTGTCATTTTATTTTGACCATATAGCGATTATTTCTTTCCTAAAAATTGAAAGAAATTGCAACAAAAATCTTATCTGGGGATTTCTCAAGATGCTAAAAAAGATTTAGAAATTACATTCATGCTTAAGAATATAGTATAAGATATTTAGGTGTATTCATTTCAAGTAAAACACAGTGTAAATAAACAAATCATATATTTTCTACATTGAACGCAAAAATTAGAATATAAGTGGAAAGAGTTAACTAAGGCAGAGGAGTACATACAATACCTTACGACAAATTGAGCTCTAACCATTTAGAAAAGAAAATTTTTGTAGCACTGATTTAAAGAAAGCAATTATTATTCAACATCTTGCACAATGATAAACCCAATTTGACGAATATTTTCCTGATGACATAGACATTGAACATTATATGCGGAGAGCCACCATTTTTGAAATTTCGCAAAATTTCCATAATGTGACACAAGTATCTCATTAAATTTAATGTTACTATCAATTTATTTTATGATTTGATTTGCCATCAAAACGTAGTACATAGTATTTTCCTCGATTATTATATTTCCAGTACAGATTTATTTATTTTATGACTACTTTTATTTCGATTTTTCTGTTTATATACCAGTATTGTTCGAATTTTTATGATTTAAATTACAAACAAATAATAAATACTTGTATTTCTTCTAAATTTTATTGCTATTTTTGTAAGATAACTCCACAATCGTTAATGAAGGTTTTTTTATTTTACAATAATAAAACTTTCGCTAATATTATGTATACAATGGTCTTTAGTGGTACTTGTAAAACAGCTAACACGCTAGGGAGTACAGGGTGTTTGCTTAAATTTTGACAGCTTCTAGCGACTTTGTTATTCCAAAAAATTGTTCAGATAAAAATTGTAGGGTATCATCCAAACCGTCCGAATTTGCTACTTAAAGAAACAGTTGAGCATCAAGGGTGAACTTTTTGACTTACTGTATACTTTCCTTTAATGGAACACCCTATATATTATGTGTTTATTGGATAGCGCTTAAAATTCTATTTTCAAAAATATATAAATTGCCTATAATTACTTCATCCATTGTTAAAATATCCGCTATTAAAGAATCAAAATATTACTAATTTTAATTTACTACTATATGAAATAAATCACAGTACTCATTGAAGTAATCAACAATTTAATACCAAAAACAATTTTAAAAGCGAATTGATAACTAAATGTTCCATGCCGCATGCCGCCAGTAGTGTCATTTAATAACTTTGTTTTTCAATGGTTACTGTTATTTATTTCATATAGTAAATTAGTAATATCTTGATTCTTTAATAGCGGATATTTCTACAATATTAACATATATTTATGTAAACAGACTTTTAAGCGCTATCTAATAAACACATAATATATAGGGTGTTCCATTAAAAAAATATATATACAATAAGTCAAAAAGTTCACCCGTGATGCTCAACTGTCCTTTAAGTAGCAAATTTGGACGGTTTGGATGATACAATGCAATTTTTATCTGAACAATTTTTTCTATCTGGAATAACAAGGTCGCTAGAAGCTGTCAAAATTTGAGCAAACACCCTGTACGTCAAGAAAAAGGGTTAAGAACTACTGCTATAGAGTATATTACGGACAAGTTTATTTTTAATGAACGTTCTACATATACAGTATACAGTTCTCTTATAATGGACTTATCTGTATGTACCGATTACAAAAGTCCCGACTAAAGATCATTTAAGCCTTTGTAAATAGAATCGGATATTATGACTCGCTTATAATGGACTTTCGTTTGTAATGGACTATTAATTCGCCACAGTCCCCTATGATTACCCTCACATTTTTGCTGTTTTTCAGCCCGGTGTTTCAATTGCGTTAAATATTTAGTGTACACAGTATCTAACATGCGTTTTCATTGTGAAAAAGTTCTATAATTACAGATATAGAAAACGATAAAAAATCAAATTCGAGTAAGACACTTGGACACTTGGTTATGATGGACTAATATTGACTGCCCTTGCAGTTCATAATAATCGAGGTCTACTGTACTGTATATGTACAGGTCATAGGGACCTATATCTTTCCCCCAATGAACATTCTGTATACAGAGTGTAAACCAATAGCATTACAAACTTCTAACTGTGAGTGACAGTACTCTACAAAATAGAAGAGTTGGTATAAATATGCGTCCAAAATTTCGTTTTAACAAAGCCACAGCACTAAGAAAGGTTATAGAATATCACGGTTCTAGTCGTAGTTAAGATAATAATATAAAAAGATTGGGTGGATTTTGGAAAATCTAAATCTAATATTCGTGAGTTACAATTCCACATTCGAAGATGTGACTTGTTACATACAAAAGATAATATTTTATGGAATCACTGATAGCAGTCGTTTTAGAGATAATCGAGCCTAAAGTGCGCAAATCATGAAAAAAAAAGGTGGCCGACAATCAATGCTTCACATTTTAATCTTGTTTAAGTGCACAGTATTATCTAAATACTCAACGTCACCCAAAAACGTGATGTAAGTAATTTGCTTGCCTTTTTGATAAAAATAGGTGAGAAATTGCGTGATTCATCTTTTTTCCATGGGTACTTTTATCCAAAAGTTCAGGAAATTCTAATAATGTTGTGCATGTAAAACTGATTCAAAGCAATGGTTATTGAATTTATTATTTTTGGTAACGTAATTACGCACCCTTCAGGTCTCTAGGTTGGATTATCTCAAAAAACTACCGCTTTCAGCAATTACAAACGAGAGTAGGTTTTATATGCGAAAAGGCGTTAGGTTTTACGAATATGCAACAATGCAATTAAAATGAAGAATATTTTGATTCTACGCTGTTAGTCAGCATAATGTTTTCCAAGGTCGGCTAAATCAGCACCAGAAAACATAAGGCAGATATGACAAATCCATCAATTTACTTTTTCTGTTATTTCAATTAGATAAAACCACATTTTTTTCTTACCACTCGCAGTCCTGCAGCTAGCTTAAAACATAATTTCGAACCTATATTCATACGAACTTCTTTCTTATCTTAATTAAATATACTTTTTGAATATACCATAGTATTATAAAATAATATAATTCGTAGGTCTTTCACGGTTTACGCTACTCCAAGAATTTTAATATGCCAAGATTTGATATCTATTTATTCTGAAGAAAAAAATAAATAACACGCTAGGTATGCAAATGTAGTAGACAGGCGCTTAGCTAACATTATTTCTTGCACACGTTAATTATTATATTAGAGTGACACGAGCAACTAACATAACCATAAACCATTACATAAACTCATCGAGGTCACCTTGAATGTTTACATACCTACACCAAGCCGGTTTTTATTTGAATTCTTTTGAATTCTTGGTGCACGTAACTAGCGTGACATGAATTGTGTGCGAAAATCGACATACCAAGTTAAGTCCACTAATAGCTCCCAGCAGAAACGTTTGATCTGATTGCAAGAATTTGCAAATCCAACCTCTAATTACATCCCACATTGTTCTCCAGGTATGACTCAACTGCTACCACAATTCAGGATTTTAATGTCTGAATTATGTCCCACGCCAGCGTTCACGCAACCTACACTTCCTAGCCTACTTTTCCATTGAAAATCAGTCTTTTTGGGTAGAAACCGTAAACAGCTCTGTTTTTACCGCGCGCTGTTCAATATAGTGACACGTTTCGAAAAAAAGAAGGGTTGTTTATCTGTCAACAAACCTAAAGCACTATAAAAGACAGCAAGGACAGGTCTGAAAAAATGTTTGGCGAGAGCAGTAAGTTGTCATACATATTGGGCTTAGCATGGATGGAAGAACGTCAGGAATAACCTTGACTTGTTGGAGTATCCGCTAGGTAATGGTCTGGGTCGTGATGTGGACAAATAATGGAGCTGCCCATCCTGACGCCCCGGGATAGCTCGCGTAACATTTTGTGTTTGGACTTGTTCCTTTGTTAAAGATCGCATAGTCACGTCGCCGCTAATAGCACTTGCTATTGTGCTCGCAACTTGTGGTTTCCATTTACCCTCTTGTCCTTGTTGCTTCGCGATGGCTACAACTCCGAACCCAATCCTATCATGATTTGATTAACAAATTAAGCAACCATCTACGGCTTCATTATTTCGCGTTCAAATATAGAAACGGTAATGGCTAATTAAAATTTAATTAAATTTTATCGCCCTAAATGAATTATTTCGGCGTTCCCAATACTCCGAGCGTCCTCCTGGTAAACTATTCAGAGATCGAGTCGAGGATACGGGATAGCTGATAACAGTTTTCCGCTTGACGTCACCTCCACGTGTAGCAAGTGGGAATCTCGCTAATCGATAATCCTCCTATAAAATAACTGGCTACCGCTGGTTTTCATTCGTGTCACAAACAGATAATAATTGAATTATAACTTTCACAAACAGGACTTCCACCTTGTGGGAATTAATAAATCTTTCATTTACTGTAAGTATTCAAATTAGTTCCACTTTGTCTATACAATTTAGGATAATGAAGTCAAGAGATAAGAGCAACTGACAAATAAATTAACAGGTTTCGCACGTAAACATTATGTGTTATACGCAACCTTGATAAAAACTGGAGACGAATCTGCTTGGGAAACTTTTAGATCTATTTTGCAATTAGTATTTTCAAAGTAGCTATTTTACGAGTTTAAAATTACTGGACGATTATCTATGAGACTTTCCATTATGCATACATAATAAACACAGAGCAATTTCTTCTAAGTGTTACTTAACATTCTTACTAAATCGGAGGATGGCCATTAGGCAAAGATACAAACTTTTTTTTTGCACTACTTACTATGCAACCTATTGTGCAATGACAAATAAATAAACAAAACAGCAATTTTATTTATATCTGTGTTTTATATAATCTTCTGCATTAATTAATTTTTATCCTTCAATTTTAACACGTAGGTGAAGATATTTTATATTTAAATTTTAATTATTTCAGGAATTAAAAATTAACATAACTGGTCGTGGATGGATAATTTGCATAGCTGTGAGTCCATGATAAAAACTGGTTTTTAATCGAACGTAAAAAAATGAACTACGAACAAAGTTCAGGCACTGTATAGTTATGCATTCAAAAGACCGATATGTAAATTGCGTCAATAATGCTCCGAAATTTATTCCTTTCTTTTAAATAGTAAATATCTGGTAGCAGCTTTCTAATGGAGAAATTAAAGCATAGCCTTGATTTCAAATTCGTTATTAAAATTAAGACTGAATAATAAATACATTACGCTGTTTTGTTCAAAGTAAAAATTATTCATCATCAGCTACTAAGCACTTCAAGCAGCGACAATTCCGGAGCTATCGACTTCGTTTAAAAATTAAAACGAAACGCTAATATCTACCTGTTAAAAGACTACTGTTCATAGATTGACATCTAAAAATAGTTTCTGATTAATCATAAAGTTAGAATATAAGAACATTAAATAATTTACAAAATAAATAAAGTTCGACTATTAAGGAACACTAGCAATCGTTCTACATATGTAACACATACATTGTCTTTCAACTGCGATTGTTAGCGCACACCGGTATGCTATTTTATTAGGTTCAAGACAAACTAAATTAGCCTAATGAATTGGAAAATTTATTATTTACGAAAATGTATGGCCCCGAGCTACATTAATATATTTTTTTCACGTTGTAACCGCTGGGCGCTCTAATAAGCGGAAGTAATAAAAAGCGAATATAGCAACAGAGCGAGCTGTAAATACCTAAAATAGTCCGCAACCAATAGCGTTCAACGAGCTAGCTGAGCTATTCCAGAGGAGGGGTGGGTTAAGACTAAAACGATCAAAACAAAATAGAGGCACCACTAATGTATTTTTCAAAAACTCGCGAAAATTCCCCCGTGATTTGATAATCGCCACTTACATTGAAGAAAGGTGTTTTAAAAATAAGTCTATCAGATGTAGAAAAACAACATTGAGAGGATAGTTCTTCGTACCGCAATAAAATGTTAAATCTATGATTAAATTTAAAAATAAGGTACATAAGTAATTGAAGCGAACCCAATCTCAAACCCACGACGTGTACGCGCAGCGTTCACAGTCTAACGGATGTATTTTAAATTCGAATGTAAGCTTAACACACACATAAAATTATTATACATCAATAAATGGTAAAGCCGACATAAACAGTAAAATTAATATTGTATGTTTATGGACTTATTCGCACTAATAAATTTTGAATTGCGGCAAAAACCGTTTAGTACTTTACAAGGTTGTAGCTTATCTGTTGAATACAGTATCCTTCAAGGAAACATGCGACTCCAATCTCCAATCCATGCTGAGTGGAACGGTAGTAACGTAGGTAAAAAAGACAGACTACGAAAACGGCAACGAAATCGAAGTATCTCTCAAAGGGAATAAATAATACATAACGACTAAGATCTAGAAACCAAAATCTAGAAATATAAAGCCCTGAACGAACCAGACGCGCAGCGCTTTTGGTTTAAATCGGCTGGCTTAGCGATCCATCTCCAGTCCCAATCAGAACAATATGCAGGTACTGACTTGAAAAACATTTAAAATGGGGTGAACACGTGTAAGGACAAATTAATAACATGTGCTTCAAGACAGCACTCACCAAAAAAAGGCCATCTCCGTAGAAATCCACCAGATTGTGTTTTCCCCAGATTCCCACCGAATAACTCGAGGATTGGGAAAATAACAGATATGAGACAATCATTTAATTATAAATCTTTCATAAAAACGAGACCTGTGGTCTCCGAAAATTTCAATGGCAACAGAGAACTTTTTTAAGATATAGAAGGCAAGCCATTCAATTAGAAAAACGAAAATGGTAAGTCAAAACTGAGGATCGATAAACAGTTTCACCATCACAGTGGGACGACATTACCCTAGAAAATCTAAGTGCATAATGAAGTTACTAAGTAAGCGCGCTAGGACTCACGGAAAGAGTAGACGATACGGAAAATCCACCCGAAAACGCCTGAAAAACTAAGACAGTGCGAGATAAAACGCAGGAATAAGCCAAATAATGTAATACAGAAAATAAACTTGCAAATAAGGTCACACCTGAGGTGCAAGAGATACTGTCCAAAACAGGAATCCAGGTTCTATATATCTGTTATTGGCAAAGCCTGAAGCTTCGGCTAACCTAGGATTGCCTAGGCAATTTGCGAAGTGCTTCGGGCTTTGACTGTAACATATAACCAGTCAATCTGGGGATTGACTAGGCAATCTTAGGTTAGCCGAAGATTCAGACGTTACCGGTGACACATTCATTAAAAATCATTAACGGTATACGAGCATATACCTAACCTTCAAAACAAATACTTTGTATTTGAAATAGGTAAATATTGAACTGCCAGAGCTAATTAATCAAAATTACGCTTTCAGAGGGGTTTAACCAAATCAGAAGACATCATATTATACATGGGCGCAGCCAGGGAGGAGCAGGGGTTGGCAGTTGCGCACCCCTAAACATTTATAAAGAGCAAAAGAATGATTGCAATGCACATTCTACAAGATTTAAAAAAAGAAGCTATAATAAGTTATACATATGATTTTAGATAAAAATTAATGAAGAAGCACGCGCAAACGACTCAATCCACTGTATAGCGTACTATCGAGTTGTACATGTTACAACAAGGGTATTTCGTTCTGGAATAAGTCAGCTCGTATCCGTGGCAATAGCGTGATTCAAAACTAATGACAAAATAATAAAAATGGAAATATTATTTCAGTTCGAAACCAAACCAAATTCAATGAGCCCGCCAATTAATGGGTAATTGTAATTATATAATGCGCTTACAAACTGGTATTGTGATATTCATGGTGTAGTAGCGCAAATCTTCACTCGTATTTGTCCCTTAACAACTGTATCTGAATAGTAAATACACGCCAAATATCGAACGAGCACGTTTTTGCCCCACTTCCAATATCTGACTGTGTGTGTGCGTTCTGAGAAAAAAAGTTCGAAAACCTGCCATGACACCTGAAAGCTGTACAAAATACACAGTTATTTTAAATAATTTTAAAAATCAGGCGGGACTGTGGTACAAGGATCAAACATAACAAACACTACGGCTACATTGAATGTTTGGAGCAGCAGATTAAACTGCATCCTTTAAACAAAACCTAAATTAAGTGGCTGTTGAGAAAAACTACAGGTGAGGTAGATTACTAGGGCTAACATTGGTAAATAAAGCAAACGTAAGTCCTTACATCAAAACGAATATAACAACGTACTGTAGGGAATATACTATTTCCATGGCTTTTGTGCATAACGAGTAACCGAGTGATTTTTATATTAAAAGCTAGCACAGTAAGTATAAGTATATACGAAATCGAATATACAGGAAAATTTTTGCTGCTGTAAATTAATGAGACATATTTACACTAGCTTTTATTTATTTGGAATTCAAAATATAAGTTTTGTATTACCTATAGCAATGCTACTGGTCATATATGATATTGGAACCGTACTTTATATAGATAATTAAATGCCCTTCTAAACTTCTAGCATCCATAGGAACAATATTAAACGAGATATAAGCAGAAGCTTTTTTTTGGACACCATTTTAGAATAACAGGTATGCGCGAGTTTTAATCGCACTTGGATACAATGGAAGAAATAAATAAACATCACTAAATTTCAATACTTCAGCCCATATGGATAGACGTATAGGTAAATCGATCGATATCTTTGCCTTGATGTGTCACGACAAATGTTTCTATTTTCGTTACTTTATTCTCCAGACACGTTGTTGAATCGACCTTGAAACTAATCTCCATTAGGTGATATTATTGTTCCCGCTCTACAAAGCAACAAACAAAAAATCGCTTAATCGAACACCTACCTACACCCACTTCAACTTCTATCCCAATGTTCATCGACCTTGGTGGCTCAGGATTTCAATTTTATTTTCAATCAGTTGATATTCCAAACCGATTCATATAAATAAATTATACGTAAGTTGTGGTAGCCAGGAAGCGTGGAATATTGCCGTGCGCTACTGGAAATGTACTTCTTGCAGACACGTGGCTTCGTTAATTACTTCAGAGGTTCTGAATACTAGCCGAGTGGTAAACAAAATCTATAAAATTTCTACTTTGATGGGTTTTTCTCAAATGAATTTTAAATGTCTTACAAACCTTGGACTCGTTGTACTCAATAGCCTAATATCAAGCAAAGTGTAATGGAGACATTCGGCGAGAGCAAATTAAGAATTTCCAACATAAACACCATTCCTAGGAAATAAAATTTCTCAGAGGAAATTCCCGCATAAAAACGAACTAAATGTGTGTGGTTAGCGTTTGGCCGGAAGCCAAATTGGCGGCAACGTCGAACGCAGGCTTAAGCTTGTCGGGGCTCTGCAATAAAGTTTCCTACTCCATCCAACACATGTGCTCGCTTCTCAAATGCCTTGACCTTGCTCGTCATTGAGACGACGGAGCTATTATTGTTTTGCTACGAGGTGATTGTACCAATTTCAAACAATTACAAGGCCTTTATTTAATCGAAATGTGTGAAATTCCTCCGAGGCCAATAAAAGGCGCCATGCTGGAAACTCGAAGTATGAGAGATGGCGGGAGGGAGATGGAAAGAAAACCGGCCGACGACTAAACTGTAATAAAGCCAACAATATATTTCGGGTCGAATCGGCCTCTACACCTCCCGCTGCGCGTGGGCATTCCTTGTGTAAATCCTAACCCAGATATATCATTAGCATTTCCATGCCATAAAGGAAGCCCTGTTAGAATGGGAATGGTGCTTCCTCCACGATCAATATTAGTTTTATGACTACTTTAAAAGCGTTCGTTTGACAACTAAGGAACTAAGTTATGAAATAGAACGAACCATTTGCAGTAGATGACATTTTCAAGAATGTGGATAGTAATTATACTATAGGGTGTACAAAAAAAGTAGTCCAACGATAAACATTAAAAAAATCGTTGATTTTTGTTTCATTTGCGTTATAGTTGCATACTAATTATTTGATCACGTAGGCACGACTAGGTCATCATGGCACATGCATGAAGTTATTGCAATTGTTTATTGATATTAGTGAAGTGCCTGCCAAATTTCTTTGCAATTGTTTCTTTGTGGCCATTTTTATAGAGCTAGGAAATGACGTTTACTATAGAAAATCCGTCCAAGGATGGTATGCACACTACTGTTATTTAATTTTTAGCCGCTGAAGGACGCCAACCACTAGACATCCATGAGAGAATGAAAACTTCCGATGGTGACTATAGTTATTATCATATAGTAGCGGCTTAATAGTGCAGAAGTGACACGGAAGAAAGTTGACTAAAGACTTCGCTCATCCAGGACATGTTCGAGTTCCAACTTCTGATGAAAATGTGAGGAGTTTGAAAACTGCTTTAGGTGCAAATAGACGCATTAAAGGCACATAACTTTCTGAAATGATGAGCATCTGTACAGAAGTGTTCGTGCTATTATTCATACTCCTATTATAAAAAAAAAACATTAAAACAATCACTAAAGGGGCAGCGATTCACTTCGAACGTGGAAGTGCAGACTGCCATTCGAAAATAGTTTCATCAACAATAACAAGAAGTTTACCAGCAGGGAAACTGTAGATTAATACAACACTACGACTCATACCTTAATATTAAGAGGTTTTTTTTTAAATTGAGTTACTAGATATTATGCTACAGCCTCCAAAATGTTTCTATTGAACAATACACCCTATGTACAATAGTAATATGAAATGATATGAACGTGTTACGTGCTAAAAGCCTATTATACTAATGTTAGTAGATTACGTTATACAATATAGTCGTGAATAAACGATCAAGTGGGAAAAACGCAGTCAAAGCTTATGAAAATTAATATCCGAGTTACAAGGGTTTTTAAAAAATAAAAGAGGGTAGAAAAATAACAGATTTTATTATCAAAAACTGGTGACATAATTTAACTGTGCAAAAGGTTTTCGTGGTAAAAATGTGGTAATCTGGTAATTTCTCGTGCTTCGGTGATAGTATGTGTACTGGCCGAGCGTGCTTGAGGCAGATTTTAAAAGCGAGTATCACTTTCCGACAGGCGGAGATCCAAGTCATATTGACGATTTGGAACCACGGACAGCGATGCATAGTTTGTTGCCTGTTAAGTACAGGGTATGTATAGTTGTTTTTGCGTCTACCTGATTCTATTTTCGTAATTCGATATTATAGCAACAAGTATTAGGCGAAAGAAATGCAGTAGTTTGGGAATCTTTTCTTAAGAAGTTCTTAAGGAGATGTTGTAATTGCTTGCGGTCAAATGACAACTGGCGTTTAGTGGCTGTCAGACTGACAGTTGGGGAAACTGGGTCGACCTTTGGAGCGGGGGTTGCAGGTAGTTTGAGCTCCTCACGGGCTGGTCGTGGATGCCACAAGTGTAACAACTTACCAGATAAGTAAATTAAAGCTAATCTTATGATATTTCGCATATACCCAAAATTAAGAACAGCTTATAACCCATTAGTAATATTGACGTAAGAGTAAGTGGGGTACCCCGTGCGATTCTATTGCTTAGATAAATAATTGTCCCTATCAATACAAATAGTTGACCAAAACGAATATTGTTAATAAATCTAGTTAAAGTATTGCTTCTGCCATTTAAACTTTGAAGGTTCAAGGATTGTACTGTGCAGAATATATAGTGAATAAGTTTTCTTTACCTAAATCAGTGTGCTTGAGATTAAACTTGTTGGCGCTCAAATTTGGACATCTCATTAATAAAGAATACACGACGTCTTCACTGTAGCTAGATACGGGCCTCAAGTACACTTTTATATGGATCAATTTTTGAAAGTTAAAATATAGAAACCTGACCTAAAGTTAAGAAAAAAGCTAACAAACGAAAATATCGAATTTAAACCAGAGCTGCACAAAAGGTGTATATGAGACAAAGCCACATGAGGGTTAACTTATGAAATCGCCAAAAATTACTAGCGAGCTAGCTGAATGTCAAATTAACATTTCTTTAATATTTAACATTTTCATCTTGAAAATTAAAGACTACGTCGTAGGTTTATCTGAATTTTTCTTCATAAACTCACTGATAGGTTTTAGCGCTGGTGTAGTTAGTTATATATATTAAAAAAAAATAAACAGTTGGTTTTCGCATAAATAAAATGTATACTTTGCAATTATGTATGAGAAAATATCAATAGTAAACAGATCCAAAAGCAGTTTATATTGTAATGGTTTTGATTTGAATTATGTAAATTAAATTAAACTACGCGTAAAGCATATGTCGGTGCATCAACACTGTTTTTATTGAATTTTCTCGATGTTACCTTTCGGTTTCACCGGATAAAATGACCTTCAATATTCGCAATCAGGTCTACATTAATTAAAGTAGTTAGTCGTTGTTTCGGCTTTTGTTTGCTGCTTGTTCTTCGTCAATCATGGTTTCGAATCTGAACGGAAAATCTAACCTCCAATATTTGCACATGAGACGTATTTTCAAGGCTAATGCCACAAAAGGTGAAATTTATTGAGTTTTTTGTTTACATGCAAATTATTGCGTTTAAATTTCTCAAAATCAATACTGCGTTAAAAATTTGAGCAGCTTTTGTTAAGGAAAGTTTGCAAAAAATTTTATGTAAACGAAAGAAAGTCTAAACATTTTACCTTGAGTGGTATTTGAAAAGATTATTCAACAACACAAATATATGACTTTAATTTTACTGTGTTCGATGCCAAAGTTTTTTTAACGTTTTCCACTATTAATTCAATACTGGAGCTTCCAAAACGATTATTATTCATTTTTAAATCGACGCCGATTTGCAAAATTCACTTTTCATTTAAACCAATCTTGATCGCGTGAAAGCACTGGTGACATGTGGCGTTTTCAAGTACAGTCAATTCTGATTGGACGTTTCTGACAAATTGACCAATTTCGTTGGTTTGTTTATTAGAGTGCTGAATAAGCAATTTTATTGGAAACTAGTTGCAATTATCGACATGACCCCTGCGAACCGATCGAATAGCTCGTACTAAATTTGGAACCCTGAAAGCATAATTTACGAAGGAAATCCCTTTTGAGGAACCTTTGTGTTTAGCCTGCGCCCATAAAAGGTGAGGTACCCCTTTTAATTGCTACTTATACTGTTAGTTCCTGTTACATTATAATCCACTTCTATCGGGCAACCATAGTTTGAATTCGAATTTTAAGCCCTATACCCTCAGATATTTTTACATGTTATTTGCAATATTAATTACCTACCATTTAATCTTGTAACGTCTGCTTATTAGTTAGCTATGAACTAGTTTGTGATATTTAAAACTTCACACTGGAGAAAAGTTGTAATGCCACTATTCTGACAAACTTTAACCGTAACTACTGACACAAACTCTGCTAGGCTCTTCCAAGTGATGTCAAAAATGTATCCATAGTAAGTTGTTAATATGTTGGTGGCACTGTACGTCTATGTCAAATTGGAGGTTAGCAGGTTAGGTTTTGTGTCAGTTTTAACATACACTGACGTAAAACCTAACCTTCTAACATCGAATTTGACATTGACTTACAGTGCCACCAACATATTAACAGAGAATGTCAAAAAATTATCGCCTAATAATTTCAGTTAGGTTAGTCAACTTAAAAAAGATAATCAAGAAATTTTTTGTTAGCTTGGAAACCATACTAAAATTAATTTTTCTATTGGTTCTTAATTAGTGTCGTACGATTTTCTCTATGATTTCCTCGCTATGATATTGGGACCCAAGAAAATGAACTAAATTTTCTTTAACAAAATATAATTTGCATACCTTAGAGTGCTTTGTAGGAGTAAAGTTCGCCCATGTAATCAATTTTCCACATAAAACTCTATTCATCGGGAAACTAAACACATACACTTTATTCGTATTTGTGCTACTGCACCCACGCAAGGAACACTTACACGGTACAATAATATCACTACGTACATCTATCAAACACTCGCACAACTATGATATAATTGTTATATATAAACTGTTTTAAAGAGTACCAAATCGCGACATGCACCGATAACGAAGTTATTACACCAACTACCAACTATAATGTGCATTTAGCTACGTGGTTATTTGTCCAAGACTGGAACACTTCAGCAAATCACAAAGAGTTCACGAACGCATCAATTAACTTATGTTTTTAAACACAACTCAATGAGCGTTAAAATCGAAATGGCCAGCTCCTCAAAATCGACGAATTTTCTGGATTCAAAATTTGACGAAACTGACCCTAGCACAGTGATATACAGGGTGTTAAAAAAAGGGTAAATATTTACCCACTTATAGATCTCATCAATACAAACAAAAATGTCCTAATAAAAATGGGTCCGGAAACGCTTCGTTTCCGATATACAGGGTGTTAAAAGTTTTTTTTATGTTATCTAAAAACGCTTTGAGCGATTTTAATGAAATTTTTAGAGTTGGTTTATAACTTTATGAGGTATCTTTTGGACCTATTACAATTGATGTAGTAATTCCAGAGGCGTGCCCAGGGAGGCATAACGATTAGGTTTTTGCACAAAATAAATAACACCCACGAGATTTTTTGCAATTTTTATATATTTTTTTAATAAAGCAACTAAAAATGCAACTTTTTTGTCTCCTGAGATTTTTTCAGATCTCGCTTCGTTTTCGAGAAAAAAATTAAAGCCCATATTTTTGCACGTCTCTGAACCTGTTAAGACAAAAACTAAAATGCTTCAATGTTTTGGCACACTTAGATTTAAATTATTTATTCCAGGGGTGGTTGTTTTTTTTTAAACTGTAACTCTATCTCAGAAACAAGGCATTTCCGGACCCATGTTTATTGGGACTTTTTTGTTTGTATTGATGAGATCTACCTATAAGTGGGTAAAATATTTTACCCTTTTTTTTTCAACACCCTGTATAGACAGTGATGACAGTGACATAGACTACAACCCGATAAAAGTGTTAATAGAAAGTGATCACGATACATCAAGCGAGCCAGAACTAACTGACGATGATGAAGAAGATCTTGACAATAATTTTAATGTTTTTAATGGCCACTCTTGTTCGAACAGCGAAATTGAAGAAGCAGCTACTAATACATATAATAAAAAGGAAAAAGTTATTTCTATGGCTAAAAATAAATATTAACTCTTAAACGTTTTTTTTTATTTCAAGGGCTGTATTTTAGCTTTTTCACATCTATAGCTAAACAAATTTTTGTTTTGTTTTCATTTTACCGAACTGTACCTATACACGTAACAATTCATATGTGTGCAATTTTACTAATTAATAATAAGTTTTTCTTCTGTATAATATTAATAATTCCAGCCCCCTTTTCCTTTTTTCTAATATATTTTTGAGTATAAAACATACGTAGTACTGTAATTACATATAGTCCATGCTGGAATAACAGATTACGAATCATTTTATAACACTGGTACTGCATCAATGCCCTAGAATTGGCGGTCCGTAGTTACGGTTTAAATATTACATTTTCATTCAGTTAAACATTTTTGCTTTGAAATATTGTAAGCAAGTGTTCATGTAACTTTTGCTTGTTGCATGTATATTTGCTAAACTTTGAAAACACCTTAGCCCCTTTTGGATGAAGTGATTTGCACACTGGTAACGTGTAATTAGAACCCTATGTGCACACATTTGATTCAAGTCACATTTTGAAACACATCTGAAATAGAGCGTTGACTTACGAAATCGTAATAAAACATTGAATCCTTGAAAGTTTAAAACTTGTTTAACTTAGTATTAGTTTGATTTGAGTGACTATTCAATTCACCTGTCATCAAAAAGTGGCCAATGAAAATCCAGAATTCTGACGTTTCTTGACCAATCAAAAAAATATCAGTGGATATATCTTCCTAGAAGGTATTCAAGTGACTATTTTTAACAAATGCGATTTTTATTAGAAAAAGTCAATATTAGTGTTCTGTTACTATAGAAATTGCGTAGTTTGTTGCTAGATTTACTGAAAACTAATTTGAAAAGGTAGTTTGGTTCATTAAATAGTCCCTCGAATACCATTCTTAGTCAAAGTTAAGTAGATTATTTTTGCGGTGGTATCACTACTCATGTCCATTGCGCTTGGGATTAGGACGAGTGCTGTCGCACTCGTCCTAATCGTACCAAAGCGCAATGGACATTCGTGACACCACCACAAAAATAGTCGACATAACTTTGACTACTCATGGTATTATAAGTGAATATTTTTTTTTAATTTTTAACTTTCTGAAATTACAGAACCTTTAAATTTGCATTTTACTTAATTTATATTTTGAAACAGCACTTCAGTTGGGATAACATTAAAATTAGGTGAATTTCGAATCTTTTCCATTTTACATCTTGTCGATAATTTATTATTTAAGTATAGTTATCAAGTTTGATGGTGTGTTATGTATTTACATTTGCATGGAGTTCGTAGGATATATTGTGTTTCTGATAGAAGCAATTTATAACAGTCATTAGGGAACTATCCACTTGTAAAAGCCTTTGACTGGTAAGTTGTTCGATTTTGTGCGCACCACTATTCTGTAACAAATTGGTGTTGAGCTTTTTAGTGCGATCGGTCTTGTTCCTGGCGCCCTTATAATTTCAACTTTGTTTTAAGTCAAGAAAGGCAGCAGCTAGACCGTACCCACCCTTTGAATTGGCACTTCCTTTGTAACACCAACGTATTTGAAACCATAATCTAACTTCTAGCTATTTCATAGACTGTGTTCTGTGTAGGTATGTATATAGATTTCTGCATTATGGCTTGCAACTTATAAAAAAAAACTTATAGTATGTTTTAAATTTTTAAAATGATGTCGTAACCTCTAAATGTACTGAAATGAAATGGTATTTATGTAATACTTTGTCATGAACAGAAAATAAAATTACTATTCTGGTCGCTCAATTAAACTGCTTTTCTCTACAGTTTCCACTTATTTTTTATTATAATTTGGAAAACTAAATGCATATTTAAATTAAAAATGTATGATATTTGGTTACAAACCTTTCATGTCAACTATCATATCTAGACGACGCCAATTACATTTATTCCTGGACGTAAAACTGAGGTAAAGCACATTATGCTGATTTTCTGCGATTTTCATGGAAGTACAGACTACAAGCACTGCTCAAATTATATATTTTTTGTTACTGTAATGAGACCCGCGGAAACATTAGCTGGAAAACCAGTAGCGAACTAATAAGCTGGTAATACAATATTCGTCTACGTAGGTTTATAAATATGTATTATATTACATTAGAAATCGGAAGTAAAAGGTCAATTATAATTGCAAAGCGCAAGTAATGGCAAGAAAATCGACTTATAATCACATTTAATGTAAATCGGTACCGCTTACTTAATAGGAAACGTACGCGAAAGCAGATAATTCTGGAGCAAATAGTTGTGGAATTGTGAGAACTACGAAAACACGGTCGGTTGAGCAAACACAAACAAGGTTACTTCTGGGAATTCACACAAGCATAGAACATCACCGCCGAGTTCCATCCAACGCAGATCCGGCGCTTCGGTTGAAAACTCGCAGATTAAATCGTGCCGGGAGCGCTGCAGGAAATCCTAGAAGCGGCTCAAAAATAGCTTCGTTTAACAGCCCAACGCCGGCGTTGCAGGAAGAGACAGTCGATAGCTGGTGACCCGCCTCATGAAGTCACTGAAGGGTCAAAAGAATCAAGACAATGATCGCGTGTGTTCAGGAAGTTATCAATCACGAAGGAGCCGGGCTCGGAATTTTCAGAGCAGCTCGAGCGATGGTTTATGAGCGTGCTTCCTACCAAGGCCAGCGGTTCGCTTTCTCAAGCAGGTAGATTACACAAAATGGCATCAAAACAATAAGAGACTCACCTTTGTCTGCGGGTTCCGGAGAGGTGCAGCCGAGGGCCGGGTCCGGCTTCCCTGTGCGGGTCTTTCTGCTGGTTACACCTGCCGTGGGGTTGCCGTTGACGCCAGAAATTCCTCGGACGACGCGGCTCTAAACAACGCCGTCAATTAGTTACCTGGCACTTAGCTGAGATAAATTAAAATTATAAAACCGGATTTCGTGGCGCGCTGAATGCTCGTTTACGCGGATAAACACCGAAGCGTGAAATCTGTGGTTTCCGGAAAAAGTTCCCGGCTTAATCTTCCGCACGTCAAGTGCGTTGCTTAACAATTACGTAATATTACTCACAAGTGGACATGCAATCACACACATCAACACACGTTTTGGGGCAACAGTGTGTTTTCAATTATGCGTGTCATTTAGCGGTTTGTTTGGACGGATACTTTATTGAACAACGTCAAATACAAAAGGTGTTCCAAAAGTAAAATGATAAACTACGAAAGGTTATAGAGGACACCAAACTGAAGATCTTTAGGATGCGTGGGGGAAGTGTAAAAGTTTGGTTATTGCGAGTGCAATAAGAAATACGCTGTCCGTGGGATGAAGGGAGTTTCAACTCGTGCAAATTTAACAAAGAAGACGTCAGTCGCACGCAGCCTCTGCCGGAGGCTGCACTTGCCGACTCGGAAAGTAGTACGCGAATTAGAAGCAGCTTAAAAGAGCCTTGCAGATAATAAACGCTGCGCACAGTTGTAAAGTGCAGCAAACAGCGGTTTCTAGGTGTACCAATTCGTACACACTTTTTTTTAAAGCGCCCTTTTGGAGACTCCGATTTGCGCGGAATCAAAAAGTGCCTTTGCCACAGGACGTGAAGTCACAGAGCAGTTTATCAATCGAAGACGTGCCGTTTTCAAGAGTAAGGCGCGCAGTTCCAAGTAAAGTGTTTTCTGGCCAGCTTAATAAAGTTGCATTCAACTGCGAGCTTTTGCAAGCGCGAAGGAATTTCTTTCGTCTTCAAATAATATGTGTGCAGCTTATACTTTAAGCAGAGCCGGATTCATATAAGTATCGGCTATAGGCAATTTTGACATTGCGTTTTAGTTCAAGATACTTTGAATTTTGCGTCTTTAAAAGGCAATTGTTCCAACATTCCTTTGAGACGTTTTTACTAATGTTTTGTATAATGCCAGTAGATCTAGCTCTCGTACCTCGTACCTAGTCTGTATTAGGATTGAATCCTAAGTTTATTTCATTTGATTTGATTTGTGTTTTTATAGGTTTTTTATTTGTGTTTTGAAGTCAATAGATTGATACAAGCAAAGTGGTTTTTCTTGAGCGTTGTTTTAAAGTCGGTTTCAGTTCGACAGCCTACAAGAGGGAAACGGATTCATGTTTTGGCAGATAGTGATCTGCCCAAGCCGCTACTTGAGATGTATTAAGAGTTCACTGAGCTAGTCAAGGGTTAATAAGGACAAATAGTTCTTTAAATATTAAGGCGTACGAGACGTTTTGTTAAAATTTAAAGTAACGCGTGAGGGCGGAAACCCCATGTACTATTATACTTATACAATGTGCTGGCACTCGCTCCCTTATATTGTAACCACAATATTATCGTATGTAAAGTTGAGCCTCTTCCAAACGTTCAAGCGAAATGTTGCCAAACGTGGAGATAAATACGCCCATTGAAACGCAATGACAACAGATATGGACCAGTTCAATGATTTCCCATGATACCTGCCCAATTATAAATTATGAACTAGTATTGGCTCCTTCTAATAGCAGTCGCACGAAGATTTTCATGGTCCCGAATGTGACTATGACAAGTCTTTAGTAGTAGATAAAACTTTTTCGTAGAAGTTCCGTTCTACCAGGATATGGCGCAAGTACTAACAGCACACGTTTACAGACGGCTCATAATCTGCAAGGCCCGACTCTTGCACTCAGTGAAGATAGTAAGTGTAATTGATCGTGTAGTACTCGCTAGATGGTGGGCGCAGACAGCGTCAATGTGCTGTGCAATCGCGCAAATACTTGTCGATTATTTCTACTTAAGAGCACCTGGGCGCATGTTGCTTGGGGCGCAAAAGTAAAAACTCCTCCCGGTACATGAAAATTGAAAAAGAAAAAAACAATCAATTATCTTTTTTAGGAATTAATATAGTTATTCAACTTCAGTTAGTACCACTAGATGATTGACATATGGTGTAGCAGTTATGGCATTGTTATTGCAAAAATTTTGCTACCTTCGTGGTCTTCATTATAAGCTTCCCCGTATTATTTTGTGAAAATTGCAAAGGTCAATTTTTACGAATCCGACACGCCATCTATGTTCGAATGATCTACAAGTACTAACATATACAAAATGACAATCCTTACATATATATACATGTGTTGTGTCTGTCACCATTTAATCGTCAACGATAGAGCGCAGTTCGTTCGCAATCGGCAATGCTCCCTTATGTCGTCACTGGGTCACTCGTAAGGCAGCGATATGCAAATATGTTAGTTGTGCGTCTTTAGACGAGCGGCTGCAGCTTTATGTTTCAAATGTTATGTTATATGTTATGTTGCAAATGTTATCTTTATTTTCAGTGTTTGTATATGTTTAGTTAATATTTACTCTCATTTCTCAGCGAATTAATAGTTTTTCCCCTTTTGCGTCCAAACTTACAACTTATGTTAATATATAAAAACAAATATTCTGGACTGATCGATTCATCAACGCCCAACCTAAACCCATGAACGTAGAAATATACAATTCAGGGAGAATATTTCTTCTATGATGTAAGCATCCACTGCGAATGGATTTTTCGAAAATCGACCCTTAAGAGGTCGAAAACTGTAAATTTAAAATTTCATGAAAATCGATCTATACATGAGATAAATACGAGTTTAAGTTTTGAGTAGAGCAACAACTCCTATTTAATTTATAGGACCGATTTTATTTAAAATTACTATATTAGCAGCAGCTTTTTAACCACATTATTAGTAATTAGTTTCATTTACTGAAAGTCAATTACATCTTTCGACACTAATGGCGTTGTTGACAAAAGCAGTAGTCAGCAATAATGTCACAAAATGTATATCCTTGAATGTGGTCAGTGCTCCATTGCCTAAAATTGTGAAAAATGCTAGACTGACCTTCAACTTTGCGTTGAAGTAATAGCAATACATTAAGTTTCAAATATATGAATACAGCAACTTCCGACAACGGAACTTTACACTATTTGGAAATCATAATAGAAGAGATACATTGCCCCCCCCCCCCCCCATGAATTATGTGTGCATTTTGTGATTTTGTGAGAGCACTATTTAATCATAGTTACAATTACTTATCTGAATCTAATGTACGTTACAATGTCAAATCATATTTTCCGACACTTGTTTTGCCATTTGTGCTAAGCCAAATTTGTGGTTTCAGTTGAGATCCAACCCATATTTTAAATTAACCCAATGAATTTTTTACATTTACGATTTGTTCCAGATTGATTCATCAATACAACGTAATGTTTTAATTTGAGTAACAAAGGGCAATATTTAAAACATTATTTGTTTTTATGCATGCAATATATAAACAATAACTTCTATTTGCTAAGCAGAAAATTAGCTCCAAGGTCAAAATAGTCTTTATACGAGTATTTAACGTAATACAAATTGGTAATGTTGTAGTATTTACTTCAGCACTCTTTTATTTTGCGTTTGTAAATATTGTCACCTCTCACTTATTAGTCTTTTCATGATTATAAGCGTTTGAATAAATCAACAGATTAAGAGCTTTGTTGCTTGGGTCGTTGCTCATTTATTTTATTATTGCCCAACTGGTACCGCAGATAGTGCACTATCGTGCTCCGGCGAAATTACCGCTCACCCTTGACCTTCTACGCACTTAAACAATCAGTGATCCAGGAAGCGCACCTGGATAGCCATGGGATGAACACTTCCCACAAATGGCTTGTGATTTTGGTCTGTTGTGGGGGCAGGAACCGTAGATGCAAATAACACTGACGTGAGTTGGAGTTGGAACTCATTGGCCTAATTAGCATTCGGCTAATAGACGCTAGATGTGCGGTAAGCATCTGTATTGCAGTAGTTTTATAGGTACATAAAATCGGTGCTGCACGTGAAAATTATCCCTGATCGTGACACCCTACTAGCTGCTACGTGGGAGTGCTTCAAAGGTCAAAATTCCCCTATAAGTACTATCATCCCGAAAATGTAGTGCCTGGTTATGGAATTTAGCTGTTTGGGCTTAAGGACGAGTGTGTAACGCTATACCACACGAAATGCGGCAATGCGGAATTTTTGGGTGAATCGCCAGCCGGTAAATTTATGCATGAGACCGATTTAAATCCAGAATAAAATTAACCCCGAACCCCGAATCTGTGTGCCTACGTTATTAAACACGAAAAAATCTGTATAACTACTACCATTCTTAACATGTTTTTTTGCAGTTTTACTGTTTTGCTGTAAATCAAATTCGAAGCTGATTTGAGCAGTTTAAATAGGTTTATTTTAAATTCTGCATAAATTAACCCCTACATATGGAATTTAGGTTATTGATGCATCATCGGAGGTAGATTTCCAAACATGACTAACCGAAACTAACTGGAAAGGGTTCACAATACCGAATGAACTCCATAATTCTGGGAAAATTCTATGAACGATGATTCACTCGAATCGCTTAGCCATTACACAATAACGCTGGCTGGCATGCATTTGTTGAACAACACGCGAAATTGCATGCTCGTATTTCAGGAAATCAAACCACTAAATAAGAAACGATCGCTAACTTAAATAATAGATAAACATCCATCCAAGCAAAAACCCGACCTGCAGGAGTTTGGACATGGTAAATTAAACTACCATTAGCTTGAAACCGCACGATTATGCGACTGCCAATAGGGAAAATTATTACCGCGAGTTCAAAATTAAAGTGGTCCTAGAGCTCCGACTGCACGTAGGCTGCAGCTGATTTCCATTTTAAGCAGAACTGGTAAGACGGTACAAGCGCGCTTTAATTTATTCCATTCTCGTTTATGGAAGTAACGACTCATGCTCCATTAATCTCGGTAGTGGGCAAACCAGTTTGCGTTGGATTTATGCATAACTTTACGCTGGTACTTATTTCTTATGGATTTATGACTTTGTAAATAATATTGCTGCTGTTTACTTATTCGAGAACCAGACGATTGTGCAATGAACTGAAACCGATTACCGTTTACTACTAGCCTGCAATTATAATTTTATAGCTATTTTTATTTTCGCTTTTTTAGTGATAATTATATGCCACGAAACAAGGTCATCCATTTGCAAAAAGCCAGTTTTTCTTCGCCTTAAAAAAACACTGCTTTCGTATTAACTTATGCAAAAAGGTCATTAACCAAGAACACTTCCGGATAAAATGTTTGATCTCTCCGTATAATGTATGCTGCTGAAAATGCCCCCATCACGAAAATGCACTTCCACCAGGGATTTGGGTTTATACTTTTAAAACGGCAAATCGATGCACCCAATTGTTTTGCTGAGAAATTTAACATATCGATAAGCTTACCGCAAAAAAGGCCCCAACAAAATAAAGAATAGCTACTAAATATACTGGACAAAACCAAAATAAGCACCACAGGATTTCAGAGTGTCTAGCAGATATAGTATTCAAAATTCCCGTATAATTCCCGTATTTTCCCGGTCATTTTATTAGGATTCCCGGATACCTTCTGGTCTTCCGGTCTGACTTTTTCGGGTATTCATTAAAAAAAAACAAAAACAACAACGACCTGTCTTCACGCGTCCCATACATTTTTGCAATTATTCCGGATAATCCGAAAATTTTTACGGAAATTTCGCTTATTATTTCCGTAAAATGGCAAAAATTACTGCAAATTCCCTTTGATAAAAAAATTCCCGGTTGCTTACGAAATTCCCGCATATTTCCCGCATTTTCAAGGGCACTTTCAAATTCCCGTATAATTCCCGGTTTTCCAGGAATTCCCGGTCGCTAGACACCCTGGATTTGCTTACCAAACCGAATATGAATCCATCAGTTTTAGCCTACAATTCCATTTCAGTATATTAAATCAATCATCTAATCAGTTTTAACTAAAATTCGGGGTGCTGAAGCCTAGTGGTTTGGCACACCGTTAACAACGTACTGAATCTGTTCTACACTCATTTATTTAAAAAGATCGGTCAATACAAAATTCCAGCACATCCTTAGTAACAACGTTCGTTCAATTGCGAAGGATCCTACGAAGAAAATTCAAGCAAGGATTGGCATTCAAATTTTAGCAAGAAAGTTGTGACCTTTCTGTTTTTGGACATGAGCTGGGCCACCTGCTACATCCACAGAGAAGAACCAGCTATGTGAACAATTCCGCCCAAGTGATTTCCAAAACAAGATATTCATTAAAGGCAGGTGATGCGGCAACGAAGTAACATTTGTCTTCAAAAGACAACCTATCTAGATTTTTACATTCTGATGTAGTATACAGTGTGTCCCAGATCGAGTGGGATTGCATGGGTAACTTTCTTATCATTGAAGATGGAGATTTGATTAAATGGCCAATGTTTTGCAGTTTCACTGATTTAAATTCTGCTTGAAAAAATTCAAAATGTTGAACAAGTCAAAAGTTATTAAAAAAACTAAAAACTTTCGTTTTCTTGTATTTCAAATATCTTTGTAAGTATAAGAGATACGAAAAAACGTTTTACATAAAAGTCGCTGTAAGCCTATTTGATTAAAATGTTTTTGTTTGTTTGTTAATGGACAAGGTCTAGGCATGCAGAGTACCAGGTACCTTAGCCACCAACATGTAAAAACAATTAATTTTACTGGTATTTTTAATTCAAACATAAGTTATCTTACATCGTTGAAAAGAGAATAAAAACGTATTTTCAGTAACCTAAAAATCAAATATGGCGCCCATATAACTTAAGGAAGTTGATACGAGTACCTACCTCAAAAGCAGCCATCTTGAATTTTTGTTCGATATCAACTTTAAATTGGTCTCATCGAAAACAATGACTTTTATATAAAACTTTTTTTGTATCTCTTATACTTACAATGATATTTGACTTACAAGAAAAATTTTTTTAATAACTTTTGACTGGTTCGACATTTTGAACTTTTTCAAACAGATTTAAATCAGCATATGCAACTGCAAAACCTTGCCCATTTAACCAAATCTCCATCTTCAATGATAAGAAAGTTACCCATGCAATCCCACTCGATCTGGGACACACTGTATATTCGTCAAGGAATCAACAAAATCCCTAACAAATCACTATCAGCTTCAATTTTACGATCTATAATATCATAGGCGTAACTTGGGAGGGGCAAGGGCCCCCCCCCCCAAAATTTTGATTTTAAAGTGTAAATGCAGCATTTTTTGCAATTTAAATTTAAAAATTTTGTGAAGTCTTGATTTTGCCCCCCCAAAGTGATGCATGCCCCAAGTTACGCTCATGTATACTATAATAATATGCCGTCTGAAAATACTGTTTTTGTATACGCCCATATATCTAATACTTACTGTATTATATATATGGTATACGCCAAACCGGGCCCAGCTTGATAACAAACTGGTCTTCGCTGCGCTCTGCCATGATGAAATCTCCAGTTATCTCAGATGTTTTTATTGAGGATATAACATTGAAGTTCATTCTGATAAAAATGCAGATAACTAATGTGCTAAAATTAAAAAAACAGAAAAACCCATTAGAAATCATCGCCAACTAAAAAGGAAAGCTGTCTTTTACGACGTTGTGTAAATTCGAAACGATGTTGAGAGCAGAAAAAATCTTCCAAATTCTCTAGGTTTATGACGGCCACCTATGGTTGGTTAAGTTTCATCGTGTTAAAAGAATGACACGGTGCTGAGGAATAAGTAACTAACTAAATATTTAAATACGTATATACACCTGCCTGTTAATGATCATTAGTAGCAATCAGCCGCAGATTTTCAAAGCATATAAACAAAACGAGAAACTATTAAGTCCGTACAAACGCAATAATCATTAAATCCGCTTATTGAATGTGTACTTGCGATGCAATCCAGTACTAGTTTGGAGTTTGAACCGGTTGACCGTTTTGGCCAAAATGAGTTTTTATTGTGAGATGATTATTTTAACGAAAACACAATGTTTATAGAATCGTTTCCTGCCATTACTACCAATTTACCTCGTTCAGTTTGAAATTAGAAAAACACCCTAAACAGTGTCGGGGACTTCACAAAGGCACAGGTTGTGTTAAATAATTGACACTTCGGCCCTCATGAAAAAAATCATCATACGTACTCGCACTAGTTCCAGAAACCGCATCAAAACGTAGGCAGCTTCTCCTAAATGGCAATCGTATTTTATCTAATTGAAACAACAGAACGACATGTCCGGGCAATTTTATGTGAAATATGACCTCAGCTCAGAATTGCAAATATTTACTTTATTAATATAAGCTGAGATATGAATTACATACACATACATACAAACAATACCCGAACAAATTAGGCACGAGCCAAAACAAACACAAACAGTAAAATTTTAACACAACAACATAACAAAACCGATTGAAACTCTATTTTTACGCCAAAATTCTAGGTAATTCAAACACGTAAGCTGCACACATTTCTATGTTGATATTGATACAGCCGAGTAAACGTTGTAGTTTGAGATAAGAAGCACAATATGTAACAAGGAAGATTGATAATTTTAGAAGTTCATAAAGGATAGCATTTTCGCATAAATATCTAACTAGAAATATCTAAATAGGAATCGTGGAGCGATGAAACAGCTTCTTTGTGTTGTTTTAAAAATGAACTGTTTACAATGAATATGTCAAGGTGATAGTACGATAAGTTGTCAGTCCGATTGAATCATTCCAATTCATAATAATATCGAACTCACTAACTACTCGGTTCTTTTTATTTGTTTAGGCCTATAATAGCTCTTCGAGGCCATTTGTTTCGATTTTACTTATCATGGCTAAAAACTCTAATATAAGAACAGAGAGTGAGATTATACAGGGTAACAACAAATAACCTGTGGCTTACGTTTACGTCATATCAATTTCAGTTTTCAAGATATTATCCATACTTTTCTAACACGGGCCGCAATAAACAATAACTTATTGAAAAGTAGCATGATTTTGATAAAGCTTGGTATAAAAATTGTTATACATGGTTTTTCGTTAACAATCAACATGTGTTGGATCAGACTTAGCTAACCAAATTTCGGTGGTAGTTAGCGCAAATGAACATTGGCTTGTTGAGAATACTGAAAACCTTGAATTATGTATGTATTACCTACTATATCCTGAGGTTATGTGGAATTTTTTAAATGTTTTTTATGTTACACAATTTTAATTGTTATAAATAGAACGCCTTATATCGAGAGATCAAAAAAAAACTGTTCCTCAGCGGGCTGTGGAAATTCAACGTATGAATAATATGTTGGTGACGCTGTACGTCAATGTCAAATTCGAGGTTATCAGGTTAGGTTTTCCGTCAGTTTTGACACAAAATGACGCAAAACCAAACCTGTTAACCTTGATCTTGACATTGACGTACAGGGTCACCAACATATTATTCTTACGTTGAATTTCCACAGCCCGCTGAGGAACAGTTTTTTTTTGGATCTCTCGATACTTATATTGCATTAACGATCAGTGGCGGCTCGTGGGAGTATTGTTATGGTAGGTCCAACTGAATATAAAATGCATTTTCCGCCCCCTCACAGACAAAGACACATTTCGACATCCCGCGATCTAAATACATACTCATATTTGGCATATAAATTGACTAAAATGAAAAAACTACCAAATTTTACAGACTAAAAAATATCATCCAAAATAATTATTAAACCGAGTAGTAATTAATACCATAATATAATAATAACTATTAATTCATACAAATAAATGTGATTAAAGTAACGTTCGAGTTTGTGACCTTACGTACGAATGAAATCGCAGAATGCCTTGCGTACAAATGAAGTCACCCTACGTGCCAAAGTTGGTGGCATCAAAATCCATAACTCGAGACGCGCGCTATCGCAGCCGTAGTCGAACTGTTTTAAGCAAACGCGAAGTAGCCCCGCCCCAATTCAATGCTAAACAGCTCATCTTTGAACCTAAGTCGTCCTCCACCGCTCTCGGCTCGACTTCGATTTTGGCCCAATGCGCTGTGAAAGTTTATCGTGCAGTTTATATTCATAAAATAAAAATACTGATGCTTTGTTTAAGCTTTAAAATGAGAGGAATGATAAAAATAAGTGCAAAATATTTTTCTTTCGGAATATAAAAATCATGACTTACAGCTACAGAAAAATGGCATTTGGTCATTTCTGAATTGTATGTTTGTGAACTACGAAATGACTTGCATCTTCATTTTCGTGGCAAGAGTATCCAAGACTTTTGGACATCCGTTACATTCGCCATATCTTTATTTAAACAAATTACAACCTTTCAAGATTTACACCAACTGATTTATATTTATTAGTAAATAGAGCATCCATACAACAAGTTTTACTTTATACAGAGAATCTCATAGGTATGTGGACGGAGAGTAGTTTTTCACTTCGGCAATATATTAAGATTTTGTTTTGGAGAAACAAATAGGTACACCCTGTGTGCAATTTTAGGATTATTGTCATTTATACAGGGTGCGCACATATAGAGTATTGCACTAAACAGTTTTTTTTATGAAACACTGTATATTTTGACAATTTTTGGAAATCCACTTCCATGCTGATCAAACTGATAGCAAATTATATCGGGTTATTTTCAACCATTTTTCTTCTAGAGAGTTAATTGCAAAAAAAGGCCCATTGCAGACCCTGTAGCTGCCAAACTGTTTTAAGATTTTGATATCGGGTCGGGTGCTCACAGAATTTTTTTTTTAGTGCAAATTCCATATATGCTTAGCAACACCGCTATTTGTTTTTTTAATATCGTGGTTTTTTAATTTCGCAAAACTTCAAAAAACTTTTCTTTCGAAAAAAGATAAAAAATGTTGACATTTACACGACCTAAATCGGTTGTCAAAGTGACTGTTTTTTATTCACTGATGTAAGTCTTTTACAATCTAGAACAAAAAAGACTTTTTACGTTCAGCAATTTTTGATTAAAGAAGAGGTCACAATGTAGACAAATTTTCTTTGAGTTTCCGCTAATGTGGAGCTGTGCAGTTTTAGAAAAAATGCGATGCTCGTATAAAAAACTCATTCTCGAATGCAAAAGTAGCATTTCGCAATCTAGAATAAAAAATAACTGTTGAAGTACAACATCTTAAACCGCAAGACGGCAACGATATACTCGTGACCAAATCACAAATGGAAGTGCCACTTGATGACAGCTTGGCTGGCGAAATTCGTGTTTAGCAGTTGTTAAATATTTGCGTGGCGAGGGTTTTAACGAATTGTGATATTTTCAAACCACAGGCTCCAGCAGTGTTTTATACAACATCTTGTATATTCTCGTCTTGGTGGATGTACATTTTTCGCGAGATTTTCATAGGCCAGTTTGTACAGGACAAAGTAAATACCAAAAAGTTTAATTACAACAAATGTTATTTTGATGTTCGGATATTAAAATCGGTAAAATAAAAACGTTGGAGCTCTATAAATGTTTTCTTACTTACATAGCCTTGTGCCATAAGAAAACTTATGAAAATCTGCATCCACCAAAACCAAAATGTACAGGGTGTTGTATTAAAAAAAGGAGGTTTTTTAAGTTTGGCAAAACCCAGTATGTATATTAAAAACCAAAACAATTTTTGCAGAGATGTACAGGGTTATTCATTATAAATTACCCACCCCTTATCATAGTTATTATTGTCTATAGAAAAAAAAGTTTTAAATAAAAGTTATGTGGTTATAACTGAATTTTGTTAAAATGCTATCAAAAGTACAGTGGCGTGCATAATTAAGGGGATACAAAAAAGTAATATATTTTTTTAAATGGAACACCCTGTATATTATTAAATTTTTGGAATGATCTTTCTTTCCTGATTTCAAAAATATACCATATGTTACCCCTACCTTATACCGTTTTTGAGTTATTAAACGTCGAATATTATTATTTATTATTATTTTGTATAAGTAGTATAAGTAACAAGTAAATATTTGGACTTTTTCTTCCTCACTGTAAACCATTTTGATTATTTCATTAAATAAATGTCACTTATCAAACATTAGTTGTCATTTTCATAGCTTACTTTAATAATGTTAACTTTTCCATATTTACAGTAACTACTTTAACTAAGATATTCGACGGTTAATAACTCAAAAACGGTATAATATAGGGGTAACATATAATATATTTTTGAAATCAGGAGAAAAAGATCATTCCAAAAATTTAATAATATACAGGGTGTTCCATTTAAAAAAATATATTACTTTTTTGTATCCCCTTAAACCTGTACGCCACTGTACTTTTGATAGCATTTAAACAAAATTCAGTCATAACCACACAACTTTTATTTAAAACTTTTTTTCTATAGACAATAATAACGATGATAAGGGGTGGGTAATTTATAATGAATAACCCTGTACATAATCTCCAAGTAACGAAACTTTTTTCCTGTGAAACCCCGACACATATACATAGGTATCAGTATCTGAAACAATTTGGCCTCTACAAAGGTCCGAAATTGACCACTTGTTTGTAATTAAGAGGAGTCTACCGGGAAAATGGTTGAAAATTTGAGCAGCGCTAACGTGGCTTTCCAAAAATGCCATAATACACTGGGTGTTGCGTTAAAAAACATGTTTAGTGTATGTACCCATACTGCATAAATGATACTAATTTTAAAATGTGCACACAGGGTGAACCCTATTGTCTCTCAGCAAAATAAAAATATGCACACAGAAAAGGTTCGAAGAATATATTTTGAAGCTTTGAACCATTTTCAATTTTTTAATTATACTTGGTAATTATACTTACATATTTCAAATGCTTGGAAATAATAATTTAAAAAAAAATAATAATTATCATTTAACAATTTCTTTAAAATATAATAACCAATAAAGGTATTTTAAAAATTTGGGAATGTACAAAGGGGTTTCTTGGCTATTGAAAACAGCAAATCTAAATACCTTATATGTTTTAATTTTGGGACCGCCCTAAAAATTTAGTGTATTCACGAACAATAAACACAGGATACGCTTGTTTAGAGGTTTCAAAGCTCTTCCGATTGTGTGAGAGAAACGCAAAGGATTTTCTAAGCAGTTCAAACAATAGTTAGTCGAATAAAAGCACGTTTCAGATATAGGTTGGATTTGGACATTTAGTATTTTGAGTAATTATATTATAATGCCCTGATATAATTATATAACCAGTTTCCATCAGGGTTGATAAGAATGATAAAAATAATTTTTTATTGATTTAATCGATTTTTTAATTTAAATCGTAAACAGCTATTTTCTTTATTTAAGTTAGTTTGTGAAAATGCACGTGCACTTATAAGTTAATTCATAGATGCATGGGATAAGTGTTTTTCAGAATCAGTGTTGCCACTGCTTAAATCCCTACCAACGTACATCTTTAAAAATCCCCACTTTTTCCTATACATCAGAATGGCCGGTTTTTCTATGTATGTATATTTTACCAGTAAGTAACTTTTTTGTGACTGAAAATAAAACAATGAAGTACTTGTATATCTTCTTTCATTAAGTATTTTACAATAATCTCCAACTTTTGTAGTGCACTTTATTTTTATGTTTCAGGATGTACCTATGTATATTAGAAGTTACATTTTTGGTATTTAGTAATATTGTACTCGTATTGTTACTGTGCATGATGCTTTGAAGGTCACTCCTTTTGTGGATTATTTGTTTGTTAATTTCGCAAAAATAAAAACTATGATTTACATCTATGATTTTTTAAATTAAATCACTTGATTTAAATCATGATTTTTATTTTTTTATCGTGATTCAAATCGGCTCAACCCTGGTTTCCAAAGTTGACTTAAAATTGTGTTGTATCAATGTAATTATTACTCTTGAGATGATATCCCTCACACGAACAACAGAAAATAGATCATGTAAGGAACAGTCGTTGTAGACGCGAAATTGTACGAGAAATGTCCCAAGGGCCGTAGAAGGTCAGTTCTATTACATCACGATGTCAGGTAAAATTCGAAACCCGGGAATGCAGCGAGGTAATTGAGTCAAATTACTGTCAAAGCGAATATGCAATCCCCAAGGATGGAAAACAGGAGAATGCAAGCCCGCAGACCTTCCAGCAATTATAATTAATAACGTTCGTCGTCTGCCACAACTTTCGCCGAGCTCCCCAAAAAGTAATTACCGGAGCGGCCCCTCCCAGGCGTTCCCTCCACCCCTGCGATTAAACTATTCCCGCAGTTCGGCTGTTAGATAACCGCTTTATTTCGGAACAATGGAAAGCGATTTCCATCCATTGCTCTAATTTTAGTCAACTTGTTTACGCGCTTATCTCCGACGATTTATGTGACGTCGCGATCGTGGTACTTTTCCAAGGTTACAAGGGACCCGAGTCCGCTCAAAACCTGTTTGAACGGAGAGCGTTCGCGAAATGGTCGCTCCTCGGTGTAATGAAGCTCGGCCGGCAAAAAAATACCCGCATAGGAACCGGTTCGGAGAATTCCAACATATAAAAAGTGCCTGGCCACAGAACCAGATAAACGCGAATTAAAAAGAAAAACCTATCCACAGGAAATGGAACGTTTATTTTTGCGCCTTGTAAGGCAGGACGGGTCGAGTTTTATTGCGCCACACCATTTTTGCTTTGTTCGTACCATCGATTGGCCGCATGAATTACCCCAGTAACTTTCTTCAACCCATCCCCGTTTGGAGAAAGGAACCATCCCACGATAATTAACACGGGATCAAAGCGAACAAATCCGAATCCAACTCCGTTACCTAATGGGACGATTCCGGTATGTCGACCATTCTTAGTTTTCAAATTTATTCACGTTTTCAACGCCTACTCCGAATCTTGCCTTTTTACAATCGGACGTAGATTATTTCAAAGTTATGGCACATTTTCCATCTTGTAGTTCGACACAATTAAGTATCCAATGTGCAAACCATTCAAACTCCTCACCACCTACAGATGACATTGAACATGTTTCCAGAACGAAAGAAATAAGCGTGCGGTTGAAAAAATTATGGCGGCGTTGAAAGCTGAATATAGAAAATTTGAAAACTACAAATGGTCGACATGGAGGTAACTCCCCAGGCTTAGGTTCGTTGCGCTTTTGTTTGCTTTGATCTCAGATTAACACTTAGAAGTCAGGAATGAGTGCGAAATCAAGTAGGCAAGGGGAAGTTATGCGAGTACTTACGTCTGGAAACCTTCGGAGGAATTAGAACGCCTAGCTATCCATAGCGGCACTACCACACTAAATCTAGCAAAAAAATTCACAGCGGATGCACTACTCACTAGCACTAGCTGAACTCGCGAATCCGTGTTTATTTCTAAAATGGCATTCGGGGAGAAGTATCAATCACTGAACAAAGAGCTCTGGGAACTCGCAACGAAACGAGTTGTGTGGCAAGCAGACGAGAAGTGCAGCAGCGCGGCTGGGCAGGGCAGCAGCCAGTGGCGCAGCCGCCGAGCTGGTTTTATTAACATCTGCTATTCGAAGGCCCGCAAAGTGCCGTCATTTCGTCGGCTGCACGCATTTTTGAAAAGGCAAAGAAATTGGGCGAAAGACGTCACTCCAGGAGGTACCGCGGGCTTGCGGCGGCGGCGGCAGGAAGAGCGTCGGAGCAGGCCATGGCTCCGGTGGCGTCCAGCCAAGGTATTGATTGCATTCCAACAACCCGGTGCGGCGCTCTTTGTCTCCGTTGGTGAACGGGCGCTCGCGAGTGAGACGACGTGAATGAGACGATATGTACGAGAAGAGAATAATGGGCGGTCGGGCGCTCCCTCGCTCCGCATTCAGCTACGCGGAATGCGGCTTTCATTTCAATGCCGAATACTAAGTGCTGCATCGTTTCGGAATTGGAATATACAGGGAGACACCCGCTCGTTACAAAAGGGAAACACGTCCATACCTCGCATAACAAGCTTTACATTCAGTTGACTGATGAATTTCATGAGTTAAATGCTCCGCTCCCCATTTTTTTCCAATGACTTTAAAGTTGTACTTTTATTTGGTCGAGTACCGTCTTCATTTGTAAAGTTTGGTAAGCTTTCTTCTTTATTCTCACGTTGTATTCACCCCAGGGCTGTATTGGCAATGAAGCAGAAGAAACGAACGCTTCTAGAGCAACATTTTTAGGGGCGCAAAATTTTACATAAAAAACAACAATCGTCATAGAAAAATTATACTTATGACTTAATGGATGGTTCCAAAATCGCAATGGACGGTGATTGCGAACTATCACCGATGTGGATTTAGAAACAACTAAAATAACTACCGACATGAACTACCACCGATGTGATTTACCACCGACTTGCGGGCAATATTAAAACTTACATACCGATATTCTATATCAATATTATATATTGTTATGCAACAATCATAAATGTGTATTGGAATCAAATTTGTTAAAATTGGGAAATTACAGTGGGTTGGAAATGGTTTGGATTTATTCGGGGATAAGGCGGATATGTGAATGGAACATAGCTATTTGAAAAACAGGTGGATTTGAAAATAAAATAATATTGATAACATACAGTTTGAAAATGAATGACAAATGCTAATTTTAAAATAAAATTTTAGTAGGTTTAACTCAAATAGATAAGACTCGAGTGTATAAAAAGGAAAATAAAGTAGCTAATAATTTTTTTTCTAGTTATTGATAATAACAAGTTTTAAAAATGTAACGAAAATTACTTGGATTAATTAAAAGTATTGAAAAATAACCCTATTTTTAAAAAGGTTAATTATAAAATTTGCGTGGTGGAAGATATAACAAGATTTAAACATATAAGAAGAATAACAGATATAAAACTAAGGATGGTTACAGAAGAATATGAAGTCAAGGTTATTAGAAAATAACATTTAACGTCAGGCATTAATTGAATTGGATTACATCAAGCTGTTCAGTGATAAGGGAGAGTTCCAAAGGAGTACCATCAGTTAAGAGGGCACGCTCCAGGAACTTTGGCAGCGGTAGTAAAGGAAGTCAGTATCTGCAGATTTGGTCGGTTGGCTACATGCTGTGGGTAGGTTAGAGTTACTGATTTGGGACGGTTCGAGACGTCTTGTCTATAGGAGGGACCTTTCATTGCGGAAAGGTGCGTCAGAGCTTGGATCAGTAGAAAGAGAGGAGCTTGTATCAGTAGGCAGAGAGGAGCAGGTTGGTTTACATCCTGAACGTTGTGGAGATCAATTGAAAGGTAATTACTAGAAAAAGGCAAATAAAAGGCTATAAAAGGAATTAGTTATCAAAGAATTACTTACTGTGTTTTTTAATATTGCTGTGTATTAGGGAAACAATCTGTATTTGTCATATGAATTTCAAATCTGTTTTGACATTTGGTTGACATAAGTATTGACTTATGAAAATTAGATTAAAAATATTAGAAAATCAATCTTTCAGAAAACAAGTAACTAGATAAAACAATCCACCCCTGTTGAGTTTTCAGGAGCTATTGATAATAGTAATTATTTACATTATAGTACAAAATAGGGCAATTTGTAATTTGAAAAGCTGATCGGTGTCGATACTTGAAGGTTCAGTACAAATTTGAGGCACAGCAACGTATAGCCAGTGCAATAGATATTTGCCGATATATCAATATATCGATAGTCAATAGATCGACAAATACCTTAAAAATGTCGAAAATTTTCCATGTCGATATTGAAATAGCATCAATATTTATCGATATATTGATCTATCGCCCAGTCCTAAATGCCAAAAAATATGTTCGAGAATAGTGATTCAGCCCACGAATGTTTTAAAGATTATGTATACCTAATAGTTAACAAAAATGCCTTCTTTAGTGTATCGCTATTTATATCGATTTTTAAGAATAAATTTATGACTGTAAATTCTTCTTCTGTGCAGTTACAATAGGTCAATAGATTCATATATCATATTAGATCAAGAAACATTATTATTAGGATTATTGAAACAAATTCAATTTATGGCACTTTTGTAAATGTGACTATTTACAACATGACCATTTTCTGATAAAAAAATTAATCGGATTAAGAAAGTGAAAACTACCAATTTAACAACTATTCTACAAATCTTCATATGTGTGAAGGTATTCATCGATAATTCTGGAGATGTCGAAATCGAGAGACCTGGAACTAATACCGAACTAAAATACCACCAACTTGGATAACCACCTATATGGATTTACATCCGATTAGAACAACCACCGACGTATACTACCACCGATTGGAAACTCCTCCAACTGCATCTGACAGCAGCTGCTGCAACACATCTTGCGTAAAAGACTATAAATTCGTATTTCTTTCGATATTAATAATATGGCCACAACTACAGTATCCCCGCCAAAATATATGCACTTCAGCTTCAATCGCGCTCCAGCGCTAGTTTATATTCTTAGATAAAGAAATTTTTATATATGGCATATATATAAATATAATGTTTGAGGCTTTCGCGGTTACTCGAATTGTCAATACTTTCGTATTTTCGGTATTCCCATATTATGTGTTTTACCGTTAATTGTTCATTACAAGTAGAGCACACTGGGGGGGGGTCCTGTTTCATTAGGTAGATGTGGACCTGTGATCTATTTTTATCCTGCTTATTTTTACTTCTTCTTGTCTGGTCAACTCCACTGGTGGTTTCCATTCTGTAACGTCGTGTTTTATTCCCCTTAATTTGTTTTCTCTGGTATTGAACCACTGCTAAATTTGTTATTTTGTAATTACGTATATATTGTTTGTTGCTTTATTTCATTCCGTAAGAGATACAAAATGTATGTACTTGGTGCGGCAACAATTGCTTCTAGCGGCAACTTCCCTTAATGTGGCGTTGAATCGTCCACTCCCCTCATGATGTTTAGCCTTCTCTGTCAGACGCTCATCTGTACCATTGTTTCCCATTTATTTTTCTAATATCATCCTACCATAATATCTGAGATCTTCTGCTTCGTTTTATCATTCTTGGTTTCCAATATAAGAGGTCATTTATTCATTCATCCATCTTATTCGATCGGCTCTAATTATTTACAGAGAAAAATCTCATAACGGACACCTTTCAAGAGCGGACACCTCTCTACAACGGATAGTTTGAGATTCCCATGGGTGTTTGCACTTTATACGAATTTGGCTATTTGTTCTAATATTATATCAAGGACTTTGGTTCTTTTTGGCATATTTCCCCATTTCCGATATTGTCCCTCAAACTAATGCCGAATATATTTGTTTCCGCTAATCTTTGGATGGAACTTTTTAAACAATTTTTATTTTGATTACTGATATTTTCAGGTTGTTAAAAATAATACTTGACGACTGAGTATTATCAAGAGTGTGTTAAATTCAAGTATATGTGATGATAATTTTTGAAAGGCGACCCAGCTCAGTCTTACTTTTCTTAAACTTATGTTTCTTTATTTTCTTTTCAATGTTTAATAGAACGATTGCTGCAGTCGTCTGTTCATATACAGCCTTACATATTCAGAAATTACAATTCTCTGGTATCCCCCCTTCCACTCTCTGTTGCAACTCTTCCATACCGTCACTAACGTGGATGATTTCTTCCTTCTCCTTAGTCACAAATCCTAATGGTACTCATAGATTCATTCTTAACCTTAACAATTTAAACCATTTTTTTGAACCACCTCATTCTAAATTGCATAGGCGTAACTTGGGAGGGGCAAGGGGGGCGCGGTGCCCCACCCCCAAATTTTGATTTTAAAGTTAAGGTGCAGCATTTTTGCAATTTAGGTTTAAAAATTTTTTTGTTGATTCTGCCCCCCCCCCCCCCCCCCAACGTGATGCCCCAAGTTACGCTCATGCTAAGTTGGAAGATCATCGTACAGATTTCAAATTAGGTACTAATATATAAAAATATTTCTTCAAATCTCTTGATCTACAAGATGCTTATTCTTCCAATGCCGTTAAATATATTATCATATTATCAATTTAAGTACACATCTGCCATTTGGACTGTGTACAGTTCGCTTTCTGATCACAAAAATATTGAAACCTACATTAAAGTGCCACAGAATGAAAGATGTTAATGTTTAGCACATAGTGATGGCACAAAGACAAGTTACTTCTCGAT
>OW679194.1:167351034-167481641 GCA_940337035.1 Agriotes lineatus | reverse complement strand
TATGTGCAAAATATTGAAAAAGCTAAAAAATGTTAATAAAACAACTTAACTATACTAAATTTGAAATCAGCATGCAGTAATTGGAACTAAGTAGTAACTATGGCTGTGAATGATCGAAACAAAGTCATCGTTACATCCATCGGAAAATCAAATATTTTTTTTCAAAATTGGCAATTTGACATTAGGTGTGAATTCTAAAAATAGAAAAGGAACATCTATAAATAGTGGGCAAAAAACGTTTATTTGAATTATATAGGACAAAATTGTTGTAACATTCGAGCAGTCGAACAAACACGTACATTTTCTTAATCTAAAACTGGAGTTTGAGTTTAGAGCGCCACCGAGTACTGCATTATTATTTGAAATTTAGTATAGATTGCCTTATTTCTATTCTAATAAATCTTTTATTATTATTAAATTGATATTGATTATATTTCAGACAAAATGTAACTTATTCGATAGTGGTGTTGTACACTAAGAATACCACTTTCTGGAAAAAATCAGCGATGTCGTGCACGTTTACTGAATTACATAATACGTACAAGGCGCCAAGGTTTACAAGCTTTTTGTTCGCTCTGACATTTATTTTCAATTCGGCCGAGACAGATCAAAAGCAATTTCGTAATGAAACACGTACATTATACCAGGACAATACTTCGTTATCTCTTGGCAGATTTAGAACGTGTTGTTGCTGCGCCTTGTTCGATAGGCAACCCGGCAGTTTCAAGGTCGAAAGCAGCACGTGCTATCCGCCGTTTAAAGGGAAAGGGACAGAATAATCGTGAACCTGTCCGTAGGCTCTATGTTTGGCTTTTGCAACCGGCGCCGTTTTTTCACCTGTAGTTTTTATGCGCCTTTCACAATCATCAAGGTGAGCACTGTTTGTTTCTACTATTACTACGGCAGCGGCAAGGACCATGTCGCTTAGACAATATTTTGGTTGATTATACTTGAAATATTATTAATTAACTGAAAGAAACTACACTGTGTTAACTGTTTACTATTTCATCAAGAAATATATTTTAATTTAATTTGTTTCTTCAAAGTTTTTAATGAAGTATTTTTTTAAAAGTATAAGTTTTATGAATTTGTGCGATATACCATTAAAAATATTTTACTAACTCAAAATAACACATTGAAGAAACATCGAAATTAAATTCTTTGAACAAAATCAAGGAAAAAAGTATGAACGTTCGTGTTTAATAAAAAAGCACACTTCTTAATATTATCTCTAACCTTTCATAAATTAATCTGGAACCATACTCGAAATGTATTTAATGATTTGTATACGGGTTAAATATGTTATGTATTTCATTTATAGTATACAGGGTAGTCATGAAGGTTGGGGACTTATTTTACCAGAATAAACTACATCAAATATAGTGAATGTTTAAAAAAAATTTTTTTGCATAGTGATCATGCAAGTCGTCTTTTTAACGAGAAATCGTAGAGTACCACTTTTTTATTTAAATTGTAAATTGACAATTTGACAGTTGTACATTTTGAAGTTCTTTTCGAGCAAATTTCGATTTCTAAGCTACAGTCGTGGCCAATAAATTCGGGCCAAGTCGTGGGGCGATTTTGGCTTAATTGAAGTTGTTTAATTTTGACTTAGCAAATTACAATAGCGATGAAGTGTCATTACATGTTTGTTGTGTCAGTCTGTCACATTCAAAACCTGCTACCCTTGAATGAGATTTGTACGGTCACCTTCAGTGTCTCGTTTTTTTGTGTAGTACTTTATCACTATGCAAACAATTGAACTTGTACAACACGTACTTTTTCTACTCGCTTGATTCCTTGAATCTTCAAACTCGTAGAAAAGTATCAGTTTCATCACTAGTTGTACAAATGATTATTTTTCAATATGTTGAAACCCATCGGAAATTTATTTTTAATTTTTACAGGATTAATTAGCGTCGACGGAAGTCATAATTTGATAGTAATAATAAAGCTCTAATTTGATCAGTGGCGTAGTTATGGGTTACCTCCTTTTTTTAAACACCTTGTGTCGTATTATGAAATAAACATTTATTTTACGTAAAAAAAGTTCTCATTTTCTTTAGCTCTACGTAGTCGCTTTGCAGACAACTATCAATACCACACTGGAAGACGTTTGTAAGTGTATCTCAAAAACGACTACGTCGAGCAAAAATGTTAAAAGAACTTTTTTACGAAAAATTCATTTTTCCTTCGTAATTAGTACATACAACACACGGCGTTAAAAAATATTTTTTAGTTCAACTTTACAGGGCTGTAACTATTTAATTTGGCCCTTTAGAGAAAAATATCTTTACTACTTTTTATGTAGTTAACGTTGGTAAAATAAGTCTTCAAATTTCACAACCACCCTGTATATATGTTGTGCTATCACAAAATTGATATAGAGCTATATCATAATTATAAAATACTAAGCACATAAAGCATTTAATTCAATTGGGATTTAACAAGAGTAGAGAAATTTAAATTAAGTAAATTTAATATAAATAAGAATACTGAAAAATGTTAAACTGCGTTTTAAAATGTGGTTTTTAAGAGAAAAGAGATCGATTGAAGACGGGTGATGCAACTGTAAAGCTTCCTACATAAAATATACATTTCGTAAATTATTTGCAACGAAAATACATTTGTAAAAAATACATGTTTTAAGAAAAAAATCGATTTTAAACAATTTGACCAATAACTCTGGGGAGCTTTGCTAATATCGCACCACGATGTGTATAAAATGTACTCGACTCGAAAATTGTCTAATTGTTTAATTAATACAGGAACTAAATTATTATTATTAACTAGGTGAAGTTCATATATTATCGTAAATACGAGGATAGTTCATCATTTACTGTCCCTAATATAGTAGGCATTGACTGACAAATGAAAAACTGTTTTTATCCGAAGTGTCATTTATTCAAGTTAGTGTATGTAAAATTTATTCGAAATATTAGTTCAGTTCTCTTGTGGTGTTTGTAATTTTATCAAAATGGATAAAATTGAAACAAGAGCTGTTATAAAATACCTCTGTAAGAAAGGTTTATCACCGCAAGAAATTCATAAGGACATGACTGAAGTATTGGGTGATTCTGCGCCTTCATACCAGGTAATTAAAAATTGGTCTCGAGATTTCAAACTGGGGAGAGAGTCCTGTGAACACGCGCCAGGTGCAGGATCACCAAAAACTGTGGTTACCAAGGAAAATATTAATTTGGTCCATGATATGGTACTGAATGATAGAAGAATTACCGTCAGATGCATAGAAGAATTGGGTCTCACAAAAGTCTCTGCACGTTGGGTACCAAAAATGCTAACGGCAGATCAAAAACGCCTCCGACACGTTACCGCAGAGACCAATTTGGCAATCATTAACAGAGACTCCGATGAATTTTTACAAAGATTCCTTACAGTGGAAGAAACTTGGGTTCATCACTTTGACCCAGAGTCGAAACGCCAAAGTACCTATGGCATGGCGGCATAAGGGTTCCCCACCTCCTCGAAAATTTCGTGTTGTTTCTTCGGCAGACAAAATCATGGCAACGTTTTTTGGGATTTTAAGGGAGTTATTTTTGTGGATTATTTACCACGTGGGCACACCGTAACAGGCCAATATTACTCAGATTTAATACCAAAACTTCGAGAAGCAATCAAGGAAAAGAGAAGAGGAAAATTGAGACGACGTGTTCTGTTTCATCAGGATAACGCCCCGGCCCACAAAAGCTGTATTTCAATGGCAGCAATTCACAACGCTGGCTTTGAAATTTTTGAGCAACCTCCCTATTCGGCAGATTTGGCCCCTAGCAACTATTTTCTTTTTCCAAAATTAAAAGAACATCTTCGGGGAACCCATTTCATGAACGACGAAGAAGTGATGACAGCCGTAAATGAGTGGCTGGCGGAACAAAATACAGATTTTTTTTCCAAAGGCATTCAAGCACTTCAGCACCGATACTTAAAATGTATTAACCTGTCAGGGAACTATGTTGAAAAATAAAATTATTTCGTTCTTCTCAAACGTTTGCTTCTATGCTAGGGACAATAATTGGTGAACCGCCCTCGTAACATTTATGCAAATTCTTTAACAATGACAATGACAATAAAAAAAGTTTAATATAAATGCTTGGTTTTAAATATCGGCAGATAATAATCTGAATTGATTTTTTATGAAAATATTAGTATTGTCTACATTGTGCATTGTTTAACCCTTGTTAATACTTTTAAAATTTGCAAACATGGTGTAAAGTGAAATTTGCACTCATCCAGAAATTAGGGAGGAAGCAAAAAAAATGTAGATTATGCTAATATTATTGCCTGAGTGAGAGATATCAATTATTGTTTTTGTTATTTATTAGTAGGAAATAGTATACCGTTTTATTAGGATTAGGTAAAAGTGGCATTTCGTTTGACAAGCAATTATGTTTGTATTTACGAGGCGAAGCGTAGCGTAGCCGAGCTAACTCAAAAATGGCAAGTCAAACAGAGCTACCTTTAATCCTAATAATACATATTATTTTTTCTGCAACCTAGAAAAGTATAAAATATTAAAAAATTGGTTGCTTTTGATGTTTTTCATTTAAAAATCATTATTTTAACTGCAGTCATAGGCGACCAATTACAACTTACTTTCAGTTCATAGGAAGTAAAAGTATAGTATGATCAAAAATTATATTCATCTAGTATGGCTATTGAATAGTTCCTAATTTATTTAATGCAACTACAAGTGACTTAAAAATCGAATGTCAAGTTTAACATTTAAGTATAAACATAGTTGCATTCATAAATTAAGAACTATTCCATAGCCATACTAAATGAGAATAATTTAATTTTAATCTTACTATCCAAGAGTGTTGCATAGTTACATACACTTTTTGTGTCAGCAAGAGAAACGTCGACTACAATTACAGATTTTGGTATTAATAATAACTAGCAGTCCAGTGAGACAAATGTCTCATTTAACGCGCCTTCAAACCTCGATCGGTTAGGCAACCACCCAGACCTGGAAGGTGTCAAAGTGGTTGCCTAACCGATCGAGGATTTAAGGCGCAGAGGGTCGCAGCTACGTTTGGCGGCCGAAACAGTTTTTATTTAATACGCGTTCTATTTGAAAAACGGTATTTTTGTGATTTCTCGAAAACCGGAAGTGTCACGTGACTGAAATTCGGTTCCTGACCTGACATGACCATTCCAAACATATAACTTTAATAACTTTTTTCTCTATCTCTTACGGTTTGGCTGCTGAAACAGCGTCCCGGACAAAACAGCGTCCCGGACAAAACAGCGTCCCAGACAGACACGTCTATTAGATAAAGGATAACGTAATTACGTAAGACGGTTGCAGAAAAAATGTTATTGCCCTGGGTCTTAGGTGAAGAAAAATTTATTTCTCGGATTAAAAAGAAGATAAATAATGGTACGTTCTAAAGCTCGTCATTAAAAAAATAATATATCATTACTTAGTATAAATAATGTAAATAGAAGTAACTTCAAAAGGAATAAAAATAAAAAATATAATATTTTCAAAACAAACATTTTTTTCAATAATTAGGTACTGTTAAATAATTATTAATTATAAAATAAGAACATTACAGTAGAATATTAACATATCAGTAGTATTACCAAATCGCAAGTGTAAATTTCATAGAATTAGATTGTCAATTAAAATAATAAATTGTGTTTATATTGTAATACTTTACGTAGACTAGTAAGACTGAATATAAAAGAACATACACGAGTACAACTACTTCAAAAAATTAATGTATTTTATTAGATTACATAATAGATAGGTCATTATTCTTAAATATAACGTGTATGATGGGTTGCATAGGTATTCTGATATGGTCGTTTTATAATAACTATTATAAATTGCTGTTTGCGTAGGCCCCTTTTCGCAACAATTTTTACAAATTTAAGTGGTTTAAATTCGATTTAATAATTAACTTTTTCGGGAATATAATGATAACTTAGATTATTAAATAACTGATTTTTAACTTATACTTACAGCAACAACGGTAGCTAAAAACAAACTAAACTCTGGAGCGTATATTGCATTTCAACTAAAAATACCATTGCTGTTTTTGTAATAAATATGCAATTACAGAAATAATAAAATTCGAGTTTTGGGATAACTGTCCTAGTGTTTAGTTAAATTAGCAAACAATAACTCTCTCTCTACCGGGTGGGCGACGAAACTTGTAGCCCCTGAAGATTTGCTACTGCAACCCATATAAAAACAGAGTAGATCAGTATATTTTTATGGATTAAAAACCGATCAGGGTTGGTAAATATCAAACTAAACAATATTTACTGTGTGTATTTATATTGTTTTTGTAATATAACGCAAAATGCAAAAGCAGGGCTACAAGTTTTGTGGCCCACCCCGTATTTGAAATTCTTTAAAAATAAAACGTCCCTTAGTTTAACCGAGAGACAGAGAACGAGCAATACCTGCATTTCGTGTACCAAAGTACCTAACTGAGCAAAAAGAAAAAATAATATCTGACTGATAACTATTGTGTATACCTACTGGTTTTAATTAATACTGCTTAAGAGTGCTTTTAATTTCCCCTGGTGTGTTTAAACATCCTTATATTTACGCATTTTCACTTATTATTAAAAAAATCAGGTATTATGCTTACGATATTTATCAACCACACGGCTAGTACCTATAGTTATCAGTTATCTTTACCTTTATTTTACCTTTTGGTGTTGAGGACCATTTGACAAAATACACATACCTATTATTAAAAAAAATGTGTGAATAATGACAAAAGTTATGCAGCCGTAGCTGTAACACACATTACCAATACCTATGGAATTTGCAAAACTAAAAAAAGACTAAAGAGTAAATTCCAGACCAGGTGGGTGTGACTCGTGACCTTCATAAATATACAATTAGGATGCAAATATTTTTTGTCCATTCTAACTTTTATTGCATCAACTCCATATTTAAACTCTGTATATATAGCTGCCTACGTCAGTGCTTGACACGTTGTTAGCGATTGTCTAGCCTCGATGACTAATAATGATTAACACTGCACTAACACTAATTTGTCTAATCGATTGGTTGCGATAACTGTCCGTAACTGTTCCACCAGGGTTGCACAAGAGTTCATTGTTTAATGCACTTATCCAGCAATTTTATTATTAATTTAACGAATGCCAGCCATTAACCGTTGAACGATTTTCAGCGCACTGTTGCAGCGTGGCATGGGGAAGAATTTATTTTTGTTTACAGGTCGACCCAACTCGTTAGCTTGCTGGGTCTGCTGATTTCTGTCAGCGATGTGACCTAAATTATTAGCGGATTTAAAATATTCAAGAATGCCCACACGAGTTGGGCGTGCGTTTACAGCAACAGGCAGACAATCCTAAAAATACTAATCTACTTTCTAAAATCGCAGTTTTTATCTTCACTGTCCTTTTGTTAATTGTGAACTTTCTAAATTTCTTACCGAGCAGGAAAATGCACCGGCCAGGATCTTGTGTAACATCCTGCAATGCATTTGCACTTTCTCAGCGGACATTTTGCTGAAGTATGGAATGAGCCAAATCGCAGAAATTGCGAGGAGCAGGTTGCGTGAGCAATGATATTTAATGTAATAACATAATCAGCAGTGCTCGTCAAGGATTAATTTAGAATTGCGACCTTGCGTTTTTACCAAACAAAATAGAGCTAAACTCGTAATTATTTATTGGATTGACCTTTCCGCAAGGGTTATTGCTGCTATTAAATATTTAACACTTTATTTGTGTTCTTTGGCGTTTGTTTATAAGAAATGAAAAAATTTCAGAAAAAACAGAATAGCTTACAAAAAGTACATAGTGTCGAAAATCCTACGAGTGTTAATAATACGTTTTGAGCATTGATAAATAAACTCTAAGAAGGCAGTTGTTTAAAACTAAAAATGTTTCTGAAAATTTAAATCAACTGAAGTGCACTATTATCTACAAAAAATATATACACCAATACACAATTGCTGTTCAATACGAATATATTCCAAAAAGATCGACCTGTACAGGGTGTTTGCTCAAATTTTGACAGCTTCTAGCGACTTTGTTATTTCAGATAGAAAACAAAATGTTCAGATAAAAATTGTAGGGTATCATCCAAACCGTCCGAATTTGCTACTTAAAGAAACAATTGAGCATCACGGGTGAACTTTTTTACTTATTGTATACTTTTTTTAATGGAACAACCTATATATTATATGTTTCTTGGATAGCCCTTAAAATTATCTTTTTAAAAATATATAAGTTGCCTATAATTACTTCATCCATTGTTGAAATATCCGCTATTAAAGAATCAAAATATTAGCCATTTACTATTTGAAATAAATCACAGTAACCATTGAAAAAATCAACAATTTATTTTAATACTAAAAAAATTTTTAAAAATGAATTGACAACTAAATGTTCCATGCCGCATGCCGCCAGTAATGTCATTTGATAACTTGGTTTTTCAATGGTTACTGTGATTTATTTCATATAGTAAATTAGTAATATTTTTATTCTTTAATAGCGGATATTTCAACAATGGATGAAGTAATTATAGGCAACTTTTATATTTTTGAAAAGAGAATTTTAAGCGCTATCCAATAAACACATAATATATAGGGTGTTCTATTTAAAAAAAGTATACAATAAGTCAAAAAGTTCACCCGTGATGCTCAATTGTTTCTTTAAGTAGCAAATTCGGACGGTTTGGAAGATACCCTACAATTTTTATCTGAACATTTTTTTTCTATCTGGAATAACAAAGTCGCTAGAAGCTGTCAAAATTTGAGCAAACACCCTGTACCTACAAATGTACCTTTATTTACCAATGATGTTTATCATTCTTTTGAAAACCGATTGATTTCATTAAATCTTTTGAGAACCTAGACCGTGGTATTTGATGTTGTCTTTTCGAATTCAAATACCAATTTTATTTCTAGGCCATAAAAACATATCTTCAGTCACCTACTGCATATTTTGGAGTACTCCAGGTATCGAATCTGGGCGTAGTCTAGTTCATTTTATTTATAAACGGTTCGCAATGAAACACTCAAAATCTAATCTTGACAAAATAAAAGCACGTGAATTGCAACATAATTTAGACAACGTCTTTAAATGGAATGTCACAAACAAATTATATGTCAATGAATGTTGTGTAATTGCAAATCCCCTCTAGAAGAATACCTTCAACAGTTTAATTTAAATTACACATTAAATTCGTACAATCAATTACAACGATCTGGTAGTTAAGTTTAAGTAAAGATTTAAATTTCGATTAAGACATAGATACAAAAAATACTTATACTTATTAGGATTTGCGTTTAGAAATAGACGTGGTTTCTTTTTAAAACGTGTGATCAAACCTTATTTCCTTCAATATTAAAATACTGTCGTAGGTATTGTATAAAACCTCTCTTATTCATACTTTTCAGATATACATACGAACAAATGACTTTTACATATTTTCAAAAGACAATGATTGCTATAATAGGCTCATTGAGAGTTCCTGATAGGCAAGAAAACAAACTTTATTTGCAATGTCCCTTGAAACAGTAAGGCTTCATGATCCAGTTATGCTACAATGTAGAACCTTATAAATTACTTTTGGAGGTATATTTTGGTTATTTGCAATTAAATTTCGCAATATTTATAAAATCATATCATAATCTGATAGTATTATGCCAATATTGTCTAGGTTTCACCTTTATGTTCTTGTATTTTTTGTTTATATGCCCTCGTGTAATCAGGCAATAATGGCTGTTTGAGAATAAATAAATAAACAAAGTTCCATAACCTCCTTCGTGGAAATAAACAAATAGACGATATCGGCGAGGGCGGCTCCGTCTGGGAAGTGCCAAATAAGTGCGCTTGCGAAATTCGGAAGGTATCTTATCCTTATCGCATTCGTGGTGTAATCGTTTTTGTGCAAGTGTCAAAGTCCTATAAATTGGTGCGTAAAGATGGCTTCGTCGCGTAATTACCATAGCAACTGGAAACAAACATGGAGGCGTTGGAAACTTTCACGTGGCCAAGGAACCCAGGCGGAGTTTGTCCTGCAAAGGCGGAGCGTTTCAGTGGAAGCCATCATGGAGTTACGTAACAATATACTGTACTTTAGCGTCCTCTGAACGCTTCCATTAAAGTTTGGGTTTGCGGCGAGAATAGCATTAATTTTGTTATTTGCACGCAGATGTGCACAGCGTACCGTTTATGCCGATAATCTCGCCTAAGCTAACGGGTAGCCTGTTTTTGCTTTAAATTGGCTCGTTATCGTATTGATCGGGCTGTTGCTCCGGAAGGCTGGGCTTGATACTTGATTTAAATATCCGCGGATTTTTCATACTAATTGATTTGTCTGGCTGCTGGCGGTTAATTAGTAGCATGACCTTTGGCTACTCTATAATTAGCGGCGTGCTGCTCTACGTGATAGGTAAATATTTAAAACAATTGACGCGTGTAAAGGAAAAACAGCATACCCTATAATGTAGGTGTAAACCAAATTTATAAGCAGTGGCGTAGCTAGCGTATAGGCAAGGTGAGGTTGGATGATCAGAGTTACTACTTTAGGTATGGATTGCCTACTTTCAAGTCGTCATAACTCACAAAATTTATAACATAAAAGGTAAATTTCTTCAAACTATAAAAAAGAAGAAAATCGTATTTTAAGTATTTAAAAACTTCTTACTACCTTTACATTAACCATGTCCCAGGATATTTGAAATTATTACTGTATTTGCTTTATCGGTGCTATTTTCTAAAGTGTGTTATTTCAGTTAACTACGTTTATGGGTTTCAGAATATTAGGCATTTGTTTACATATACAAAAGTAGGCTGGTAACTAATTCATAATTGTATCTGTACGGTAATATTCCTGTACCGTACAGCGAGCTCAGATTTCAAAACAATATCTGCGGCAGTTATGATGCTCATAACATTTCTAGATATGTTAATAGCTATTAACGAAGTAGAAGCCTCTCCCACAAGTGAGCGCTAAATTTGAACAGAATATTGCTATTGGTAAGCCGGTTGTACGCAGTTCAGTTTTAAATTGAAATTGAAATTAAACAGTTTTTGAATTCTTCCAAGTTTTTAATTTGTAGCGTGTAAAACTGATTTTTCTCCATGCCCATCTAGTAAGTTACACTTACTTTGACATATCCATTACAGGTAAGTTGATTTTATTGTTTGTTTACTGGTTGTTATGACATTAGGGAAGTAAGGCAAAACCTACTCCCCAAAGGAAATAAGTGAAAAGTACAAGTGATTGTTTATATTGACAGAAAGAACTGAAAAACAATTGCTACTAAGCAACTCAACACTAGGTGACTATTTGCTTTGTTTGTAATAGATTAATTTTCTTATCAATTAACGTGGAATTATTAAGGGAAAATTATTCAAATTTTTGTTGGGCATGGAGAAAAATATTACGAGTATAAGTATGCTCGGGAAGTAACTATCTACAACCAGTCTCGAACTTTGCCAGCCCTCGCTCACTCGCTCGGGATGGAAAACTCCTTCTCGACTGGTAAAAGCTACTTACTTCCCTTGATGCTTAAATAACTATTACGCAATGAAGACCGTCTCAGTAATTTGATTTCTAAATCTGTTCGTTAAACGTAGTATAGCATGTAAAATCCTTGATTTACAACACTGCCTTGCTATTTGAAAAGGTTTAGGTGTTTTGTAGCAGCTAGAGAAAAATTAAAACAATCACTCACAAATAATGCTGCTCTAATACATGATTTTTTTTGTAATATTTCCCAAGTAAATTCAATGTGGAGAAACTGGAAAACTCTTGCTTATTCTCACTGTTGTGCAGTGGTTGTTACATACAAAATTATTTTTTTCTAAATAAATAATCAGGCATTTTTGACAAAAATTGTGGATCGCAAACATACTACTAATCGACCTTTTAGAATACACTGACTTAATTGCAATAGCTATATGGAAATATGCTTAAAATAATTATTTTACCCAAAATCGAATTAATGCTTCGGAACGTTGCTACAAAATTAAATCTGTAGTTACAGAAATAAAATTAAGAAGCCAATAATATTTTAAGCCAGTTATTTGGCTCATATTTTTTCTGGTTCTATAAGGAGATATAACCAATAAAAGTGAGCCGTCTCCGAATTGGTTTGCATTTTTATTTTACAGTAGATATTCCTATAACGAACAAAATGGTTATAAATGACAATGTTTAAAAAAACACCAAAAATAGAAAGTACAATACATATAGCAGGAATGTTTGAATTTATTATTTATTTTGTAATTATTTAAAATATTTGAAAAGATGAATAAATAAATAACTTATTAAATAAACTAAATTCAATCAAAACTAATTTTAAATCACTTTAGTAAGTACCAATAGTGACCTCTAAAAAACCTTTTGAAGAACTTTTTTTGTTATATCAATATTCAATTTAAATTAAGAAGTAGCAATATATGACACAGCAAATATTCTAAACTTATAACAGCACAGGAGTTATACCATACTCGTAACATTGATGAAGACGAATTTATTTGGTAAATTAACTAGATAATGTTGTGTCCGATCCGCTGCCGATCACTCAAGGGGTGCCACAGGGATCAATTTTAGGTCCACTGTTATTTTCAATATACACATCAATCTTTATGAAACGTGTTAAATTTTCTAAAATACATATATATGCAGATGACACTCAGCTATACCATTCTTTTCATATATCTCGCCTGGATGCAGCAGTGGAAGAAATAAATTATGATTTACAGTATGTGTAGTTGTGTACGATACATCTATTCAGCATTCACTAAAAATTAATCCCGATAAATCTGCTGTTGTTCTTTTTGGAAATAAAAATGCTTGTAAAGACTTGGCTGCTACTATAAAAATCACTATGAATAATGTTCCAATTTCTATTGTTGATAAATGCAAAAGTCTTGGTGTAATATTGGACAACACTTTTAGATATAAAGGCCAGATTGCCAGATATATTTGCCAAGCTTATCAATTCCTCAGAAAGTTATATCCTCATAGATCCTATTTAAATATCGAAATCAAAAAGAGAATTTGTGAAGCATTTGTTTTATCTTAATTTAATTATTGTACAGCTGTATATCATTCAGCAATAGATAAGGCAACTGCACAACGAATTCAAAAAGTTCAAAATGCATGCTTACGTTTTATATATGGCATTAGAAAGTACGATCATATATCACATAGATTGGCTGATGCTGGATGGTTAACAATGCAAAATCGTAGAATATTACAGTGTCTGTGTCTTTTTCATCAAATAATTCTTTATAAAAAACCACCATACTTATATAATAAGATCACTTTTAGAACAGATGTACATAACCTTTCTACTCGATTTAGAGGCCTAATGTCGCCTCCGCTACATTCTGCTGCTTGTTTCGAGCGATCATTTTCTTTTCAGGTATATCATATGTACAATAGCTTACCAAAACTCTATAAAATATATAGTCCAGGGCAATGTAAACTTAAGTTACGATGTGAATTGTTTCAGAGACAGTGTGAAAATTATTTGTAGTGGTAATTATATGTGTCTATGTATATATATATATATATATATATATATATATATATATATATGTATATATTTACTTTTTTTTATTATAAACATTGTGGCAATGTTGCTTATATATAATATGTTTAGTTACTGTTTTTTTAAATATTACATTTTTTTTTACTATTTTCAACTGCGTCGTCACAGGATATTAATTTTTCTTTTCTTTTAGTATTTACGTCAATTAGAATTAGGCAAAAGATTATGTTTTTGTGTTAATTATCTTTTAATTCAAGGTTAGGTGGAAGATCAGAGGGTATAGGATATTTACCTATACCCACCTGAATCTCGCCTTGTGATTACCAGTTTTTTTAAATTATTGTATTTAGATTTTGTTTTTTACATGGTAATAAAGTGATTATTATTATTATTATTATTATTAATTATGATTATGTAATAACATAGTAGAAAGACAGGCGGAGATAATAAATCAATAAATATTAGTTTTTTATTCATTTATTCCATTTTATTTCTTATATTTATTATCGAGTGATCAAATAAATATCACATCGAATTAGCTGACCATGAATGAATTTACATTATGTTTATATGGAGCCGAAACTAACTAAATCTGAAATTTATTGATCACTTGATAAAGTCTTTATAGAATAATTATATTATAAATTCTACAGGGAATTGAATGTTATTTTCATACGTTTAGTAAGCCACCCTAATATGATGAGCAGCGAATATTAGGCGATTCTCAACTATTAGTGGAAGAAAATAATACAGTGTGTTCGGAAGCTTTAAAAATTCCGACTAAACCGTTTGAAAATAAAAAGAAAAAATCTAGAATATTATATAATATGCGTTCGCTCTTACAGAAATACAGGTAATTTCTTTTAATAGTTAACATAAGCGTTTCGTTTCTATGCCACCATTTAATCATACTGGTCACTTCCTTATAGTTACAAATGAAACCAATAGATTAAAGCGTGTATTTTACGAGTTAACATAACAATTATTACTTGTCAAAAAGACAATTAAAAGTTATCCTAATATATACCACTGAAGAAAAGATACAACACACAAGTTGTTTCTACGTATCTACTTTTTAGTTGCATACCTACATTCCGGTAACAAGATTAAAGTTTCTTATTAGCAAGTACCTAACTCAAATTCGTATGTTAACTGGTAAAATAAACGCTCTAATCTATTGATTTCATTGGTAACTGGCGGAAGTAACCAGATTCCCCTAGCGATATCCAGAAAATGGACAAATGTGTTTTCTGTTGGGGATTTTAGCAATATTTAAGGATTTAAGTCAATGTGAGTGTTATCCACTAAATACTGATACATAATTTTTATTTGTAACTACTGTAAGTAATGTACTATAATAGTTAAAAAATTATATTAAAAATGACAGATTTAGTGTGAAAATCATCGCATACATTTCCTAATCTCACTTTATCTGCCAAACGATAGTCTGTAAAATGTCGACCATTTGATAATATTCTGTACCAAAAATCATTTTTCGGTTTCATAATTGCCGCATAAACGTTATAAATATAAAAAATTGAATTAGTAATAAACTGAGTTTTTACAAAAGTCGTTATTTTAAAGTGCATACAAGTTTAATTTGAAATTCGCGCTATATTTGCGAGCACACCATTGGCACGGCCACTTTCTGGACAACATTCGCCTCAACCAATCTTGCCAGCGCCGGTCGATAGCCAGTCTCTCAAGTGTAGGGTGTCTAGAAATGCATAGAGTCCCTGTATATAGGTTACTAACTATATACAGGATCTCTAGAAATGCATTGCAAACAGCGGCATCTAACGTCAATGTCACAAACTTCACTGCAACAAATTGCTGTGCCTGTTTGCTCTAAGGTCACTATATCAATAAGGTAACGCCATTCCATTCCTCGCTTGAGAATGTGAGAAAATTGTGAGATAAGGTTAACAAATACAAATTTCCCAAGTGCAATAGGGAGGACACTAGTTTTTGGGGATTTTCTTTTTGGTGTAATGGCACTTGTAAAGTGAGGAATCTGTTAGGTTATGTGTTTTTATCCCCAGTTGGAGAAAATTGTGCGACAAGGATAGATATAAAAAATCACTAATGGCGGTACCTTATTGATATAGTGACCTTAGTTTGCTCACTGGTTCTGCGCCATCTAACGGCATGGAATAAGAGCAACACGACGACGGAAAACATGCTTGCTGGCACATAGCAATCACGTTAACCTCTTATTCTGCCTCTTCTTTATTTAAAATTAAATTTTAAAAATACAAAAACTATTTTAATTGAAATAAGGTCACCTATGCGGTGGGATAAAACGCTAGTACGAGTAATATAGATAAACTTATCGTGTGCATACTTGCAGGCGCGTGTGTCCCCGATCAGGCTTACGTTGTTCCCTATGGGGCTTACTTTGTCCCCGCACGATTTAGTGCTGTACTTGTTACTTATAAGACCGCAGGATCTCGTATTTTTGATAGAATATCGAATTTGATGTGAAAGTATCTGTCAAACGAAGTTAATCTTCTAATAATAATTTAAACTGTACATGGTCTTTTTATATTTATGCTATAACAATATGAGCCTCTTATCTGGAGGTTCGAGGCGGAGTAAATTCAATCTACCTACCTATGCTGACGTCAGGTCGAAGCTCTGAGATCTTATTTCTCTTTTTGATGTTAACGGTTAAGATCAATAAAAATAATAATTTGTTTGTTAAAAATGACGTTTATAATTTAGCGTGTTTAAAGAGATCAGCTGTTTACTTTTAGCGCATGTGTGGTATAAAGTGAAGTGAGGTTATAAACCACAATTTCACTGGAAGTGACGTTGTAAAGTTATTCTAGTTACTTCTTGCGTCAGATTTGTAGTATTAATAATTACCATTGATAACTGACTTTGACAGTACTGGCTCCACAAACATTCACTTGCGCGTCAAGGTCTACTGTTTATTATGACATAAATTATAACTGCCGTAGATGCAAACCTTTGTTAAATCAACATTTATGGATTAATAACAGTAAATTTAAGAAGGTCTTAGAAAAAATTTTGTATGCAACTCGTGCATAAACCTCAACTTTTAGCACTTGTTGCATAAATAGCTATTATTGCATATGTAATTGCATCGGTCTTTTATTAATGGACAGACAGCGAGGAGTCGTTAGAAGTATAACAGGAATAGTGTTATACACGAAATAAATACATATCATATGCTAGGTTTCATCATACATTATACGTTCGTTTGAAATCAGTTTTCAGTCTTGTTTATTAGTATTGCAACATATATTAGTTTATCAGCCCTTTCATTTAACAACCTGAATCTGCATGTAGTAGGTTTTATACACAGCAAAGAATTTAATTAATATTTTCGTGACATTCTGTATTAATAATAAGTATGTATAAGCACTTGTAATTTTGACTGAAAGTGTAGACTGGCTTATTAAATCTTTTTAAGTCTTATTATTGAATTCCCGTGGAATATTTTGTTAATTTTCGAATATTGGAATTTGCTTTAATAAATTTGATTGAACTGCAAAGCCCTAATGGAATTTAACTAGAAGACCTACGATGTTGCTAACTTATATGTAGCAAAGCCCACTGCGCAACGAGTAATGTCTCTAAAAAATCTTTGGCGTCGTAAAAGGAAGCTCATCTCATATTCAGTACGCAAAATTACATTATGAAAAAAACTTAGTTCAAAGTAAATTTGGATGCGTTGAATGAAAGCTGCATATAATTGACTGCTTAAAAACGTTGACATTTCTAACTTTTGCAGTACTAAAACTAGGTGTTAAAAATAGTCGTAGAGGTTGAAGTCACTGCCTCTTTAATTAGACGACAAACTTTGTAAAGGCACAGATGTTCTTAAGAATAGCGGATGTCATTATTAGTCGTTATTAAATTAGTTAGTCGCTCATTTTAAATAGCCAGAAAGAATTGCTTTTACATTTGAGCAAGAAGAAGAAACGTTTCGATAAAGCACTCTCTATTGAGAAGTTAATGCACAAATTAACATTGTAGCATCCATATTAATCTCAAATTATATACAGTGTGAGTCAATAGTGCGTCACTGGTTCATATATAATTTGTTGGTTTAAATTATAACAAATATTTATATATAAAAGTTTCACAAGTTTGTAACCATCACATTTATAAGCTACAATTATTCTTTTCAACTCGAGAGAGTGTTCAGTTTTTGTTGGCCAGCACACGAATGCTTTTTTTAATAGAAAAAACACCCTGTATATTTTCAGTAATGTTTATCTGTTATCTATTTTCCTTCCTAATAATAAAATTCTCATGCTACGTTGCCAAGTTATCATTTTTTATTACAAAATAGCTAACTACAGACGTCTTTTTAAATATTCGTAGCGACGTTATTTGGACCTTTCCAGGCGAACTTCTAGACCTCCAATTCTATATCGAAACGAGTGGCCTGTATTATTTTAAACATAAAAGTTATTCAAGTGTATGCTGCAACTAGGAAATATGAAGACAAGGTTGAATCATTCTACGAAGAAATCCCAGTGGCAATAAAGAAATTGTTAAACATGTAACACTATTAAATAACATTGGCACATGAAGTGACTATAAAATACTGAGAACAAAAATAGAAATAAATAGAGCAATGGAAAGAAAGAAAGGTATAAACAACCCAAGGACAACGATAGAAACAAAACTTTTAAAAAGAAAAACAAATACAGTACGAATATGAATTAAACAAAAACTTAGAAACCTCTGAGATACAGAAACTGGCATTAAATGACATGAACACCATCATAAATAAATGTATGTTAGACGCAGGCCATAAAGTGGCTACAGCTCCAAGGAAAAAAGAACAAAATTTGGAGTGAAAAAACAAGAAAATTATTTAATAAAAGAAGAGAACTGTTGAAACAAGGAAAACGAAATACCATAGAATATACCGAAATCAATAAAACGTTGAAGAAATTAATAAGATAAAATGATAAAAGAAGGCAGAACACAGATTGAAAAAGTAATCGAAGAAAACAAGAATATGAAAAGCATAAGAAGATCAATAGGCAGAGCAAATATTAGAGTAATTAAAGATGGCGAAGGAAAAAAGTAAGAGATAAAAAAGAAATATTAAGGACTACGGAACTATACTATGAAAAACTATATAAACAGAAGAATTAAATACCAAATGCTGTAGAAAAGGAATTAAAAAAGAAAATAATAAATGTAAATTCGGAAGATATTCCAGAAATTAATAAAGAAGAGATAGAGTTCAACACAAAGACCATCAAAAGTCATAAGTGTCCAGGACATGACGCGACGGTGTAATAGGGGAGTTAATAAAAGAAGGATGTGATACAATAATCAAGGCGCTGCAAACATTCTTCAATAAATGTCTGCTTAAAGGAAGCATTCCTGACGACTGTAGTAATTCACTAGCTGTTCTTAATATACAAAAAGGAGATAAAACACTGATTTCGGAGATAAAACAATACTTGATAATTATAGACCAATATTTCTGCTGCCCCAAATATACAAACTCTTTACAAATATTATAATAAATATGTTAGATGCGAAACTAGAATACTATCAGACGATTGAAGAGGCAGGATTCCGGAAAAACTTCAGCACTAGTGACCATATCCTTACTATTAGAACACTTATAGAAAAAGACACAGAATACAATCTACCCTATGAAAAAGCTTTTGACTCGGTTGAATTGTGGGCGATAGAAAATGCATTATAAAACAGTCGAGTAGACCACAGATATTCTAAAATTATTCAGTCCATCTATGAAAAAGCAACAATGGTAGTGCGGTTACACGAAAACATTAATAAAATTCTTGTCGGTCGTGGAGTAACACAAGGAGACTCGATTAGCCCCAAGCTATTTTTAACATCACTGGAAGATGTTTAAAAAAAACTTAAATGGGAGCATAAAGGAGTAAATATAAATGGCAAGATGCTCAACCACTGGCTTATGCAGATGACCTAATAGTCATATCAGATTCATCTGAAGATTTACAAATGTTAGAAGAACTTAAAGACGAATCCGAAAAATTGGGTTAAAAATAAATAAACAAAAAACAAAAATAATGACTAACCAACCAGACAACATAAATATTATAATTGACAACCATAATATAGAGACAGTACAAGAATATATTTATATTTTTATTATATATGATGATAGTATGCAGAAAATTTAATCAAAACCTAGAAATCGATAGACGCATACGCCTTCGGAAAACAAAACAAAATCTTGAAAAACCTGTAAAACTAAGAAAATCTGTATATGACCAATGCGTACTCCCAGTACTTACTTCCGCTGCGCAAACATGGACACTAACACGAATATTCATGGAAAAGCTCGCCAAAGTCCAACGAGCCATGGAAAGGCAAATTTTGAATATAAAGTTAAAAGACAGAATAAGGAACGAGAGAATTAGAAAAAAGAAACAAAATTAATGGATGTTAAAAGACATGTAGCATCTCTAGAATGGAGATGGCGGGCCATACCATGAGACAGAAAGATGAGCAATGGAATAAAGAAATACAGCAATGGAAACCATGAACTGGCAGAAGAAGTCTGAACCGCCCACAGACCAGATGGAAGAATGACTTGAAACTAACAGCAGACTTAGCGTAGATACAAACAGCTCAAACCAGAGACATATGGAGAGACAAAGGGGAGGCCTATGTCCAACATTGTATGAAAACAGGCTAAGAAAGACAGAAGAAGAAAGAGGAAAGTGGAAAGTCATTTTAGATTATCACTGCTATTCGTTAAAAATAACGCTGTATTTATTTTTATACCTTGATTTGTAATTAAGAAAAATTTTCAGTCAACACCTTCTTGAAAGCGATTATTAAATTTATATGCTGACCGTTCGGTATATTAATGTCTTATAAGGAGAAATAGTACTACGTTTATGCTAAATGAGTGGGGTAGCAGTGTCCACTTTACGTATGGTATGCATATTATATATCGTGTGTTCCAAAAAAACTCATTTAGGGTAGGCCTTGGAAAGAAAGATAGAAAATCTAGTCAAGTCTTAACTTAAGTCTGTAGGTGAATGTCAGATTGCATTTTGTTTATGAACACCTCTGTCACTGTGACAGGTAAAAGTTTACACTGCATCAAGTTTAATTGTATCAAGCAAGAAGGAAAATACAGTGTTTTCCGATTGATTTTCACCATGTGTCAGTTGTGTTTCACTTTATCTCAAATGCTTTTCCCTCTTGACAACACTTCTCAGTATTGACAAATGGGAATTACATTTGACCAATAGTGAAACACAATTGATACACGGTGAAAAAGCAATCGGAAAACCCTGTAAGATGGCATGTACAGGGTGGGCCAAAGTAGATGCTTTCTTATGGAAACTCATGTTCCTGTCAAAGATAGAAAAATTTTGACCAACATCTCCCGAGCTCAAATTTTATGAAAAAGTTACTGGTGCAAACAGAATGTTGCTATCGTAAACCGTTAGGCCGCTAGGGGGCGTTTTTCAAAATTCGTCGATTTCTTTAAACCCTTCTAGCTTTTTTGTTTTTAGGAATAGGTAATTGATTTCTGTAAAAACTTTCTCATATCAGTTTTTGGTGTAGAATAGGCTGGTGCATTTTGTTTTAATGCAGGGTGATTCGTAAATTTGCTGCACCAAAAATTTTCTTTTTTCTTATGGGACACCCGGTATATTTATAAATGTTTTATAGTCCTTAAAATTTTCTATTCAAAAATATATAATACTATATGTCCAAATTTTGCATTTTTCGGTGTATTTGGATTTAAGTTAAATAAACTAAAAATATCAAGTACCTAGCCATTGTGTCATAGCGCCGCATGACCATTGTTTTAAACAAACATTAGCAATATTTATGAGGAAAACAAAGTTGGCCGCTGTCAAATTAGTCGAATAGCTAGTTGATATTTTTAGTTTATTTAACTTAAAGCCAAATATACCGTAAAATGCTAACTTTAGACATATAGTATTATATATTTTTGAAAAAAGAATTTTAAGGACTACAATAAAATGTCTAAATATACCGGGTGTCCCATAAGAAAAAAGAAAATTTTTGTTGCAGCAAATTTACGAATCACTCTGTATTAAAACAAAATTTACCAGCCTATTCTACACCAAAAACTGCCATGAGAAAGTTTTTACAGAAATCAATTATTCCTAAAAACAAAAAAGATAGAAGGGTTTAAAGAAATCGACGAATTTTGAAAAACGACCCCTAGCGGCCTAATGGCTTACGATAGCAAAATTCTGTTTGCACCACTAACTTTTTCATAAAATTTGAGCTCGGGAGGCGTTGGTCAAAATTTTTCTGTCTCTGACAGGAACATGAGTTTCCATAAGAAACCGTCTACTTTGGCCCACCCTGTACACAACAACAACGAATGTACTAATCATAACGGCCAATAAAAATTGTTTTTGTTAAGTATTTTGTGTATTTTTAGGAAAATAATTCAAGGTCAAGATGTAATTTAGTTCTCTCTGACATGGTAGTTCATTTGCATCAATGGGTATATCTCAAGTTGCGGCAAACTTCAATTTGATCATGGCATGCTGTGAATGAGTTTTTTTTTTGGGAACACACGATATAATGTTGGTAGATACATACTGATTTAAAATTATAGTTAATAAATTTCTCCTCATAATTGACATTGGTTGCAAATATTGTTTCTAAGAATGCTTCACTCATCTAATACAACATAATATGCTATTATACGGAAAACTGATGTTCTAAAAACGTTTATGCGATAACAAAGTTCAAACATATTAAACTGCTTATTTTGATAGATATAACTGAAAATGCGCATATTATGTGTTTTCTAGTAATAACAAGTTATGGGGTAATGGCACATACTGATACGTTATCTAACGGCATTTTCGAAAACAAATATTTGATGATCAATTAATTCTTGTTTTCCCGGTTTAATTATTATGGAACAACATTGACGCAGTTTGTTATGATGTCTATTGATTTCAATAGGCGTCGATATGTCATGTGTTAATTAACATTTCACACCTTTATAAGTAATAAATTATAAGATATTTATTAGTATGCGCTTATCAGATAATAGAATAATCGAGGTATAAGTCAATACCTGCTTTAAACATTTACTACCTACTCATAAACAGCAGGTGGATTGACCTGACTGAAAATAATATAACTTTAGTACAGTGATTGCTTGTTTCCGTAGGTTTGTGCGTTCTCAATAGCTATTTATGTATCAAGTTGCAAAATAAAAGTGTTTTTGTTGTGTGTGAAAAACACTAATTTTGCAATGTGTTGCATACAAGATTTTCTGTAATTTTGAGTCATATTAATTTTTATAGTAAATAAATTTATCTAAATCTACAAAGTTGTTCTAAATTTTCATATTAGCAGTAGTGTCATTATGAAATCTCATATTGCAACTACTACGATTATATGCACCATTTTGACGTTGAAAACGACAACAAAATGTCATATTAGGTAAAAATCACAGAAATTTATTTTTATACATTTATCTCAGAAGTTAATTGGCTAGACTCTATAGAAAGTAACTTATATATTGTTTGCTATGAAAATTTGTTTTAACATTGGAACGTTCATATTTCATTGCCTCAGAAAAATTGCATTTTTAACTGTTCTCAAAATGTATTTATTGACTGCTTTTCCTTGTTGGAATTACCATTATTTGTAGATCTTAATAATTATTTTAAGTTACAGTTACAAATGTTGTACTAAACTGCAAAAGAATTGCACAAAAAATGTTTATTACGAAAGCGAATCACTTGTAAAATACATATTTTTTGTAACAGTGGTTGCCAACAGTGTTAAATGGGTTGCCTATCTTACATGGCCTCAATCTTTGACGATGTCTCCGTATTATTGTTAACGATATGGTATGGAAGTAACATAAGCAAAAGTAAATCTATTCTTATCGTAGGTGCTATGGAATGCCAGATATTACACACAATGTTATTAAAGCACGCATACAAAAATACAATTTAAAAAAATCTATATTAGACTCTAAACTTGATAATGAATGACGGAAAATATTTGAATGATAGTAACGTGGAGGTTTCCTGCGTATGTGTTTACTTTTTTACAGTAATTTGATTGTTGCTTTACTCTTTAACAAGGTTATTAACAGAATGGTAATAGACGTTCAAATAAAAAAAAAGTTTCGAAATTGGACTCTAAACTTGATAATAAAGCCGGAAAATATTTGCTTGATAATATGGAGGTATCTTGTGTATGTCGTATGTGTTTACTTTCTTACATTAATTTGCTTGTTGCTTCTTTTTTTAACAATGTTACTAAGTACCCGAAAGATAATAGACGTACAAATTTATTGGATCTATATGACTCTGTAATATATGTAATTATTTATTGATCAAAATAATATTAAGATCATAAAAAGACACATTCGAAAACAAAAGAACTTTTAAAATGCTAACGCGCGTGCGAGTTTCTTGTTTTGCTGAAAGCTTAACGGATCCGCAAGCATATCGGGGAACATGTAACAGCATACCCCATTTTCTCAGGGATGAAACTGGATGGTTTTGTTATCTATTGTTTTCGCTAAAAAGCCCGGAGGCATCACGTATTCAGCTCGCGTTTGAACGTCTGACCCACAGTATAGCTGACTTCGCATTGGTTTTGCATCCATTATTCTCATCCACTTTCTTCCTTTCGTTCTTCCAGATAACAAAAACGGGAATGGCCGAAGCGAACTCATAAAAACTGTCATTATTCACGTTATAAAAACAAATAACTCATGCCGAATAATAGCGGCGACGCTGCCAAGAAACGAAAACGAGCGGCGGTCTGTGTATTCATTTCGTTTGTTTTTCTTGGCAGCGCCAGCTGCGATGGGAATATTTTTAGTATCTTTACTTCCAAGTACGCTGGCTGCTTTATCAGTCGTAAATTGTATTGTAAACTATCGGCGTCGTTTCGTCTCACCAGTTGAAGGTCGTGCGCCTCGAGTTGTTCGCTTCGTTTCCACGCGACGCCATTTAATAAGCTTCAAAGCAATCTGCTTGGAATGGAAAACAACGACCCTCTTACGGATATATTCGAGACTGGTAGATTCCACGAAGTCAGGAAATTGACGATAACCATTCCGTGTTCACCAAGATTTGAACTGACGCCGCTCCTGAATACCTAATGTTTTTTATCGACCATTATGCAGTCATTAATGTGGTTGGCTAATCAGACTATCTCGCTGCTTGTTGTTGCTATTTACTATGCTCCTACCTCGTGCGATACCGATATGAATGCGTGATTGCATACAGTCGTTCGTTACGATGACCTTCTAAAGGTTATCGGAATCTGGAATTGCTCGTTGGAGCACTTGTAAATAGCTTCTTTTAATCTGAATTACTTTACGATTTATATATGGTAATGCTTAACACCATCACCTACTTCATTAATAAAAAATAAAAAGCAAGATTTATGTTTCCTTGTGTAAGTGCGATATGTATTTCCTTAGCAATAATTATCATACAATATACTTGTGCAATCTGATTTCCAATTTCGACTGGATTGCGTTGGTAACGCTTGCCTCTTATTCATTGGTAAGTCGGTAGATCATTACAGTAATGTAATGAGAAGTGTGATTAAAATACGTAACAAGATCGCGCTTGCGACCTTGTGACCTTGTATTGTATTACGATTGAGTTTCCCGGATGCCGCGTTTCTTAATCTGTATTCGTACGCCATGAAGCCACCCTACGTGCCAAAGTAGTAAGCAGTGACCAGTAATACGAGACGCGCTATCACAGCCGCAGTCAGACTGGTTGATGGAGCCAAAGGTAAAGTGGCCCCGATTCAATGCTAAACAGCGTATCTATGAATCTACCCCCATCGCCACGCTCCGTCGTCTGCAGTCGATAAACTGTCGAAAGGCTGGGCCACTTCAATCTGGCCCCAATGTAAGCGCTTATAGTAGTTTCTATTCATAATATTAAAATTACTCGTGCCTTTTTAAGCTTTGAAATGTGAAAGAGAGATGAAAAATAAGTATAAAAAAACCTTTCTTCAGAATAAAAAAATCTTGAATAACTGGTTTGTTATGGTAGCACCACGGATCCTCGGCTCCTTATAGCGAGCCGCCACTGCATCAATAAAACATCAAACGTTTATATTGAAGTAGACTGTATTTATTTTATAAATATAGATAAAAAGAATTCCCATTTCACACATTAAAAATTCACGAACTGCAAATGCAAGATTGCATGTTTGTCAAATGGTCTCCGTACCAATTTAGAGAACAAACACGAAAAACGAATTTGAAAATAGTAAGATAATGAACAGTGAAACACACGATTCTGACTAATTACAAATGGTTTACGTGAAATCGTGCCGATAGAGCTAATGTTTTTATACAGAATGCAGCAACGATAAGCGAATGGAAGATATCTCTAAAACTATGACTTATTAACGTTTGCTTATATAAAAGTGGTAGTAAGAAAATAGTGCACATTAGTAAAATATTTTTGATTGTATTATACTATTAGTATTTTCACGGTGTTTGCTTGTTATCCCTGCATAAATAACGATTTAATTTCAGCGCATGAAGTAATGTATCAGAAAAAAATCTCATTAAAAGGGCCATTTAAAAAACAAAATGTTCTATTTATAACCAATTATTAAATATGCAAATTCTGACATTATACCGGCTGATAATGAGACCAGGCCCATGCCAATATCTCGTTTACTTATGAATGCATTTGGATGAAACATGTTAGAAGAATATAAAATATAATTTTCGATCCTGAGACAGATATAATCAAAATGGCCGACTTCCGGTTTCACCGTAAATGACACTTTATTTTTTTTAATGGATCGCCCTAGATATTTTATGTTGTTTAGAATCTACGACTCAAATTAAATACTACAGCGTTGCCAAATTTGCGTAGTATTAAAAAAATATTAATTAAATATTTTTCAGTTTTAGATAAAGAAAAGTAGTGCATGATGCATGTCGTAATATTGGTAGTTTGCTAACTAATGACAATATAGCCCTTAATAGGATAGTAGGTGCCATTTAAAAAGTGGCTTTTTCTTAAAAACGCATTTAGCAAATAGTATTCGTTCATTAAGGGTTTGTTATTGATCTAATTGATAAATTAACTACTATTATGAGTTACTAGAGTCAATTAGAACATATTTTTCAGTCACGACCTTCTATGGTAAAAAACAAAATGCAAACAAAATATTTTTTGGTTCGAAAAAGTTTTAATTTGGCAAGACCATTGTGTGTTATTTGTGTCGCAGATTCTCAAAAACATAAATTATACAGGGTGATTTATTTAAAAAATCAAAGTTGATGGCACTTCCAGTAAAACCGGAAGTTGACTATTTTAAGTATATCTATCCGTCAATCAGAAATTATATCTAATATAGCCTCGTCTAAAATGTTCTCCTAGTTGGTTCATAAAAAAAGAAGATATGCCTGGCCCTAGTCTCAGTATCACCTGGTATATCTTGATTATGTTTTTATGTGTTTTAGTATATACTTATGAACTCTACTTATCCTTAAAGATTCGATATATTTTTCAATAGTGTTATACGAGAGCCACTAGATAAATTTCCGCAAAAACATACATAAGATAACAAACTGTGAGGGTTTTTAAGTTTATTGTGTTTCAAAATATTCGTCTTTATACTGTATGCATTTATTAATTCTATTGAACCAGTCCTCAAATCCCCGTGGCCATTGTTGTGGAGACATCTCAGCGACCATGCCTCAACAGCCTCATCGGGGGAGTTAAACGGTTGTCCACGCAATTTATTCTTGATTGTGGGGTATAAATAGAAATCACACAGCGCCAAGTCGGGGCTATAAGGTGGGTGACCCAGTAGTTCCACATTTACAGAGGCCAAAAATGCCATTATTTAAGCAGCGGTGTGGTATGATGCATTATCATGGTGTAGAATTAGGCGACTTCGAGGACGTTGTGTACGTACTTTTTCTACGACTGCTGATAAACAGATGGTGGAATACCACTTAGCGTTTACTGTGCGACGATCTTCCAAAGGAATTGTTACAAGATGGCGATCGACTATAGAACGAAGCAACCATCTTCTTACTTGCACTGCGAGATCACATAAATTTGGTTGGCTTTGCTTCACCTTGGAAGATCCACTGTGCCGATTGTCGCTTCGTTTCGGGTTAATAACAATAAATCCATGTTTCGTCACCGGTGACGATGTCATACACATGTTTTGACTGACCACTTGCAAACCTCTTCAGCATTTTCGTGCACCAATTCACACGTGCTAGTTTTTGAACTTCATCCAAATTATGTGGCACCCAACGTGTGCATAGCTTTCTAGCACCCAAATGTTAGTGAAGAATTGTGTTGATTGCAGTCCCCGAGCTGCTTAAGGATGCCTTAATTTCAGCATAGGCGATTCGCCGGTCTTGCTCCACGAGGTGGCGTACAGCGTCAACGTTTTTATCAGTAACCGCAGATTTCGGACGACCTTCACGGACTTCGTCATTAAGAAAATTTCGGCCAGGGCGGAATTCCGCAAACCACTCGTAGACGGTGCTTCATCCGCAAAAGCATTACGAAGTCGTTCGATGCTCTGTTTTGGAGTGAGAGACGATTGAAAATCGTGAAAAATCATCGCGCGATAATCCCTTCGACTTAGTTCCATTTTTCATACAACTCACAATAGTTAAAAGCTTATCACATACGACCCGTAAACAATTTTCTCAATCTGTCAACTTCAGTTGTCTACTGAAATGTTGTTGTTTCATGGCATTCTTATAAATAATTGTGAAATCAATTTCTAAGACTACTTTGCGGAAATTTATGTAGTGACCCTCGTATTTTTACTATGTTGTTAATTTAATCAAAGTTATTTATAAGACGAGATATTCTTATTTAAATTATATTTTATTGCTGGGGGAAATCTGAAATTGGACTCATATTTTATTGAAATATCAGGAGAATTCACTTACGTATATAAAGTTCGCAACATCATTCCTTTTGTCGAAATACTACCCTTTAAACATTGCACACTTGGTCCGTTAAATTGAAAAATCAAAGTTGCAAAACCACCCGAAATTCTAGAATTCTAAGTATGTATAGGTAATGTATTCTTATAGCATGACTTTATGAAATATGCATTTACGGTAACGTGAAAACTAAGCTCGACATTAATTAGGAACTAGGGAATAAAGGGACTCTAGGCATACTATAAACGCTGGTTTACACAAGTTCCCTGGCGTTGTTTTTCTAAAGCTTCAGCAAATAGGAATAACATCTTCTGAACTATCATAATCTAAACTTAGATTTATAAAGGGATAAATCTAAAAACTATTAACAGATTAACACTTAATTCTGAAAGGGTTAAAAACATGTAGCAAATCTTCAAATTAAATTTAGTTTTCTAAAACTGTTGAAGCACTATATGGAGTGCCCCTTAGTTTGACGCCGACATTAATTATACAAAGGAGAGATCTTGTGAAATGTATTTACTAATTTGTGATGTTATTTGTAGTTGTAACTACCCAAACCCCTCGTCGGTTTGTAATTACAGATATACGCACATACGTATCTCACAACTACCTAATCAATGATTTGGTTGTTTTAGAGGATAAATACCATTTGTACCGGGGATTTATAAATAATTTTTGAAAAATTAAGGGTGAAGGTGCTGCACTTAGAATATAAAGCTTTAGGTTCTTTTTGTTTAAGAATACAAGCGACAGTAAAACAAAAACGTTTATTGACTGATTGTTGCCATTGTTAGAATATGATTAACATAATAAACTTTAGTTCTCTAGCATTAGGCCAGTTATATGTTTTACCTGCAAACAAGGCTTGTATGTGTACTTTGAACGATGCTACATTCGACGCTGGTATATTATGAGAGCTTTACGTGATTTTTCCACTGCCTGGTGTGTATATTACGAAGTTTCGGAAGTTTCTGGTCTACTTTATGGTGTAGATGCTTATAGTCTTTTTCGAAGATGTCATTAAAATTAACAAAAATGTTTATGAAATTGTTTGACATGAACGGATTCGTCCAGTATTTTGATGATAGGTATTTCATAAAAGTATGGCCAAATTTAAAGAGAGTATCAACTTTGCTAATTTAATCAATACTGCATGTGTCCTAATAAGAAAGTTGCTAATGTAATGAATCGAAACAATACGTTCCTGATGGGAATATATCTAAATTGATTCAATGAAGCACTATGTAACTTAAAATCCGAGAAACATATATTAGTTTTCATAAATCAATAAAACGCATTAACCGATTTAGACAATATTTGATAAAGTAATAATATATGTAATTGAATCAAGACTCATATATTCTAGTTCCACAACTGATGACACCTTATCTACTTTGCTTACCTGAACACAAAGTGAGATTCCAGTAACGTACATATCAAAATTTAAAAGGGGCATCATTTTGAGAAATTAATTCTGACTCGTCACTATCACTACTGCTGTCACTGTCAGGATTCATGTTGATAATACGTACTCTATTATGCATCTACCATGTGTGTCCATGTCCGACATTTTTTATTCTTTTTCAACATCAACAATACGACGTCTTCAAGTATCTGCTGTTACATTGGCAATAGCCTCTTCTAACAAGCGTTTCACATCAGCCAGTTTAAAAGTGGAATTTTTGCGAGCCACTTAATTTTTAATTTGCTCTTAAATCAGTTCCATAGGGTTTAGCTCCCAATGATATGGTGGCAACCTTCTTTTGTTATTTCATCTACTGCATATTTAATATATTATTGGGTTTTATTTATTCGTATAATATCAAGTACTTTCACCTTTAGCATAGTTTAGTATTTTAACCATTAGAATATTGGAGCTTTTCGTCATGCAGAAGTTGGTAATGAAAACCGGAGGTCTTACGCGATTCAAACACATTAAGTCCATCATCTAAGAACCCGGAATTGCTACCAATGTGGTTATAATTACCCGGTGGCTCGTGTCAGAAGGAGATTTTAATCCTATCCTTCATAGATCGCATGGCGTTAACTCTTTATGTTTAAATCCTTCCAAACCCTGGACACTGTGTGGCCTTCATTCAGCCACGTCTCATTAGTATAATACATGTTTCTTCAATCGCCGATATTCACGTCTTTCACGTAGAAACTTTCTTCCTCACATTACTATTTTCTTCTTGTCTACTAGTATACTTTTTCGGTTTGTTTTCAAGTACCGCATATTCATCTCACGTACTGTTCGGAGCAGCACAAGACCGTCATATTTTTAGTAAAGTCTGATACATACGTATTATTTTTAAATAGGAACTGAAGATTGTGTTGCTGGTCACTTTTGTTCACGATCATATCGGGATATTTAATACAAAGTCTTTCGTGCACATTTTTAACCATTACTTGTTCCTCCGCAGTTAAAACGTGGCGTTTCTTAATCTGTAATCCACTACATCCTGCTTCAGGTTCCATTTCAAAAACAAATTTGTTTATGCAGCACTGTAAAATGTATATGAACTATAAACCCACGAATTCAGCATTGTTTAAAATTCCAAAAAGGGAATATTCAATCGTCGCTCAAAGACACGCGTGCCGCATAACATTTGTGATAAATATACAAATAACCAGTCGTATTAAAGCAAAAACTACATTGATTTGTATCACATTTTTCAACAGCAGCACAAATGAAATATAGTTTTATGATTTATTGACCATTAGTTTCGTGCGAATATTTCAGATTACAGAGCCGCTCGCCCGCGATTGTTTTACGTAGTTTACAGAGATACGGTGTCTTTTGTTTCGAAACTAAAGTTGTGTATGTGTTCAAAGTATCCCATCCAATAAATACTAAATAATAAATAGCACTGTTTATATAATTAAATTACCTAGGTTATGGACGTATAGTTACACTCCACACAACCATTAATGAAAGTTGTCCAAACGGCATCACCTTGCTGATTGAAGAAATAAATCGTTGCGACTTCAGCTTGAGCCAAATCCCATTTTTAAATCCGCCGAGCAGCTGTAAATTTTTTACTAAAAGATCAGATAAAAAGTTTACTCTGACTGCACTGCCGCAATAATTTATGTGGTATTTCTGTAGCGCGCTCCCAAAACAAGAAAGCACAAACAGGTGATCGTGATCAACCTGGTTGTAATTTAAGAAGCTTTAGTTTCAGATTACAGGCTGACTGGATTCGTAAACCAGTCGAAGATTCGGGTTTTCGTTTCACCCATTCGACCGTAAAATTTCTAACCTACAGCAAGCCAGAAATTGGTTTAATTGACGATTGTATTTTTTTAGTTCGATTCTGAAATAGTTATTCATGATAGGGGTTGAATGCTTTAACTATGTATATGTACAACGTGTACAGCGTATAAGGTCGCGTAGAAGTTATAATTTATAAGGTTGAAATTTAATATTTGTAAAATAATGCTTAATGCGATGAACCTACATTTTAAATTAACATATAAACACCATTATCACTCTGACTCAGTAATTGCCACTGAGTAATAAACTATAACATAATGTTAAATTTGCTATCCTTATGATAACGAAAATAAAATTGCTTCATCAGGATGCTAAACAATCTGATAATGTTTCGATTAAGTAACTCGTGACCCAATGGTCAGATTGTTAAGAATTTTCATCAAATTCATTCCTAAAGCAATTTTCAGAAATTAAATTATCCCCGCAGTTATTTGAAACTATCCGTTGCCTTTGTAAGTGACCTTCAACTTCCTACTTTCTATTTGAACCAAACACGCAAACTTTGTTTACCAGGAATTACGAGAAGTCGATATTTATTTTTAAGTATGAAATTGATTGCCCCTAGTTTGCAATGGTATTTTCGGGCACCAAGGTCGTTACAGGCGTCGATATTTCCGCCAAGGATGTTCCAAAATAAACAATAACAAATAATTTTTCAAACGCTGGCTGTATCTAGTACGATCAGTTGGCAAGTTTTCCCGGCAGCCAATGTTTATGACAGCTTGCGGCCATAAAAGTTTTTTTGGATGCTTTTGTTACGTTCCTGATTCAGCCGGCGCGGATTTCGGGAAGCTCGCCGCGTTATTTTTCATTTTTATGGGTTGTGTATAAACAAGCAGCTCCAATAGAATTTGTTGTATAAGCAACTTACTTGCAGCAATTCTTTTTTTAGCCAACTATATAACTTATATTATGTTTGCAACTAAATTTGATCAAATGTGTTTGCTTTTCAAAATGGTTAAAATATGTATATGAGACTTAACAAAGGCTCCTTATAACATTACAAAAAATAATATGGGGATTTCAAATGGCCAAGCTGCCCATGTATTGTAATGTTATGCATATAAATACTAAATTGGAAGGTACATAGCAAAAAGCTCTAAGTTTATTATAAATCAATCCTTAAAACCATTGTGAATGTGTAAACAAATTGTCTGTGAGCACTAGGTGCATATGCCTTTAAACGTAAAAAGGTTGTTAAGCAATATGCATGAGTAATTATTATTATTCATTTGTAACCTTGTAATTGAAAGGCCACTTATAATGCAATAATTACAAATCGTATGTTCCGTAGTGATTTTTAAGCCATATGTACTTAGTGCTCACAGACACTCTGTATAATAAAGACAGCTATTGGATTATTGCCACACGCGTGATTTTATACGATTTCTGTTTCTTACGCCACTGAGCAATTAATGACGATTTAATTTTTAGCTTTCTAAACTAATATTTGTCTGTACACATGTCTATACCTTTTCAACTTCAATTTGGGACTAAACAACTTCAAAATGGGAATAAACAATTTCAAAATGGGAATAAACAATTTCAAAATGAAATAAACAATTTCAATTTGAGAATAAACAATTTAAAATTGAGACGAATCAACTTCAAATTGGAAATAAACAATTTCAAATTGAGAAAAGCTTTTTGTTCAAGATAGTCTTTGGAAAATGACAATTACAATGGTTATTGTGACAGGACAGAATTAATTATTGCTGATGTTCATTAATCTATATAAAAAACGTGGAGGAGAGAGAAGAAGCAAATTACTATACCTTTAACAAAAAGCTTTTCTCAATTTGAAATTGATTTATTTCCAATTTGAAGTTGATTCGTCCCAATTTGATGTTATTATTCCCAAATTGAAATTGTGTATTTCATTTTGAAATGGTTTATTCTCATTTTGAAATTGTTTATTCTCATTTTTAAATTGTTTATTTCCATTTTGAAATTGATCAGTCCCAATTTGAAGTTGAAAAGGTATAGAGCTATAAAAACTGGTTTGCGGAAAGTTCGTTCCCCACATTTCGTTCCCCACATTTCGTACCCCACATTTCGTTCCCGGGATATTTCGTCTCCCCACATCTCGTACCTGGAAACTTCGTTCCCGAGCGAGCTCAATTTGTCTCCTAGATTACAGGTGTTGAAAAACGAGTGCAGCGATCGGAATACAGTTAGAAAATGCAAGATATTTTAATTAATTTATTTATTATAATAAACTTATAAGAACAAAATAAATTGTGTTTATTAAAAATGACGGGTTAATCTAAGTATGCTTCTAATATTTTGTATAGGGCCATAATTTCTCATCCTGAACAACTTTTCTCAGTAATATTTTGCCGAATTATAAACAAAAGGGGTAGGTTACCCGAAAAGAAAATATTTTTTGCTTAATTGTCAAGGCCGACTTGTTTTTGAAAAACTGAAAATTTTCTTAAAATTCTCTACAAACCAAGCAGAAATTTTAATTCTTATAACATTTTTATATAAAACTATAAAACAATTCGGGGACATACTGTATATAGTTCTTATAAGTTTATTACAATAAATAAATAATTTAAAATATATTTCCAACTGCATCCGATTGCTTCACTCGTTTTTCAACACCCTGTAATTTAGGAGACAAATTGAGCTCGCTCGGCAACGAAGTTTCCGGGTACGAGATGTGGGGAGACGAAATATCCCGGAAACGAAATGTGGGGTACGAAATGTGTGGAACGAAATGTGGGGAACGAACTTTCCGTATCCCATAAAAACTATGCTACTGCACCCTGACTTTATTTAGATAATTCCAACAACTTTCGCGTAAAATAAAAAATAATGTAGCAATAGGTTTTCATAGTAATTATGGTCTACAGTAAACATTGATAATACATAATATGTGAATTGAAAAAGTTTTAAGAGACTAAAATTACATAAAATGCCTCAAATAAATCCTGCACAAGCAGCAAGATTACCTAGTTGCTTTAGTAAACGATGGGCGTAGTAGTAACTTTTTTAATGACACAACGGGTTAAATATGGAGGCATACAACAAATTAATTGCTATGGCAACGGCAATTGTTTTTTCAAAGGCAGTGTAATCCTACAATGAAATAAATTTGTGGGATAAACGTAAGGTTTCAGCAGAAAAGCTGTAATTCCGACAATTTTAGAGATAAATCAATGAATAAAAAATCAAAATGCTCGTAAAAGAACCGTTTTTCATTTCAGAGTGTAAGCACTTTCTATGCCATTACTTGATTAACACACAGGGTGGGTCAAAAATTTAAAAAAAAACATGTTGCGAGTTTTTCCACTACTATCCAGAAGGCTTTGAAAAAATTGCAACCTCTTTATTACTTTTTTTTAAAAGACCAAGGAATTACCTACCAACAAATAAACAAAAATTAAAAATGGGCCCACTGGTTTAAAAGAAAAAAAGTTACGTCAAAAATCAAGTGCGTCACTTTTTTTGGAACTGAGTGTATATCACAGTTATAAAGCAATGCTGCTGTGATATTTGTCCTAGTAAAAATTTTACATTTAATATTTACAAAAAATTTCAACTCTTTCCTGAACATCTGATCGGAATAAGTTTAAGCTGTTTTAATAATACATATAGGGAAATTTTAATGAATAGTGGTTAATATATTTAATTTGTACATTCAAATACATACGGATTCCATTTTAATTTCGGTTTAATCAATAAAATAATTTCGGATTTCAATTTAGGTTTAAGTAAATTCTCAATTAAGCATAAACTCGAGCAACTCAATATGAAATATTAAATTTTAGTTGTATTACATTACGATGACACAAATCTTTGTAAGCAATTGTATGCATTTGTTTTCTTTTTCTTTTTTCACCGATAAAGTATGTAGTTATTATTATTTATTATTATTATAAACTGAACACTGTTAAACATCAAAACTTTAAAAGTATATGTGCACTATTTTTGGTCGGGAGTTTACATTATACTTTTTATGAATATAAAGTTTTGTCTTTAAGATCCACTATTATTTTTTGTGTAGTGTACAAAATGTTGGCAGCTTATATGCACATAAAGTAGTTTATGAGGTGTAGCATAATTGTACATAAGAGAATAATTTTTGTATAAATTCTAAACTCGATATACACCCTGCGCAATTAGGAACATGAGACGTAATGTTTTTCAGCGATTCTTCTAACTTTCTAAAGCCGAGTAGCGCATGGGTTAGCGCCAGGCTTGCATTAAGCAAATCCTCGGTTCGAATTCTGCGAGGGTCGGAGTTTTTCCGCCTTGGCGATTGGAATCGGGCTCGGCGAGACCATTCACAGTTGGGCATCAAATTAACTGTGATCTACTCAGAACCACAGACCTAAGAGATAGAGTAACAAGGTCAACACATAACGAAGACACACACAGCACACAATGGTTGCTCCAACTCTGTAACCCGAATCCGGGGCAAGTTGAGCATTGAACCGCCACATGCTAGCGTACAAAGCACCAGCCTCTATACCGCAAGGTAAATTAAGGTTACAGATAATACATACATACTTTCAGAGAATGTAAAATCTAGCCAATGCCACTAAAACCAACTTATTTTCCCTTCATCCTTATCACTGTAGGAAATTACATTAATTCAATCTATTAAGAAATTATTGTAATTTTCTTACTTAGCAATTAAATGGAAGTTAGGATGCAAAAGAACGTGTTCAACTTTAGATGCTATAAAAAAGCTCGAATTTACTCTCAGCGGCACCTTAATCAATGGCCACTTTAGGCTCTAATAAATCGATCATCACTTAATCTTCTAGTGAATTACTTAGAAATTTATATTTTTGGAGAAATAAAATATTTCAGCTTTAACGCAATACATAATTATATCAAGACCAATTGAAATGCTTAATGATTATTTACTTTAATACAGTGTATTATTATTTTCGTTTTAATCATACTGTGTATAATGTCTTAACAGAGATCCCTTTAATTAGGGAAACCTATATCCTTTTGTCAGAGATTAAATCTCATTAAGTATCGTTAATGTACCCATCCTTTGGGCTACATGCGATATATGAGAATTACTCAAAGCAAGTGCCCGTTCATTAATCCCGTCTTAGAAGCCTTTGAAAGGTATGAACCAGGATTGTCTGTGAGCTTAAAGGTAATCAAAAGTTGTAAGGTCTGTTAAACTTATGTTTAGAGCTTTAATTTGACCTTTGTTATGGGAAAAGTACGTGGCCCCGCATTTTTTTAAATTTTTCCGGTCGACTTCCGTAGATCCTCCGTGGTCCCCGTTGAGAACTAGAAACTATGGTTTTACGGTTGTTGAATATCAGTAAGCAAACATTTTTAAAGGCAAAAATCCTATACTTCAACATAATTAAAAAAAGCTACATCTAGTTGCATTTGAATTTTTTTTGCGGGTACATTTTTGTGTCGCTATATCCTTTAGTTTTTTTTTGAACTGGTGAAAGAGTCAAATATACTTCAGTATTGACTGCTCTGGATAGCATATTGGCACAATATGGTACTACAATTTAAATTTTAAATAAGAAAACATAAATCGTAGAAATAACTAAGGTTATTTATTATTTATATAGTTGAAATGTTTCTCGCCTTTGCATTTTTAATAGTTGCAATAAGTAGCTTCAAAACATTTTATTTGATACTTGTACTGTTGAAGCAGCCACGAGTAAAAGTAATTACTGAATGAATGGAGCTACTCACATATTAACAAAATTTATTCAAAATTGAGTTAGACTCTCGATTATCCGGGAGCCGATTACCCGGTTTACGGGTTAACCATGCAGGCAACTAGCCTTACCAGTACTTATTTTAATAACTATTTGGCAAACTCAAATCAGTGTATGACGATAATAAAAAATGTTTGCTTAGAAACACTGCAATATTGCAAGATATTAAGAACATATTATTATTTTTTATTTACCAAAATACCACAAAGAACGCCTTCAGTTCAATCATTTATTCTAGACGATCGAAAAATATTCAAAGCCTGTGAAAATGTAGTACATACTCTGTTAATCAATGATATAAAATCGATACAGTTTATTATTTTTCCCAATGAATAATGAAGTAAAATTAAAAAGTTTTACTAAATTTGTTATTACCTTTTCCCGCCATTTTAATAACACCTTGTAACATAACCATAAACGACATACTTTGAATAGATCTGTAGATCAAAGTTAAATTGTGTTAATGCCGGCCTTCTTAGGCTAGATAAGCTATGTGAACATTCTGGGCACATTTTATTAGTCACCTTAAACTTGTAATAGTTTATATTTTACATAATTTTCTTGGACATACGAGATTTCCCGCAAAAGGAAAGGTGTTTTTGATATTATTTTTAGTCGAAAGGCTTTGATAAAAATGTGCCATCAGCTGTTTGACTGCAGATTAGAAATCTGTGGCTATTAAACAAGAGATTAATGTTAACGAATTTCAATTAATTACCTCAAAGTTAGGTATTATTGATAACGAGTTACAACACTGTGTGCTGTGACATCAATAACATGACTCAGTATCGATAACCGTAGTCTCCATTTCAAATCAATTTATTAAAAAGTGAAAATTTAATATCAAATGTAAAAATAAATGTATACATTTATGGTAATACTACTAATATGGACGAGCCTCGTCTCATATTAGTTCACGCCGTTAACTAAAATTTTAAATTTTTGAACTGGCATTACTATTATTATGATTACCTAAAATATATTTTTTACTTGTTTATTTGTTTTATTCATGTTTTATAAACAAAAACGTTTGTATAACTGCAGCAGGTGTCAAATTATGAAAGCCGCCTTGTTCCGGGGATTTTGGACGGTGATTCACCAATTTCGTATAATCGCGTTACCCTAGATTTAGATCTCCTGTTGTGAAACAATTAAAGCTTTTGAAATTTTTGATTCTTTAAAGATATATCATAAGTGCGATTTTAATTATTTGAGCATTATTATAATATTTAAAATGATTAAAGGAAAGTGGTTTCGGAAAATGTGCAAACGGTAATACTTTCTTTGGCAAACCATATCCGGAAATTTAATAAAATAAAAACAAAAATGTTGTTGGTTTTACTTTTAGGCAAAAAATTTATTGATTAATGGGAGACGGGGCTCGTAAATACATAGTTTTGTTTATTAATTTAAATAGAACACTTAAATAGGGAATACATACATATTTATGGAAACGATATACATACACTTCCATTTTCAATGCGATTCTATGAAACTCGTGATTATTAGAAGTATTTAGACGAAATCGTTTATGGATTATCTAAGCTTTTTGAAAGCACCCTGTCCAATGTGCACCCAGTAAGCAGATATAGGGCATTATATTGACGTATACCAAATTATTCAAAGGGTGATAAACAATGTCATGCTATAGTCGTCAGAGCCGTAACTAGGCAAACTTTTATCGTATGCAAGCCAACATTTTTGCGCCCCTCAGTACACTAACGATATATGTGACAAAAAAACGAATGCTACTGTATGACCTCTACATTTATTTCCGATTATATGATGTAATGTATTCAAAACAAACAGGTAGATATTCAAACATAAATACAACATGTTTAATTCAAACGTTTAAAAATAAATAGCTAAATGTTATAACAAAATACAACACAAATAAAATAAGAACAGAAAACAAAATTATACAACACAATTCTAATAAAAAAAGTAAATATTATGCAGTCAGTAGTAACCATTTCATCGGCACCGATCGAGCGCATTTCGCCCAAAATCGGAATGCCACTGCGTCATTTATAACGCAACGATAAGCATATGCATTTAGTAGTGAACGCGAGTTCCAGTTGCTTAATGTTTTTATTAATTTCCCAATTCATGTATTTCGCATTGCTAAATGTTTCAGTATTATTAGCAGCATTGCGGTATTTTTACCTAGTTTGTAGATAACTTTGAAGACTTCAATCATAATTTGATCCAGCAAAAGTTTTTTCTTGCAGCGCGCTTTCTGTATTAAATACGTTGAAAACATTTTTTTGTGACCTTTTTATGTACAATTCAATTTTCAATGTAAAAACTATTTTAATGAGAACAACATCACCTACTAGGTGCGCTCAAAAGCTAGTAAAGACATGTCAATTTGTTAAAATAATACAATATGAACAAATAATTACATATTATTATGCGTAGTAACGTATGGACGTAGAATACGGTTCTGTACTCTTAGCCACACTGCCACCCCGTGTTGTAGCTTTTTCTATCGGCACCTAGCATGTGTCTTGCCGGCATCAGGCCGATTTCGATAATTCTTTTTTAATAAAACCTGCCACCATGTAGGGTCGCAGAAGTGTCTTAAATTGGACAAATTCTAGGGGGTAAGTGATTGTAGCGAAAAATGCTATAGTAATAGAACAAGTAAGCTCTCCGAAATCGGTCTGTGAAGTTCTGCTGATTGTTGCAATGGTCCACTGTACCAGCGATGAGCCCAAAGCAGTGAATGTATGTATGATATGTGCAATCAGTGAACCCCCTCAGTTGTCTAAAATTTAAGGTAGCTTGTTGCCACTACTGTATTACATTCAATTTTAAAAATGCAAACATTTTTGTAATCAGAATAAGGTCACCTATGTGGTGGGTTAAAAAGATAATAATTCTAATGCTTTGATTGATATAGGTGGGAATTATAAAACAAACGCCGTTACAATCTGGTAGACATACAACATTCCCTTTGCAAATTTCACAAGGCAATGTAATGTGTTGATCAGATTGGGCAAAATTCGCATTATTAATGTAGCATTATTTAGACTAAAATCGTTAAGTTGTAAAATTGCCCACTTGTTTATTTGTTTTTTAATTAGTACGACAAAAGTTCTTTTTTTTCAATGCAATTTTGGCGCCCCTGGCCGCTTGCGCCTATAGGCAGGTGCCTACTTGGCCTATACCTAGTTACGGCCCTGGTAGTCGTGAGATTATTCATAATTGTATTCCATCGTGAAAATGTCTTCTGTACAAGCAATTTCCAAAAAAAGTCAGAAGCTGGAACCCATAAGGCCACTTGATTAAGTTTTCAGTTCAGTATTAACGAGCCATGCTTATATCGTACTCCGTGACCTTCAAGCGCCGATTTAAATAAGACATAAAAAATGTTATTGTGTGTCGAAGATTTACATAGGAATTGCATCAATTTACTCGATCCCTCGAGTGGTAGCACTCGTTTTGTTTTCGCATGCAAAGAGCAGCTCGCGTTCTTCAGCCGATTTTTTGCTAATTTTACGTTCGCGTTCCGTATTATTAGTCGAGTTTTTATTAATTTATTTTTTTTTCGCCGAGCACGCCATTAAGTTAAACGTGACATGATTGATGAGAATGCAAGCAACCCGCGCAGGGAACGCGAATTCGCATGCCGCGTTCACACCGAACGCCGAATAACGTGCGCATATTTTATCCGCGCCGAACACGATAGCCGATATCTCCGCCTTCCAAGAATTGCGAAATTACAACCTCAAACAGAGCCGTAATGCTATTCAAACTGTGCCTCGCAGTGGTCTGCATATTTATGCGGCCGCGGTTGACTGTCCTCCCTACATGGCAGTTGGCCTTGGACACGCTTGATTTACATTTTTATCGGAGTTTCTTTACACACGCCGTATTTTAAAGTTCAGCGAAGCCCGGAATGCAATATAAATAATCTTCACGGTATTTGCCACTTGGTAATTGATTTATTAATTCAATATCGAAACCGGGCCTTTCCAAAGCCCGGGATTGCGACCTTGATCTGCTCGTTGCGTTATCCGTCACGAATCGCAACCTTTCCTATCCCGCCGCAATTGATCGATTTCTAAATTAACTATGCAGGTCTTGCCTTAGTTTCTAAATTTGCATTCCGCTCGCAACGCTCGACTACGGTTATGCAAACTAATGTAACTTCGTTTGGATTAGTTTTCTTCTTTCGTAGTTTTGCCATTATTTTAACTAACTCCGTGTGCTGATCGGTAGTGATAGTAACTTTTTACTTTCTGGACGAATATACGTAGTGTTGGAAAAAATGTTAAATGTTTAACGGTGGGCATATGACACGATAAAAAAATAAGTCGAAACGTTTGAATTAGCTTAAGACATTACTAACAGTTTTCAACATATACATTATACATATCCAACTTTGTATTTAAATAATCAGTGGATTATAGTATACACAAGTGCAAACAGCTACACCACCACAATAGGATAATGGAGATTAGAGAAGCGAAGGAAAAGTGGATGCCTAAAAATGCTGCAAAATTATGAAATAAAACATGACCATAAGTAATAGATGCAATATAATAAGTGCAATGACTGGTCCTCGAAAGTAGACTTCGATTTTCAACATAAGAGATGATCATGGCAACTTAAAAACAGAGCTAGAGAAAGCTATAAAAATCATATGATAAAAATCAATTCCATGATGAATCCTCAGTTTCATGAAAAGCTTACTGCTTATTTTTACGCTGGATTTCTTCTCTCATGCCTTTTATTTTTACAGAAAAAAACAGTTACCTGAACTCATATAGCACACCACGTTCACTCGACCGTCAGGTTAACAAACAAGTAATGCTCATGCTTTTTCCCCAAAACAGCCATCACCAACTTGGGTACGAGAATGCGCATTATTAATACAATTAAGACAAATTACTAACTGCACGGTGGTTAGCCATAATACAGCCTTCAACCCGATACATAAAAAATAGTATGTGAATATATACAAATTTTACACGGCAGGCTCGTTGTTCGAGATTGGAAACACAAATACCTACTTTATTTAACGGGCGCTTTAGTTGTATATCGCAGGTTTCCACTGTCACCACCCGCATAATTTTGTTCTTTCCTGAATGCAGCTGCACTATCTTCTCAAGGACCTACTTCATAGGGGGAACACTGTTTTTATTCAGTAATACAACTTCACTGCTTTTAAGATTGGGTATTTTTGCCGCCAATTCGTTCTTTGCTGCATCGGAGATACAAACTCCTGTGTATGCTGCATGATTTGGTGAAGGTAGACGGTTCTCCGATAAGCTGGCGACGACTTTGCTGGCCGTTCAATGCGAAAGTGAGCTGGGGCGAGTGAAGATAGGTCTTCAGGATCAGAGCTTAGACTTAAAAGGACGGGACATGGAAATACAAGTACTGCATAAATTTCCTCGATTTCAAATAATTCCCTAATACGTGTCCTAAGTGGTGCTTTGTCGATCTCATCTCTCCTTCCCACAACCCACCAATATGCGGAACATGGGCTGGTTTAAAACGCCAGTTAATTTTTTGCAAGCAAAGCTTTATTTTAAATCATCTTCTTTTTCCTTTAATAAGTTTGACAATTCTTCTAATTCCGATTTGTCTCGCCTTGATATGAAACGCTTTAAATACAGCAAAAATGCGTACGTATTCAGGTTTGTTACCAATTCCTTGAAAAGGACTTCCTCTGAGAAATTTTGAGCAAAACATGCAATGCCAAAGAGATTAAGAAATTCCTTAACAGTACTTGGCCCACATTGTCGTTCACGATTGATATTCAGAGCATTACTTTTCAATCGAAGGCAGTATGTAGTGATTTGTTCTATGTTACTTAAATTCGGCAATCTCTCCAAATTTAAGTGCTAGTTTCTACAGTGGCAAATGATTGTATTTGTACGCACATTTCTGACAATTATTTATTAAAATAATGGCTTATCAAATTACCTGGCCAATTCGCTCTATCTTCGCTTAACCAAAATGGACCATTCCACCACATATCGCAGTTAATAATTAGTCTGGGTGTATTTTGTATGTTGGTTAAAATTTGAACCTCCACCCTGTTTGCCCCCTGTTTTAAAGAATTAAATGGTGCCTTTAACCAACCCAAAACAATTGTAGAATCTGTCCAAAATACTACATTATGAAATTTCAATTTTACGATTGCAAAACATCTTAGATCCTTATTATGCATTTGCAAGGTTGAAAAGCAATTACTGGCTTATTTATGTTTACCCTGATGGGTTTACATATTTACCAGCAACTTCTCGCACTTACAAACATAGAGATGATATCAGCTAGGTTAATATGTTTCACTACGTGAAATTAAATACGTTTTTGGCAAGACACATTAAAATGTATTATTACAAATTGATAAAAAGACGTAACGTTTCGCTAAATCACAAAGTTAGCTTCTTCAGACAAATATTTTTTCATAAATTAGGACATGACAAATAACATGATCAAAGTTCCGAGAAAAAAAAACAGATTAATTACAAGTTAGTTTTAGATAGGTGAAAGGATACACTTCCTCAGATATTTTGAATTACCTGTTATTAAAATCTTCTTAAATTTATTTGGTAGTTTTTAAAACGTTTTGTAATAACGTCAACATAAACTTCTCTTGTAAAATCATTATATATTTTTTCTAGAAAACAGAAACGTTTAATTTTCTTTAATCCTTAGTAATATTTTAGCATCACTACTTACATATGTATTTTCCTTAGTTTTGGGTTATGTTTGTGTGAATCATTATTGCTTGAAATACTTGTTGAGAATTCGTTTTGTCTAAAATGTTGTTCTCCTTGTTGATATTTTTTATTTTGTTATTTAATATGATAGTATCAACTTTGGTTTGAGATGGTTAATTTAATTAATAAGTATTTGCACTTCTTTGACCTTTTTTTATTATTTTTGTTGGCAAGATACTTGTGGTTTTATGTTGTTTTTTTTTAATTTTTGTAATCAAACCTACAAACTAACTATTAGATGGAGATATTTTATTTTTGTTATTATTATACCATTCAATGCGTAGTGTTGTTACATATTAATTGTGTTTCAGGATTCCTTTTTTTATTTAAACGTAATTTTAAAAGTTGACGTACCACCTCCTTATGTATTAACAATTATGATCTGTAATGGAAAGCAGAGAGTCCAAATCTATTATTAAAAACTAACAATCATGTACCCACCGTTTCGAAACGTGAGAAAGGCCTGTGTTCGTCTAAACTCTAAAGTTTAACTATTTGTTTTGCAATATTGATTTGATACGGTGAAATCTTTTAAGCAGTGTTAGTTGTCTTTATTTGAAACGAATTATTTATCTCTAAAACGATAGGAATCTAAAGGTTTTAGTTAATTGTTGTTCATTGATCCTAAATAAATGGCGAACATTTTTTGATCGACTTGGATTTTAGGGAATCTGGAAAACTATGTTTAAAATGGAGTGTTCGTTTAAGAGATTGAAACATATCATCGTCATCCCAGATCATGTCTAAGTAACGATTGAGTTATGACAAACTACAGACAAAATTGAAGCAGAAGAAATCCAATAGCAAGCTTTGTTTCACTAATCGTTTACTTTTGGTAAACCTAATGATACAAACAATTATTTGTGGTTCCATAGTCTCAGCGAATGCTTTTTAGCATAAAACTATAATGGATTTTTTTATGGACCACTTAGCTAAAATAGTAGGTGTTGGTAATAGAATAAGGACGAAATCAGATATATGGAGTAAAATTTTGGTAAGTATACAAAACAATCATTGCACCATATTTCGATTATTATATTTATATTTTGTTAGTGAAGACGTACGTCAGTGTTGTACCAGAATAAGAGATTTTAAGTTACTTTTAAATACAAAATCATGGTACACACATTTCACTATATTACAATAGCTTTAATTTAAGATACATTTATATCTCTAGTTCAGAGATAATCATGTATATATATCACATAAGTTAATAAATGTAATGAACTATATGTAAAATGAAACAAGAGTGCTAAATAAACTATATAATATCTATTAAGACTGGATGAAAGATGTTGTCATATTGTTACACCTAATTTTTGGATTCAATTTATTCCATCAATGCCCATATTTAGAGATAATTGAATATACACCTATGCCAAATTATCTTTTCTGTATTTGCTAAAAAATAGTAAATGTCGAATTTAGACTAAAACATTTTTAATAGTTTAAATTTGCTTTGGGTTAAAGGCTTTCTGGTTAGCTGCTACTACATGACAGCAATGTACTTGTTACATGTACAAGTAGCCTACTAATATGCTTAATATCGCTCATAAAGCAAATAGAGCAATTATAATTTAAACTTAACTCACATAATTATATAATTAATATAGAGTCTATAAATATCTGAAATAGCTATTTATATAACAAGTACATAATGAAGGACTTTACTTGACGTGTCTATTTTATGGGTGAGCAAGTTTTGAGAGTGAGGTGAATAAAGAAGACGAGTCATTAAAATCAGTTTATGTACGAATTGTAACAAAACTTTATATTCGCCTGTTAACATAAAACATGAGTTTATCAATTTGACGTCTAGTCTGCGACAGAAAAAAATTACATACGTTCGAGTACCTTGATGGATATTGACAGGTATTTATTTTGACATTGGCAACTGAAGTACTTTCTAGTAGTAGTAAAATAAAGTAAGAACTACTTTATTTGCGCAAATCTATATCATAAACAGTACTTTATAATGCAGTCGTACATAAATACATTTAACAGTTTTTTTTAATATTTCAATTTTTCTGAAAAACCGTTTTATCAATAGAAGCAAATTTACAGAAAATTTAATCCGGTACAGCATTTCTTTCTGAGACGGTATGGAGCCTCTCTCCACATGACAAGATGGCACTTCGAGCTTCTTGAAAATTTCAAGATAAAACCACAATTTTTAGAAGGGGTACGTTGTGCAAAGATTTTTTATCATAACTTCGTACGGTCAACATTTTAGTAACTTTTGTTGAGATATTAGAAAAGGTCAGACTTCTTTACATAAAAAAAGGTACTGTTGTTTGGAATCGCTGAAAAAGCAAAACTAAAAATTGAAATTCGCTAGTTACGAGCATAATCCTTAACCCTTCTGAGCTGTACCTAGCTTCTTTAAGACGCATTACCGAACCTATGTTCATCGGAACTTTTTGTCTTACTTTGATAGTAGTACCGCCCACCCCTCAAAGTTTGATGCTCTTTTTTTAACACCCCAAGGTGTAACAGTATTTTTTGGTTACCCTTCTTAGGGCTGTGGAGTGTGGCTCCCTAAAAACGCATTGTTTTGTTATCTTTTAGTGAGCTGTCACCCCTTAAAGTTTCTTACCCTTTTTTAACAGTCTGTATAAATAGCTCAAGATTATGGTAATGAATGCTGATTAATAGCAAATAGAAATATTTAATCTGTTTGAATTACTAATGTTGCTTCCAATTGGTTAATCTACTATAAAGTGTTTATTTTATTAATACTTAAATTGAACTGTAGCTCATTATTATTAGTTGATAATAATAATGTATTTATCAATTTTTTAGCCAGCTATAATTGATTGAGTTCTGATTTATATCGAGTGATTACATACATTTCAGATCGAGTTAGCTAATTATGAATACATTTCCTACATTATACATAATTATATGAATCCACAAGGTAGATTTTAAATTTATTAGAAAATGTGTAATAGTTAATTTTTAATTTAAATGAACGAAACAATTTATTCATTTTAAGTAGTAAAATATATGTAATTAAATGAGAAACTGCAATACATTACTGGTGAGTGAAAGTAATATGTACGTACTTACTTTTCTCCAGTGCTGGAATAAATCAAATGACCTAGGAGGAAACGTTTAAATGAATTTGGAGAATTTGCATTGCTCGGCGGAAAGTTTCCAAGGTCCCACATTGTGCAATGAATGTTGAGTTACCATAAAATTAAGTGAAGGTCATGGACAGGGTCATGGATATAGACGATGATGATGCATGCTCAGCGGGCCGGCGTCGAAATGTGCAGCCAAAATGCTACCTCAAGAGGGCAGCAAAACAGGTTCTGCCGTTATTAAAAGAGGCCTTGTTTGGAGTACTCGTAATTTTAATGTCGCGAAATCATTTTGCTCAACCAGTCGTTTTGTTACAGGTGCTGGTGGAATATGACGACGTCGAATGGCACAGAAGGGAATGGATCAGCATATACAAAGACGGCCTGTTTCACCTTTTTCTGGTGGAGCAGGGACTCTCTTGGGCTGAGAGAACGGATCCCTTTACTTCTTCACAGACCACCGCTCTGTGGCCTGCACTTGTAAGTACTCGCATGTTTTACATAACACATTTTTGGTTCTTCCCTGATAAAATGTGCTTAACGTTTCAATCGCGACATGCAACAGGGTTAAAATCCCCCCAAGCTAGCCAGTATAATGAGAACCACAAAAGAACATGAATTAGTAGGAGTTCAGTCTAAATTTCAGTTGAAATCTAAAGTTTTTATTTGAAGTTACTGCTTCATCTCTGCTCTCCTCTTTTTCTTCTGTTTGCTAGATCTTGTGGATAACGAATACCAATTGCATATAAAGTCCAAATAAAAATCCAAATTAAAGAAATCTGACGAACTTGCTGGTCAGTGTTCAGTGTCTCAAGCTAATAGTTCCTCTCAATTTTGCACCATCTTATATGTTTATAATATTTTTGACGTTTCTTGCAGTATGGTGAGGAGCTCCATGTTGTTGGAAACCGTAAATTACGACGTATTTATTGGGATGCAAAATGCAAATAATTTATTCAAAATAAGATAGCCATATCGTTCGGCATTAAAAGAGCCTTGATAAAAAAGAAGAATGTAGTACAGTATCGACCAATACATCATTAACATATAACTTATGTTGAAACATTTACGAATTCGAAGTAGCTTCTCAGTATCTCAGGAGTAATATTTTTTGTGTTAGGAATTTATTTGCTGGTGAAATTCGATTAATCGCTGCAAAAATGTATTGTTTCTTGAACCCATTACATCATTAGAATTTTTAACCATAACTTAATTCTATACTTACGTGGTAATGCTTTTTTAGAATGGAAAATATTCTATACTTACTTATTGCAACATTTTCCCGTAAATTGCATTCGAAGTTTATTTAAACTGTCGAACTACATATAATATTATTGAAAGTAAAGTGAACGACAATTTTCTTGGTATACAAAAGAAAGCATTAATAAAAGTGTGTTCAAAACTCAATAGTTGTCAAGGTAGGAATTAAGTTCAGCATGATATACCCATGTACAATTACTGGGATTATCCCAAATAAAGAGAAGCAGATGCAAAAATGCATCAGTAAATGGTAGATACTTGTCAGTTATTAAAAATCTGGTGTGATACACGCACACAACTTCCTTTTACAGTGATCTTATAATTAAAGCTGATATTATATGGCAAATGCATATTTTGTATAATTGATATGCCGGCAAAACTTTTTGCATACGTATACTAATTATGTGAAAACAAATCGTTTAAGCCAAGTTTCATTTTGCATATTTTGCATATTTATACGTTTTTGAGCTTATTCTATGAATTTTGCATATTTGGTTATATTTAGCAATAATTTGTAATGTATGAAGAACTTTTTGATTTTTTTTTGTAAAATTTACTATTTTATTAAATTTATTAATAAAATTTTTATGTACAACTGAGATATATACTTTCACTTTCTGCCGTTGGAGTGCAGTGTGCGTATCGAAATGAGCAGAGGAAAGGGGAATTCCCTGTTAAAATCTTTGACTATATAAACATAGACTGCCAGCAACCCCCATTTTTCTCATAGAAGCAGTGTATAAGGAATCGGCCAACACAAAATCCATTTCAAGAGTGTTGGGTGAATAACAGTCTGGTGGCGTTAGGGGAAATCTCATTTTTATGTTGCTTACAACGTGACGTTGGTGTTGGCAGTCCATGTTTACATAGTCAAACATTAAAATGAATGACCTCTTTGAATAAAAATTAGAGAAATAAATATACTCATACAAAATAATTGAAATTTTTACATTATTTAGAATGCTCCTACTTGTTTTCAAAAAAATTAGAGCATATTATGTGCATATATTATAACTTTGGGTGCAGATACTGAACAAAATGTATGCATATATATGCGCATATTTTCGTACTTTTGAGTGCATATAATTATCAGCTTTACTTATAATTAGCCAAAAATTTGATTTTAAATTTTTAAGCATTTGTCAAAAATTTTCAAAAATTACAAATTTTACAAAAACGGTACAAAATAGAGTGTTAGTTCAAGAAACAAATTTTCTCTAGAAATAAGCTGAATTCAAAAATTTAATAATATACCGGGTGTTCTATTTAAAATAGGAGTATTCAACTGGAAAATCACCTATCTCACATCAATACACATTAAAAATGTAATAAAAATGTAAAGTTAAAAAAATCGTTAGAGCCGTTTTTGAAAAAATCGAAATAAACTGAAAAATCACAAGAATAAACAGCTACTTCCGGTTATGCGATTTTCTTCAAAAGCTTGCTGTCGTATCTACATAGTACACAAAACTTATATATGAAATTTCAACGCTATACACCTCTTTCCGTTTTTGAGATATTCTGTTCACAGATAGACACACAACAGGCACACAGACAGATCAATGAAAAAAAATTTTTTTGGGGATCAGGGGACTCTAAAACGTGAAGATCTGTTGAAAACTCAATTTCGAATTTTTGGGGTGAATCCAATACTTCTTTTATTGTAAAAGGAAGTAAAAATTAAAAATTTAAGCTTTCACGTTCTCCTGTGATTGCATGGACAACGGCGACATATTCAGCAGTTTGTTTTGTTAAATGCTTTGTAGCATTATAACCTTGTAAAATATATAAATTTTAGTACTCTGCTAAAGAAAATCACATAGAGTTTAAAATACGATGTTATTGACCAATAGTAAAGGTTCTGCTTTATTTCAATATAAAAATATGTTTTTTATAGCGCAACCTGGCGCCACAAATTATTACGCTAGCGCCATTTGCAGTTTCGAATATTTTTACTGGTATTTTCGGAGGGTGCTAAGTTAACGGTAGCACCACCAATTAACGATAAGCTTCTGAAAACCTAGCGCTAGATTCTCTACACCTAGCGCTTTTCCCATGTGAATTGTACGGCATAAGATTGATGAGACAATCAGCACCACCAATTAACGCCAGATTTCCAAAAACCTAGCGCTAGACTCTTCAAACCAAGCGCAATCTGGCGCCACAAATTATTACGGTAGCGCCATTGCAGTTTCGGATATTTTTACTGGTCTTTTCGGGGGGTGCTAAGTTAACGGTAGCACCACCAATTAACGGCAGGCTTTTAAAAACCTAGCGCTAGACTCCTCAAAACTAGCGCAATCTGACGCCACAAATTATTACGCTAGCGCCATTGCAGTTTCGGATATTTGTACTGGTCTTTTCGGGGGGTGCTAAGTTAACGGTAGCACCACCAATTAACGGCAGGCTTTTAAAAACCTAGCGCTAGACTCTTCAAACCTAGCGCAATCTGACGCCACAAATTATTACGGTAGCGCCATTGCAGTTTCGGATATTTTTACTGGTCTTTTCGGGGGGTGCTAAGTTAACGGTAGCACCACCAATTAACGGCAGGCTTTTAAAAACCTAGCGCTAGACTCCTCAAAACTAGCGCAATCTGACGCCACAAATTATTACGCTAGCGCCATTGCAGTTTCGGATATTTGTACTGGTCTTTTCGGGGGGTGCTAAGTTAACGGTAGCACCACCAATTAACGGCAGGCTTTTAAAAACCTAGCGCTAGACTCTTCAAACCTAGCGCAATCTGACGCCACAAATTATTACGCTAGCGCCATTGCAGTTTCGGATATTTTTACTGGTCTTTTCGGGGGGTGCTAAGTTAACGGTAGCACCACCAATTAACGGCAGGCTTTTAAAAACCTAGCGCTAGACTCTTCAAACCTAGCGCAATCTGACGCCACAAATTATTACGCTAGCGCCATTGCAGTTTCGGATATTTTTACTGGTCTTTTCGGGGGGTGCTAAGTTAACGGTAGCACCACCAATTAACGGCAGGCTTTTAAAAACCTAGCGCTAGACTCCTCAAACCTAGCGCAATCTGGCGCCACAAATTATTACGCTAGCGCCATTGCAGTTTCGGATATTTGTACTGGTCTTTTCGGGGGGTGCTAAGTTAACGGTAGCACCACCAATTAACGGCAGGCTTTTAAAAACCTAGCGCTAGACTCTTCAAACCTAGCGCAATCTGACGCCACAAATTATTACGCTAGCGCCATTGCAGTTTCGGATATTTTTACTGGTCTTTTCGGGGGGGTGCTAAGTTAACGGTAGCACCCCCAATTAACGGCAGGCTTTTAAAAACCTAGCGCTAGACTCTTCAAACCTAGCGCATTCTGACGCCACAAATTATTACGCTAGCACCATTGCAGTTTCGGATATCTATACTGGTCTTTTCGGGGGGTGCTAAGTTAACGGTAGCACCACCAATTAACGGCAGGCTTTTAAAAACCTAGCGCTAGACTCTTCAAACCTAGCGCAATCTGGCGCCACAAATTATTACGCTAGCGCCATTGCAGTTTCGGATATTTTTACTGGTCTTTTCGGGGGGTGCTAAGTTAACGGTAGGACCACCAATTAACGATAGGTTTCTGAAAACCTAGCGCTAGATTCTCTACACCTAGCGCAATCTGGCGCCAGAAATTTTACACCTAGCGCTTTTTCCATGTGAATTGTACGGCATAAATTTGATGAGTTAATCAGCACCACCAATTAACGCCAGGCTTCCAAAAACCTAGCGCTAGACTCTTATGTATTAAATAGGTCGTATTACCTGCTCCTACGTATACCTTAATTTGCTTTATAGTTTTATAAAATTTTCATTTTTGCTTTTAAATACATTATATATATTGGAACTTTCTTGAAGTTTATTTTTTCATTGCAGATATATGCAGGGTGAGACAACGAAAATTATTCACTACTTTATAATTTAAGGAGTCACATACAAAGACCTCTATTTTTATTTTATTATATGATAGAAACTTTTTGTTCTCTTTTCTTGTGTGTGTAAGTGTAAGTTTGTATATGTATATGATGTACTCGCTCCAAAATTATAATCGCACTAAACAGTGCAAGCTGTGGACCATTCTACTGGTAAAATTTTGTTCAACAGTTTGTGTTGAACAAAATTAATAGTAATTTATTATACAAGACGATAAAGTTAAATTTTATCCACGAGTGAATCGTTTAACGTCGAGACGAAGTTGAGACGTTAATGATTCAAGAGTGGATAGAAATAACTTTATCGTCGTGTATAATAGAATATTTTTTTCTATAGCAAGAACTTTAACAATTTCAAAAGAAAATAATGACAGTCAATCGCATTTCAAAATGTCAGTAGCTATATTGGGTTGCTACGATAATACGAAGCTGCCATATTTAATTTAAACAAAAGTTAGAAAATTAAATTACTTTATCTATCCTTGATGTTAAAGTGCTACTTTATCTACCCTTGCTGTTAAAGTAAAACTTGACCTTTTGTTTTGAATTGATAAAAGCACACTTTAACATGTGCTATAGAAAAAATTAAATTATCTCAGTAATGTAATTTAGTATAAGATGGAGCTATCTTTGAAATCTATGTTGCTAAATGGTGCTCAGTCTGAAGAGTTTAGCGCTAGGTTTTCAGTTGTTTGTCGTTAATTGGTGGTGCAAACGTTAACTTAGAAACCCCGGAAAGGGACAGTAAAAACATCCGAAACTGCAGTGGCGCTAGGGTAATCATTTGTGGCGCTAGATAGGACTAGATTTATAATGGTGGTATTGATTATCTCATCAATTTTATGCCCTACAATTCAAATGGATGTAGCGCTAGGTTAAAATTTATGGCGCTAGATTGCGCTAGGTGTAGAGAATCTAGCGCTAGGTTTTCAGAAACCTATCGGTAATTGATGGTGCTGACGCACTTCCCGAAAAGACCAGTAAAAATATCCGAAACTGCAATGGCGCTAGCGTAATAATTTGTGGCGCCTGATTGCGCTATGTTTGAAGAGTCTAGCGCTAGGTTTTCAAAAGCCTGTCGTTAATTGGTGGTGCTACCGTTAACTTAGCACCCCCCGAAAAGACCAGTAAAAATATCCGAAACTGCAAAGGCGCTAGCGTAATAATTTCTGGCACCAGATTGCGCTTGGTTTGAAGAGTCTAACGCTAGGTTTTCAAAAGCCTGGCATTAATTAGTGGTGCTGATTATCTCATCAATTTTATGCCGTACAATTCAAATGGGGAAAGCGCTAGGTGTAAAATTTGTGGCGCCAGATTGTGCTAGGTGTAGAGAATCTAGAGCTAGGTTTTCAGAAGCTATCGTTAATTGGTAGTGCTATCGTGAACTTAGCACCCCCGAAAAGACCACTAAAAATATCCGAAATTGCAATGGCGCTAGCATAATAATTTGTGGCGTAGATATAAAAACCAGCGCTTGATTTGGAGATCATTTAGAATAGTTGGTGGTGCTATGTTAACCGACCCACTAAAAGTAGGCCTTTTAGTACTAGCTTGTTTCACTAAAAGTGACGTTTTGTAGTTTAGCGTGTTTAAAGAAATCAGCTGTTTACTTTTAGCGCATGTATGGTATAAAGCAAACTGATGTTATAAACCACAATTTCGAACTGGAAGTAAAGTTGTAAAGTTATTCTAGTTACTTCTTGCATTAGAGGTAAAGTGTTTTTTAAATAATTAAAGCGTTATATAATGAATACAGTCAGATGTGTAGTATTAATAATTACATTTGATAACTGACTTTGACAGTACTGGCTGCACAAACATTCACCTGCGCGTCAAGGCATAGATTCTAACTGTCGTAGATGCAAACCTTTGTTAAATCGACATTTATGGATTAATAACAGCAAATTTAAGGTCGTAGAAAACATATTGTATGCAACGCGTGCATAAACCTCAACTTTTAGCACTTGTTGCATAAATAGCTATTATTTACTAGCAACGTGATATTGTACATTTTCGTCATAGAAACAAAATATGAAAAGCTACTCATAACTCCCAAGAGACCTGTCAAATTTTTTCTCCCTCAAACTCTTGGTAACCATGCAACTATAGGTCATGACTTAGCAACCATACATTGAGGTAACCCTTGATGTTACTTAAATAGTATACCGTTATGGTATTTTAACTGGACTAATCAAATGCATGAAAAGTCATTCATAACAGCATCCAATCGTAAAGGTTCATGTGATCTTTAAATTATGTCTAATAAGTTATCCTTATAGTCAAAGAGCCAGCAACGCATTTCTTACAGTATTTTTAACAAGCATGTAACTGTTATGGAAGGTCCCTTTGAATATACTGAGAAGGGAACCCGAAGTCTGGCATGCTGCGGTGGTGGTTTTAGCCCCCTTGCGTCCTTGAAGGGTGGAAAAAAAGTGTCAAAACTGACACAAAACCTATGAATAATATGTTGGTAACACTGTAAGTCTATGTCAAATTTGAGGTTAGTAGGTTAGGTTTTGCGTCAGTCTGTGCCAAAACTGACTGAAAACTTAACCTGATAACCTCGAATTTGACATAGACTTACAGTGCCACCAACGTATTATTCATACGTTTGAATTTCCACAGCCCGCTGAGGATCAGTTTTGTTGGATCTTTTGATATGTTACTGTAAATGGTTAAGTTCATTATGCAACTTTATGCCAATCTAGGGTAAACTTACCACCCGCGAAAGTGTCAATTTTTTTACTAGCATAAGATATGATTACCTTTAATATAGCAAAGCGCCAGACTTATTATACTGTTTTCTTATTATTTTTTTCCATCCTTCAAGTACGCAAGGGAGTTAAAACCACCACCGCAGGCTTGCCAGACTTCGGGATTCCTTCTCAATATATTCAAAGGGACCTTCCATAACAGTTACACGCTTGTTAAAAATACTGTAAGCAAACCCGTTGTTGGCTCTTGGACTATTAAAATGTATAAATTTATATTACAAAAAATCTTGAATGACACACGGCCGATACGCAAATAACGGACTAATGACGTTAATAACTATAACATACAGTTCTTTCAAACTGAATACCATAAAAATGTAATCCAAAGAGCTGCTTTACGTAAAAAATATAGATCGATATAAAATACTACTTACAACTTAAGTATAAGAAGGAAAGTACTCGTTATTCCACGTTTACACAAAACTGCAAAATTTGAGCGATCTAAGTAGATTTGTATCTCCACATTTGAACTTCGGCTTGTGATTTCCAGAAATAGAATAATATTTGTATTATTGTTAGGGAATTCTTTATTAGTTGGAGGTAAAAGTTATTGCTGTTATTATTATTATTTTCATTTAAATTCGCTTTATATCACATTGTTACGGGAAGGGTTTCAGTATCACTATTATGTGAGCAGTACTACTATGACAGTTTTTAGCAATTTCTCAGGTGCATGTATGCTAACAAATCTTATGGCTCCTTCGACGATAGATAGAATAGTTACCTTAGCGTGTGTGTGTCGCCTTTTTTTAATTTCTCTTTGTATAGAAGTACAATAAGTACTACATTAAAAATATTGAATTCTCTAGCTTATCACTCGGATATAGCTTTGTGTAAAAAATCGAGTGCAAAAACGATTGTGTTAAATAGATATCATTTGCAATTACTTTACCATAGATAAAAATACTACTGTTTTAGGTAGGACAAACTCAGTATAGTAAATCAAAAAATTTATGGGCATTCTATAACAGTTAGAGTTCACAATTTCAAAACCGAATATACCAGAACATGCAATAAAAAACCTATTTATAATATTTACATATAATTTTAAGCTTGATGTCGAAATAAAATGGTACCAAGCGGTTTATTAGGTTATTACACCAAACTATTAAAAAAATAAGTCTGTATTAAATATAAATACCTACATATCGACTAAATGTACGCTTCGAAATTATTCCAATTTTAGAATAAGCCAAACACTATATTGGAAAAATACAGAATTAATTTTTTCTTCTAGAACATTGGGATTGTTTGTTCAAAGACGAACGCTTGTGGAAAATCGTTTGCGAGCAATTCACCTACGTAAATATTTTGACGGAAACTCTGCGTCTTGAATTCTTAGCTCATGAAATACGTCTTCCAGACAACGTTTTCCAATTATCCGGCTTAATTTTTTATAAGTTACATTTATGAATTGTGATGAGATTGGAAAACAATCAGAAAATTTCACCAATGTACTTGTGCATTATTTATTTATATATATTTTTAAATAATGGTCGTTATTTTTGAGATGATATACACAATATGTGGATTCTAGATAATTATACTCCAAGTTAAAACTAATAAATGTAGGGCAAAATTGGTTTTTCATACTTATTAAAGATATATTCCAAAATAAGGACCTATTTATGTACATTAACTTTCTTTTTCAATCTGTCGTTTGCCGTCTGTAAACAATAACGGTATATCGTTATTATAAACATTTCCTGTGTTTGTGAAAACCTGAGATATTCGAAACTAAATCAGAGAAAATAAAATTGCGAACAATTTACTATCTCAAGTGGAGTATGAAGATGCAGTTTATTTGACTAAGGAGATAACTTGTTTTATCTTGTATCTAATAATATCCACATTGTTATTACGAGCATGTTGATACATACATATGATAAACTGTTTCCTATTGAAATTTGTAGTTTATCTGTGAAGGTCGATATCACCTGAACTTTATTTGGTTGTTATCGAACTTATGTTAATTACGGTAAACATCACGTAGATGTTTGATTACACGATTAGATATCGGGGCTTTTTACACTTTGCTCAGTTTCAACAGCTATTGCACATACTATTGGTGAGACAACATTCATATCTGATTTGCCATAATTGACTGATATGAAATCGCTTCAAGTATACTAGATTAACATAAATATTTTTCGCTCTGTCTAGCAAACAGGTGCATTAGGATTTCGACATTTATTTATTTATTACTTTACAGATAATACTATAAGTATGTACTTTATAAAGTAAAAGCTCTGATTTCAAGTTTAAATTAGTATAAATGAACAGCTTAACAAACCAGCAAATAAGCATGCTATGAACACCAACGTGAAGAAAGAGCAGCAGAAATGTAAAGAAATCCAGATGAGCATTATGTTCTTATATTACATTAAAGAGTATTTAAGTAATACATGTGCCCACTTGCAAATTTGATATATCGTTTATTTGTGGTATTTTTGGTCATAATTTAGATCATGCTAAAGAAGCAATAGCGAGATAACAGATATTGTAAATAAGAAATATTAAATATTAAAAAAAGAGAGCTACTCGCTCTTGGTTGCTATAATTATGATCATAATTTAGTAATAACAATAACACATCGTATCTTGATATTATTGGTTTCTTTTAAAATAGTAATTTATTTCCAGGCGTTTTCAGTTCAAGAGAAAGAAATTATCTTATATCAGTGCTGTGTGTAAACACTTATGCTTCATTATTACAAGTGCTGGCCCATTTTATACAATGTTAACCTTTTCGTGCAGCGGAGTAAAACATTAATTGTTCAAAGTTTTGTACGCAAATCTCACAATTTTAAGTATTAACTGTTTTTCAAGTAATTTTCGTACTGCTTATTTTCGCATTACATGTTGCACTATATGCAGTTAATGTTCTAGATGAGTTTTGTTCAATTACTTCTAAAACTTAAAGGGCAGGATTTTGGGGTAAATTATGACCGTAAATTATCAGTGTCTGCCTCTCTTACATTTAGAAACGGAAACTAAAGTTTGAAGTCATCGATGGTGGTTGCCCAAAAGTGGGTCGCATCAAATATTCAACTGGATTGTAACTCGTGAAACTCCCATTCCTGCGCAAAATCAGGTTAAGCAGTTAAAAGTTTGTCTCTGCTCCAAATGTTTGGAAAGCTAAATTGGTTTCGCCCCTTTACCGACCTCACCCTGAGAAAATTCCGCATGTGAAATTTACTAAGTGGTTTATCCGATAATTTTTAATCTTTGAACTGGGGTTGACAACAGTACATTTCTTGCTGTAAAGTTCTTCACCTCTAAAAACAGTTCCTTCATATAAATTACCATTGCAACTGACGTCAACTTTATGTAACATTCATTAATAAGCAGTTTCGTTTATTATTTATGATCATCGCTAAGATTTTCTTCATATCGTTTCGCAGTATTTGCGTCTATACACTGTACCAGTTTTCATATACATTTTAAGCAGTCAAATTTGTGGGACTGAAAAGTGTTTGAAAACAAATTTATATAAAGGTAACTCTAAAATATGACAACGTACGTTCGCTACAATACGCGGACTTTTAATTCGGTTTGTAAGGAAATAAAACATCAAGGCTTAGCACCACCATATTACATATGTGGAGGATAACGTGTTGTTTTAAAATTTAAAGGGGCTGCGATACATTACCTTAATTGGTATACATATATAGATTTAAATTGTTTCCCCAAGGTCTGCTATTTGAAGCAATGATCTCAGAATAAAGTTTTTTTGTTTTTGTGTTTTATCATATCCAGATCGGAATAGATACAGCCCATATATTTCGTAAAAATATGCGAAACTTATGCAGAAAATTTTAGGAATATGCATGTACGTATGCCATCTCATTGACTTTTCACAGAATTTCTAAACATTTTTATTAATAGTCGATTAGTCATTGACCTATAATAACATTAATTAAAACAGAGAATAGATACGTATTGAGGGCCGGTTGCAGAAAGCAATGTTAAGTCTGGTGTTAGCTAACGCGACGTCAAAGTGAACAAAAACGAATCAAATCTCAAATGCTTATGGTAACTAATACATTAGTAAACAAAATTTGATGCGATTTTGTTCACTTTGACGCGATGTTAGCTAACACCAGACTTAACATTGCTTTCTGCAACCGGTTCTTAATGTTTTATTTTACTCATTTTAATCGTTCTTACAATGATTTACATCAGAATTAAGGAATTATTTCAATAAAAAACATCCGACAATACAAACAAAATTCGTAAATTAATCATCATTATAAAAACATCTTACAAGTAAATGCTTTTCAAAAATTTTAAGTAGAAACTTACCGTTTTCTGTCGGAAAACGTGTACTTAAATATTGAAAATGATATTTCAACGTTTACAATGTACAAGGAGCATATTTATAAATCTTTCAATAACAAGGGAGCTACATCAAGGTCCTCAACAAACTGAGCATTCAAAATATGGCTTATATTATTTCATTACTGAATAATTTTTTTCTAAATTTGAACGCTTGCTTCTTACATTACCTTTTATACACTTTTGCATAAATTTCCAAAACTGTTAATGGATGCCAAAGAGTCATAAAGGGTTATTGCTTGCGTTTAAGTGTGTTAGCCTAATCCGCATTGAAAGCTTTTCATTTGTTGTATGTATGTAATTCAAATTTTGGTCACTTTGTCTAAGAGTATAATTAATTGTTTACTACTTGTTTTCTTCGAAAATTGTCAGCAAATAACACTTTTACGTATTTTTTTACATTCTAAGTAACTGAAATCGGTCCTAGTAACTGGTAAAATATGCAAGAAATGGAAAATATGCTTTGCCGAATGCATGTCAATTAATTGTAAAAGTTTCAATTCGTGCACATTTTAAATTGTATCCTAGGTAAGATATGCATAAATTACTTATAAAATATGCAGTTTGCATAAAATCCTTATTTAATCATAACATACTTACGAAAACGATAAGAAGTACGTAATATCTATCTGTAATAAAATAAAATGGGTCATCAGTTGAAGATTAACATGAACAGATAAGTTAATGATTAATTTTTAATTATCGAACAATAAAATTTGAAAACCTAAGTTTAGCATTTTTATCTTTTCATCGTCAAAGTATATATTACACAAATTTAGAGTAAAAAAATCTGACCTTTGCCTTCTTATTGTTATCTGGGTCACGATTTGTACAAGTTGTTGATATATGGTTGCAGACGTGTAACGATAAGTTGCCTAGATGCCCCCTCCGTCTGTAAATAACATTGGGGCTACTCTAATTGCCATATAGTATTATCGATCACTTACATTAATTTGTTGCTTGAACCTTAAGTAAGCTTGAATGAGATTCAATCTCTAACGATTTGAGTATTTTATTGAAATTTCTATTAGAAACAATTATGAGAACCACTTAATGCTCAAGTCACGCATTTACTCGCCGCTTTAAATAATGACCTTGTAACTTGCCTGGAGGTATTTCCACATACTCTTCTAAACGTCGATATACACACATATTTATAAATTTTTGTAGGCTACAATTCATTACTGTAACTGTGTAATTGTATTTATGATTTGTCTTGCTTGAACCTTGTGGCTTTATTTTGCGCAACAACAGTAGACAATCGACTGTTCAAAGTTTGCTTCGACTTATTGTAAAGCCAACATCGATATTATATTGGCGATCAAACTTATTTGATGTGACTAATACGAATCACTGGACACATTTGCATTTATGAGAATAGATATAACAATGATACTTGAGTGATGGAAATTTTCGAATATGTGTGTTGATAAGCTATTACTCGGAAAACACTTTATTTTGCTCTTGTCAACCGTTCTAAAAATAATAATTATCTGTTTATAGTATAATACATCGTTCAGTTTTTATCAAACTTAAATCAACAACTTGTATACTTACTAAAATTTAACGTAGTGCCTGATGCAGGTACGTTTTTAAAATGTTTAGAGGTGGAATGTATTTTCTGTTTTTGCTACACTAGTAATTCTTTAATAATATTTGGAGTTTCGTTTTCTGGAACTTCCTCAAAATAATCTAAAGATTTACTTGGAAGTACTTCCTCATTCCACCGTCAGAAAGTTTTATCAGCTGATCGTCTAAGTTGGCCGCAGCTACAAAAACAGACTGCCCCGATATATGAAAAGATACGGAGAGAGGCCTTGTAATCACTATTTTATCCATCAAAACTTAATATTCTTTGCTAACGATTTACATGAAAAAAGCTATGAAGAAATTGATAAAACTATTTTATTTCTTACAAATTACAATAACCTTTTATTAAATGCCTTGTAGTTTGATCTATGTATCTCACATGTTTTAAATGTATTTAGCTATTGTATTAACTTTTGTAGACCATTCCCAAATAATTAGATAATGTAATTTATTTTTTTCATTGTTATTATGAACGTCTTCTCTGTATAACGAAAAATCGTAAGGAAAGTACCACTTTTTTTAACAATTTTATTGAAATAATGAATTGTCAATAGGACAGTTGTAAATTTTGATGTCCCTCGACTAAATTTCGAGTTACAAGATATTACTTTGCAAAAAAATATTACGTGTACAACGCGTATGAACGCAACTTTTTTACTCGTTTGATTTATGCACTCCGGCTTCGCTGTTGTATATCAACCTTCAAACTCATCAAAAAGCATCGCTTTCATCACAAGTTGTACAAATAACTCTAATTTTGAGTTGGCATAGCCAAGGTCTAAATATGTGGATTATCAAAAACTATAGTTATATGATATTAGAATAATTCTAAAAATACTTAACTAGAAGGTCCTAGCCTAAGTCTGCAATTATAGAACTTTTATACTGTACATTCTACGGTGAGATAGTATGCATTAAATATTAAAAATCATACCAACTTGAACACACAACCTTAGTAAACACAATACGATTTTAGCGAATAGTGTTGCACATGTAACGTGATTATTTATAGTTCTATACAACATATTTTTTGCAAATCAAAATAAATTGAATGATCAAATTAAGTAAATTCTTGTATTTTTTTGCGATGCTGTTGTGATTATTAGTAAATGTGGACGTTGAAGTCATGGTGTTAAAATTTCATTTGTACGTGTAATGTGTTAACGAATTTCATTGGCAATAATAATGTAGGTCACGTTATTTACATATCAACACTGGAGTACGACTCGTGATTATTTTAAGAACATTTGCAAGAAGACGATTAAGATGACCTACATAGACCGTGTTATCACAACACACCATGCGTTATCTTCCATGAGGGCTCCGTACTAATAAAAAGTATAATTAGTCATAACTTCATAAGTGCTAAGAACACATTGCGTTAAAATTATTTGAGGTTATCAGTACTAGTCTGCTGGCAAACAAACTAATCGTTTACAATATTTAGCGTAGGTCTAAAGTTCTCCTGCTAAATAAAAACGCGTTTTTTATGTTATCATTTCACAACTTGTTTTAAAACAATTTCCAAATCATTTATGTTAATCCCGCTGCTATAGAAAATCATTCGAGTGAGATTTGCGTCACCTCCTAAATAAACACAGATATAATATGCATATAAAATAATCTGGCCATAAAAATAAATACGTTGACTTAAACAAGCTGTTTACGAAGAATTTAAATGGGAGCTGTAATCAAACCCAATAAATTGTTGAATTTCGAAATGTAATGTTTCTTTTTTATATTGTTATACCTGATATTATTTTAATTTTTATAGAACTTTGTTAACTCACGGATTATATCGAGGGTATATCTATAGAATATAATTAAAAACATGACTTTTCAATACATGTCATCAGATCTACATGCTTGGTGAACTCATTCTTAGAATTCTTACTATAATCGTTGCCCTTGAACTTAAAAACAATAGAAATGTATTAATTAATTTAAAATCAAGTGACAACATTCTGCCTATCCCTCGGGGAACCCAGAGAGCTGTAAAATAGCAAGCTAACGCGGACTGTGTATAGTTACTGTCATTAATTTAATTGTTTGAAGTGCACCCATAGTTCTCAGACAATGGTGATGATGAATATGATAATGAACATATTTTCCAGCCCGTGGCGAGGTCTCCCGAGTAGATTTTACCAGATGCTACTTTTAAAGGTTTTGATCGTTGTTTTATTAAGAAATCAAGAATGCAGCTAAAAATATATTATCAGACTGTACTGTACTTTTAGCATATTTGTTTTGCTTGTTTGTTATGGACAAGGTCTTTCTGTTAATAAAACAAATCAAAATTATGTAGTGACATTTGATATGGCATTTCTTCTGCATTGCGTATATTTCCTGGGAACATTTTTTCTGGGGAAATATAGCCACTAGCCCTAAATGTGTCGCAATAAAGAACTTTTAGCTTTTCACGGTGAGATTAAGATCGTATCTTATTAACCTTAGCTTCGACTTTTCCAGACAATTAGGCGCTGACTAATTTTTACCCTATACTATTTATTAACTTCATAATGAATTGAACTATATAATTTACGGTTCTGTTGTAATACAAACTGATTTTACCATCATTTTAATCAAAATATTGGAATAAACAATTTAAGTAGAATGTAATTTATTTTGACTGTGAGATTTGCAGTGGTGCACGATAAAATAATTTTATAGTTATTTATGGTGCAAATGTGTTATATTACAAATAATCCACGAGAGAACAGTTAAGCCCTCGAGGACGTGTGGCCGAGAGGGGTCTTTCCTCGAGTGCACTATTTATATAACACACGCGCGCCACACAAAATGTTATCCAACAACTCAATAAATATCTAAAAAACAAATTTTTTATTGACAGTTGCGAAAAATCAGTGGCAAATAATTGAGAACAAGCAAACTGCGCGCTACGCGCACGTGAAATAGGATACGCAAAAGGTCAAGATCCGAGCCGAGCGCTAAGATAAGAAAAACAAAACCTAAACAAATATAAACATCTGTGAAGCCGGAACGTGTGATTTTATTTTGTGTCACAGACACACAGACACACATTAAGGAAAATTATATTATAGATGAGTTAAAATATTTGTACTCCACGGGAGTGACTGACGTACTTGTAAGTCACGTATCGGTTATTTATCATACACCACGGTGCCAAGGGCGATGTGGGTTATGATGTACATAAGCTTGTGATAGCCCAGTGTACTTGTTTAAAAACACCATATTACTATCGAGTATTGGATAAAATATAGTTTGATCTTTCATTCTTATTAACTTATTGCATTCTTTTTAGTAGGAAAAACTAAGTAACTATGAGTAATTATTTAGAAGAAATAAACATATCTGTATTTATGCTAATTGTTATAATTTCTAGACTATTGCCTATAACGTTTACCTGTCTACCTAATTACAGTGTCGATTAGAAGTTAATGCATTTAACTGGTTACGTCAAAATACAACCAGATCTTCGAATTTTGTTTTTAATTAGTGCTAATTTATAATTTACACTACGGACTCCAATATTCTTTAGTGTGTGAGTGTTAACAAGTTAAATTGAGTAAGCTAAAACTACAAATTAGGGCTAGATGTTTGTTTCTTTCGTCAGTTGTGAAGCCCACAATTGATGCAAAAATATCATAGCCTTATTAGGAATGTCACTGGTTTGCGTTAAGTTTCGCGGAATTCTAATATAACATTTTTTGTTAAATTTAGCGACAAAATAGATGCATAACCTGATCCATATAATAGTTATTTATGTGGCAAGCCTAGTAAATTAGTCTGTATTGGGGAGCCGGATAATTTGCAGGGTGAGCGACGTAGGAGCGACCCCTGTAATCTGGTGGGGCCCAATAATGACTAATTGCAGGCGAACCGCGTACAAAGTTTTATTTTATCTGGCTGAAAATGCTAGAAATTAATGTAAAGACTCATTTACCGGGTCAGTTCAGACCACCTAACATTTTACAGGACCGTGCCGGTAAAAACTCATTTACCGAGTCAGTTTAGACGACAGTAAACGACCTTTTAACAAGTCAAGAGGAAATAAACGAACATTAACGTACGATAACCTTGATTATAAAAAAACCTTGTTACAATGTTCAGATGAAGTTGAAGGTAACGATAATGTCGAGCGTGATAATGACATTCAGACGCCATAGAATTAGACCCAGAAAATGTACAAGACTGAAAATTAAATAAATGAAACTAATGTGCATTCTGTTCTTACCAAAAAAAAAACATATGTCTATTTGTCAAGACTAATGTAAATAGATTGTAGCGTTTTTGAAAAAAATAATTTCGAAAATCAGTAATTACATATTTTGTTAGGATCATATGTTTATTTTTGCTACATAAATAGTTCTTAAATTTTCTCTAAATATTCAAATTGAGTTAGAATACATTTTTATAGTAATTGTTGCAATTTTAATATTTTTTTTTTGCCAAATGTTGAATAATTTTTTTAACATTATTTACTGTTATGTTTCTAGCATTATTTCTAGAGAATAAAGACGTTATGTAAACATGATCAACATTAGACCAAGAAAAATGTTAAAAGTGGTTACCAGAAAAATAAAATAGAAGGTACCGACCGGTCTAGCAAATTAGTCGTCTGTGTTTATGAAACAAAATATAAACGTCTGTAGTTACGGGTTAACCGGAAACTTTTCATTTAAAGCGTTGGCAATAATGATATTATTATTAAATTACATTCCCCTATTTTAATTCGTAATGCAATAGATTATTGACAGTATTTCCCAACTGATTCAGAATACGACGCACGCTGAACTATTTTTAGAAATTTCTATTCACAATTTGCCATGCATTAACTCTAACACGATGACCTTGAAAACTACAATACCCGCTTCGAATGCGAATATAATTACGGAAAGCCTACGTATATTCATACAAGTTGTCAGTCGCCACTATAACCGACCGTAAAATAAAAATCCAGGTAGCTGGCTATTCCTATATAAACAACTCGATAGAGGTCATATGAAGGAGAGTAACTGCATGACTAGCGTAAGGCAGAGAAAACAGAATTAATGTAGCACTTTTTATCAGTTTACTCTCTCCTTTGTATTATTAATTATGACTACTGCAGCGTCAGTTCAAATATTTAAAATGTCAAGTGCTCTGACGTCACTCATTGTGTGTTTAAATTATTTAATATACCTTCAATAGCAAACACTGGAATGTGAGTACGTTAATGTTACTACGAAATCAGGAATAGTTTTAGAAAGACTCCCGGTTTCAGTAATGTAGTTATACAAACAGTGATTACAAAATATGCAGCTTATTCTTCCGTTTTTTGTTATAATCAACAAAGGGAAACCGCTTACTAGACGTTTTTCAATCGATAAGGAATGTATTTTGCCGAATAGCGTGCATCATAATGCATTTTTCTCACAACCGGTAATAAAATGAGGTTTATGTGCCTGACTTTTGATACATAATGGAAGGTTTTATTCCACCAGAGAAAGTAATAAAGTGGCACTTAATTACCTTGCAGCCTGCCATATTTACAACTTTTTCATGACATAAACCAACTTTTTGCACTACCTATATCTAAAGCCCTACTTTTCTCCCCCAAAAGGGGCTAAAATACCGATTTTTCTCTTAAGGGGAAAATCTGTGACCTGGACGTGCAAAAATAACGTATACAGGGTGTTAATTAAGTACGTAGACAAACTTTAAGGGGTGATTCCCAATTCTAAGATCAAAAGTTCATACAAACATGGGGCCTAAACGGCTTCCTTTTCGAAATACAGGGTGTTGAAATTTAAACAAAAATTTATTTTTTTTCAAAAATCTGGAAAACGCCTAGAGGTATTGTAATGAAACTTGGTGTATGTTAGTATTTCATAAAGTGGCATTGTTTGGTCAAAATAAATTTAATTTATTTCTACCACTGGCGTGCATCGGGGCCACCTCAGTTACCTTATATCAAAAAATCTGGTACCCCCCTTGTTTTTTAGTCAATACGACAAGTTTTTTAGCTTTATCCATTGAAACTATACAAAAGATGTATCTTATATTTTTTTGATAGAATAAACATTTTCCGAGAAAAATGGAAAAATCTGTAACAGCAATTTCGTACTTTGGACGTTAATGGGACCTAAACGGCTTCGTTTTCAAAATACAGTTTAAAGAAGCTTTCAAAAAATGTTATTTAATAAAAAACAATCTTACAATAGCTACAAAACTTTTTCTAAAAAACAGTGGCGTACCAGATTTTTCTAAAATAAGGTAACTGAGGTCGCCCCGATGCACGCCACTGGTGGAAATAAATTAAATTTATTTTAACTGAACAATGCCACTTTATGAAATACTAACCTACACCAAGTTTCATTAGAATATCTCTATCCGTTTTCCAAATTTTTGAAAAAAACTGTTTTTGTTTAAACTTTAACACCCTGTATCTCGAAAACGAAGCCGTTTAGGTCCCATGTTTGTATGAACTTTTTATCTTAGAATTGATCAAGGAATCGCCCCTTAAAGTTTGTCTACGTACTTAATTAACACCCTGTATACTACGAGGCTAAGGTGCCATTTAATTCAACGTGTAATTATTATATAAATTATAAACTATAAATATATATGTATAAATTTTACTCTCGGGATTAATTGGCACACTGTAGTTCCTTTGTTCAAATATACCATTCGTCTCTAACCAGAGCTAAGTTGACTATTAGATATTTAGGCAATTATTAATCTATCTTGATTTCATTGAAAATCAGGAAATTTAGATTTACAGTTAGGAGAAAAACTTTGAATGTACTCTGGAGTAAACTTTGTTAATCCTTCGACTGAAAATACTTTACTTAAAATCTCTTCATAAAAATCGTCGTTTACTGCCTTGGTGCATAAATAACTATTTTTTACCCAGAAATTATTGATTTTATGAAAAAACTAAAACAGCTAAAACAGTTCTTAAATAAATTGGGTCTTCGGTTTTGTATGTATTTATAATCAAATTCTTGTTGGTCAAAATGTTCTAGTAACAATTGTATAGGGGTTGCTAATTTCCACTCTGTAAAGCCATACGTAGAGATTAAAAAATACTTCATACATAAATAATCCTTCTGTTAGGTAATAGAAAAGATTATATTTCCATTCTGTTTTATTTCATAATTAAAGGTCAAAATAATCACCAAGTTTTTTATTTATATATAAGAAAATAACTGGTTTTGACATTTGACCAATCCATTTTAAGCGTTTGCAAAAAGTTTCTAAATTAATTTGTGTTTAGTATTTGTTTGCTTTATAAGCTTGCCGTGGTTATCAAACCGGTCACAAAGAGCCAGTTAATTAATCAGCCGCAACCTTGAATCCCACATAATTTCATAATTATATTGTAATAAACTTAGATCATAAAAAGAAACTATTTAAAGATTAATTAATTTTGTAATTTGTGATACTGATTATGTGCACTCGTTATCGATGCATATTTTATATATTGTTATTATACAAATTTAAATTTCATTAATTAAATATTTGGTATCAACTTTTATATAAGGAAATATTTTAAGAATACATCTACATATATTTTCTATATTGTTGAAGCAGTTTAAACTATTCATATTACATCCATTTTCTAGATTTTTCGTTGTGTAGTAATTGTTGGGTTTTCAAAGCTGACATTTGAATAAAGTATATCGTTAATAACGGGTGTTCATAAACAGTCGTCATCCCAGTAGGTTTTGACTTCAGAAACGTATGTCTATTAAAATTGAGAAAAATGCGCTATGACAGTACTCAATGACGTTTCATTGTGTTGCACGAATTAATCAAAGACATAATATTTTGTTTTTCAAAGCAACTGGGATGACTACTGTTTATGAACACCGTTACTTGAACGAAGATTGAAGAAATTATTATTATATTTTGAAGATACAATTTTGATGTTGAAGGTCACCTTAATCATATTATCCTCAATTAACTAACAGTAAATTTTGCAATACGACGGCAAACATGCAGATTTGGTAGGCTTTACAGTGAATGAAAAATAGGTAGCTATGGAAAAGTAGCTATCAAGTGATTGAGCCATGGACATCGAACAATGTACATGAAAGATCCAACGATTTAAATAATCATATAACATGTGAGCAAACGAAAATGAAATCAAGCTTGGCTTTAAAATATTTTTTTTATGAATAATATGTTGGTGGCACTGTAAGTCTATGTCAAATTCGAGGTTAGCAGGTTAGGTTTTGCGTCAGTCTGTGTCAAAACTGATGGAAAACCTAACCTGCTAACCTCGAATTTGACATAGACTTACAGTGTCACCAACATATTTTTCATACAACAAATATTTCAAAGCCAAGCTTGATTTCATTTTCATTTGCTCACATGTTATGTATGTAATGTAAGTGCCTTCTTCTTATAGTGCTTTATCTTCTACTGACGTTAGCGATTATATTGGCCTAACATCACTTTATTTATTCCTAATATGAATAGCTCAGCAGATGTTCTTCCTTCTTCACTGCTTGATATCACGCAGCCAGGAGATTCTGAGTCTGTCTGGTTTTCTTACGCCCACCAGCTTTTCTTGCATAATACGCTGATGTAGGAGATATTTATCATTTTTAGGAAGTGTCTAAAATAAGAGAGCTTTCTCTCTTTGATGTTTTTTAGCAGTTCTTCTTTACCCATTCTCTGTAGGATGGCAAGGTTAGACATGTGGTGCGTCCATGAAATGCATAAACATTCGACGGTAACAGACATCTGGTAACTCCAAATCATACATTATGGGAAAGACTTTAGGATGCGGGATCTTCTCGTATTTAGAGATTCAGACATAGGTTGGGGAAAACTCCTCTAAGGCTGTTAAATGCTGATTTTGAGAGAGCGATCCCATCCTTCGTTAAGAGTGCAGCCAAGATATTTTCGCTCTTTTGGAGATTAGCGTTTGGATTAAAATGTTTGATAATAACCATGATCCTGATTTGTTTTGATGTTTAGTCGCACATTTAGCCCCAGAAAAATGTGCAATGTGATCAGTAATCTATGTAGTGCTGCCCTGCTTGCAATCAAAACCGTATAATCCGTGTATCTGAGATTATTTAACTTTTCTTTAATTAGTAGTATGCCGTATTGATATCCAACCACTCAGAGCTTCGGTAGAGATAGATTTTTATTAGACAACAGGGGGAACACGACATACACTTGGCGAACATCTTAACATATATCTAAGATGTTGAATCTGTACAAGTACAAGTTGGCGATATGGCGATATGTGTGTCTCTGTATCATCTAGTGTTGCCGCGAGACGAGACGAGATGAGATTTACTCATTCTCGATCTCGAAAATTCTCGAAAGTTGATTCTCCATCTTGAACTCGAAAATTCGCAAACGTGGACTCTCGATTCTGGAGTTTTAAATATTTGCTGTGCCTACCGAATTGAGGCTGCGGGTATTTTAGTGTAATCCTTGTGAGTTTCTAAACAATTTAAATAAAGTCCCATAACTGCTCTATTTGGATATTATGCGGGAATTAAAATGGTATTGTAAACCTGTCGAGATCGAGAAGAATTTAGTTAATCTTGCTCCTTTCGAATATTCGAGATCGAAAAATGTCAATCTCGATCTCGGATTTCGAGAATTATCTCGTCTTGGCGGCATCACTACTAGAGCAAAGTTGAAATGTAAAGACACCAGCACACCATAAGGTTATGCTGGGACGCTGGTGTCTTTACATTTCAACTTTGCTCTAACATGCCGATTCTACTACCTTTTTATATGGGTTTTAAATATACTATGGAAAAACTATCGAGGTCGGGAATTTGGTAATCTCGTCTCGAATATTCGAGAATTTGATTAATCTCGTCTCGAAAATTCGAGATCGAAAAATGTCAATCTCGATATTGAATTTCGAGACGAGACAAACGAGATCGAGAATTTTCTAATTTCGGCGGCATCACTAGCATCATATACTCCTGACAACTATAGGATATCGGCATTTTCATGTCACACTCTGTCGAAAGCTTTTTCTAACGTAATAAAGCAAAGAAATACCACGCAGTTGACATCGCAAGCCCTCTGAATAATACTCATATGCCGAAAAGAGCTTTTCTTGTGTCGAGACCTTTCTTGAATTCCATTTCAGTTTCTTCAATATGTTGTTCCACCTGAGGATATACAAGAAAATCGGCTACGTACATTTTCTTTTGCTCTATTTAGCTTGCCATAAGTACTGCCTTGTTATCTTTGCAATTGTGTTCATCATTGTACTTTTTACTATGCCCGCTGTTTCATTTATTCCCCGCATGTAGGTTGAGTCATGTTTCCTTTCACGATTTGTAACTACCTATATGTAATTATTAAGGTTCTATTTGGGGTTAAAAATGGTATAAAAATAAAAACCCACACTAAATTGAATTTAGATATATACATTTCTTTTGCCGCGTAGCGCAGTTGGGAAAGCGCTAGGCTTGCATTAAGCAAGTCCTCGGTTCGAATCCCGCGGGGTTCGGAATTTTTCCGCAGCCTTGGCGATTGGAATCGGACTCGGTGAGACGATTCACAGTTGGGCACAAAATTAACTGTGCTCTACTCAGAACTACAGACCTAAGAAATAGAGTAACAAGGTCAACAATCACGAAGACCCACCGCACACAATGGTTGCTGCGCAACCACACAAGGCGAGCTTCAACTCTGTAACTCGAATCCGGGGCAAGTTGAGCATTGTACCATCAGATGCTAGCGTACGAAGCACCAGCCTCTACACTGCAAGATAAATGAGGTTACAGGTAATACAATAAACATTTCTTATCATTATATTTGAAGGTTCTTTGCGTGTTAGTTCATGTTCTGTTTTTAATTTCAATATCACTATCCCACTCTTCAAAGCAGCTTAACAATAATAAATTCTGTCATCCTAAATATTCACTTTCTTGGTTTATACTTGGCCTAACAAAACTAGTATGTACCCTCTTTCTAATCTGATGTAACCATAATGTATCAACGTATCGGAAGTTATGTATCTACTGCTACAGTCGAATTTAACTCCATTTTCTCTGCTCTGTCCCTCCCTCATTTTGTACTATATGCTTTGCATATAAGTTGTACAGGATTTGTGATAAAATACATCCTTGTCCCACTCTTTGTTTAATTCCTTGAACTCGTGATAACGTTTTTTGTATATATTAAAACTACTTAAGATACATATTTTTCTATAATCTTTTGTAAATTATTTTCAAGAATAGCTTTATTACTTGACTGGTGGACTAATCGTATGGAATTCCGTACTCTTTTTATTTATTCGGTTTATTCAGGAGGAGAATTGTCGGCCATTCTTTGCTTATTATACTGCGTCATATAATTGATTTTTAATATGAAGTTATATCCTCTTATAGAATTTTCAGAGTGTTGATGTTCGCCGATTACGGAGGGTCCTTGTTTTTCTAATTTGCTGTCATAATTTTTTTATTCTTTCTTCTATGTACTTTTTCCACCCCTAAAGATAAAGGTTCAAGGTAATTTCAATTCCGCCAACTGGGGGCGTCCCTCTGCAGCCAAAAACGGGAATTATAGGATGGGTGATAGAAAGGAGGGGTAGAGAATTGAAGAAAGGCCAGGAAAGGTGGAGAAGTACTACTCCGGCATTCGCCTCAGAGAAGGTACTCTGTTGACCCATGAAACCACCTAAAAACCTGAAACAGAGCAGACGGTCGCGGGAATCGAACCCAGAACTTCCCGAATGCTACCCCTAAAGCTATGTAAAATATAACTGGGGTAGTTCCTATAGTAGTTACTTAGTTATTTTATTTATTGTACTTCCAAAAACAAAGAATTGCAAATAATTACATTGCTAAAAAACACACAACTCTCCAAACACTCTAGATTAATATTTCATCGGATTAAGTGTCTTTTTTTTATTCCTATAATCACCTTATCTGTATCACCTTCATTCATATAAGTGGTTTTAGACAGCTAGTACTTAGAACCTTAAATATAGTGCCCAATCTATCGCAGTCTGTTTCCTGAGGGAAATTACAATTCATACAAAGAGTTTGATTAGATTAGTTATCTTTACAGCGCTCTACATATGACAAACATTTTATAACGCGTTGCATACGTGAAAGTTACCGTTTATCTCCGCAATTCCTTTAATTAGGTGTGAGAATTCCCGGTTGTAATGATTGCAAAATGATAATGAAAATACATACAAGAAAAAGACGCCACCTGCCGTTCTCAAGAAATCCGAACAACAAGGCTGTGCTTTCGCTTTGGTTCACCTGTCCTTTTTACCGTTTTTACTATTTCCTGTTGCGAAAGAATGCTAACATAGTTACCGATATGGGTAATTGTTAATAATTGTAAATTTTGCATATGCGTTTCTTTGACTTTTAAATTACTAGCGTGTACAGTATTATTTATTGCTCTCCTAGTTGTATTAATGAGCTGCGTTGCGGTCAATTAATGCACTTATTTGTTTGTATTTTCCTCGGGCACCATTTTAGCAAATTAATTGTGCAAGATGGCAGGTCCGCAGTGGCATGTCACATGTCTGTCACGCTACAGTTCTGTTCAACTCTTGATTAGGCCTACGCGGAACTTTTCAACAATTTGGTTAATTAGCGCCACTTGTACTCGGCGTACTGTGTGCAAATCTAATTAGCATTATGTTTCATAATAAATAACACAGCGTCATTAGCTCTTGTGAGATTAGAATGTGGAAGAATTTAATTCCGTGAACTGTAAATGTAAATATATTTTTTTGTTGGCTGGTAATCATGACTCAATCGGAATTCCAGTATGTATCTACTCATTGTTGAAGTTTATGGGTGTTTGTTTTAGGAGTAAATTAATTAATTTTATATTTCCATTACAATATAAATACGTACTTCGAACTAGATTATAATATTCTTGTAAAGTTTTAACTGATTGCATTCGTGCATTTTTACTTATCAACGTCGTCTTCAGCAAAATTTGCAAAAACAAATAGGGGTTTGTATATCAGAATAAATCATTTTTAAGTTCTTTTAAATAATTTATTAGACATAAATTCAAACTTGTACGGTTAAGTGTAACGTTTATCGATGAAATGCATTTCATAATTTTCTTGAATAATGTAATCATCTTTTTCGATGTGATATTTTTTTTGGTAAATGTAAATTTGTGACGGAAATCTGCGATTATTAATATTTCCAAGCATTGTTAGAACAATTAACAATTTACGTACCTAAGCAAAGCTGCAATTTTCAGATTGAAAATGTCATTTAAGTTTAATCTATTTTAAATCCATAGAATATTCTGAAGTCAATATATACCCAGGGACAAAAATATTATATATAGTATTGTACTATTATTTATTTTTGTATTTATATATGCATTCATTATTTAGTCGTTAAAGGTTCATTGTTACAAAAATAATAGCAGCGGAGGTTTATAATCATTGAGGAACTACTTTTCATATTATAGAAACAGAAGGAATACATGGTGTTTCCAAAATTAATGGTTTTTATTCAATTTTGACAGTTTAAAGTGACATTATTAACTCCACAACAACCTTCATAAACAGTCTATGATTCACAAGAGAAATAAAAGTGTTTTATCTACGATCATGTAAAAAGTGCCTACTTTCTACACCGATATTAGTGTAAAAAGTTAACTTTTAGTACACTAGTGTTATAAAAATTTTATTGCACGCTAATGTCAATAAGAAATCTATGATACACTAATTTTAGTGCAAAAAGTTAACTTTTATTACACTAGTGTTATAAAAATTTTATTGCACGTAAATTTAATAAAAATACAAAATGAAATACAATACTTTCGTAAAAGCTTATGATCGTAGATAAAACGTTGTAAGACACTCTTGCAAAAAGGCTCTTTATTGCACTCATAGGTCTCAGACTGCTCGCTAACGCTCGCATTCTAATTTGACCTATTCGTGCAATAAAGAATGCCTTTTTGCACTTGTATCTTAAATAACTATTAATTCACTAGATAATTAAAAAAGTTTAATTCACTAGAGAATTAAAAACGTTTAAATGAAGAACAACATATTTTTATGATTTCTACAAATATTTATATTCAATTATTCTTTCTCTTTGTAGTGTGTAATATATAATTACTAAAATTTAGATCAAATCGACGATGAATGGGCAAATTTATATCTTAATTTGAATATTTTTATATTTTTTATTCAAAATTTCGTCAAAATTGAATAAAAACATATATACGCCACCTGAATTTAAACATTTATTAACTCACTACGTGCTCGTGAGCTCAACATTTTTTCGTGAATAAACATACGTATGTTTAATTCACTTGGTGTATAATATTTATTAATGTTGTGTAGTATTTCAAAATGTAGGTATACAAGGAACCGGTGTTATTTTAAGGAAACATCCTGTACTAGCTATTTAAAAAGTAACTTAAATACCAGGGTTATAAAACATTTGCTGTCACTATAATGTGATACGTACTTAACCTTGAAACTACTAGATGATAAAAATAAATATTAATTTAAAAAAACTATAATTATGCATAATTTTTGTGAATGGCAGTATGTATTTATTAAGATTTGTTAGAACAATTGCTCTTTTATTACCCTTTTAGCTGTTAAATTATAATGTCATCTTTAAGCATTAAAAAACAATAGATCGTGATATGAACCTGAGGAGAAACACCATCTTGTCGCCTTAATGGCAAATAACTAAGTTAACAAATAAAGGAGTATGGTTTGCTAAATGTGGCGAATAAATGGAATTTCGTATATGTATAAGATATGTCCAGAATATACTTGTTTTAAATATTTTCTCATTTAGACTGCTCGACTTTCATCTCAACTGTAGCTTATATGAAAGGAATATGCCAAAATGTCTAGTAGATATTATAAATATTCCTGCAGTAGCACTGACCGCGTACTCATTAGCAGTAGGTATACAGTTACGATGTAGAACTTGATGCTCATTAATTGACCGTCAAATTTATAGTAATTATAACTGTATATAAGCAAGATCTAATTGCAAAAAAAATGAATCTTGTGAAATAACTATCCAGCAAACTACTCAGATTTACATATATTCTATTTTAGCGAAAATAGTCTATTTACGATAAAATGTATATATATTAACTGCAATGTAGTTACGACCATAAATCATGCAGAATACGTGAACTTCAAAAATGTTATTTTTAATAACATCGATATGCGTCTAATAAATAATTAATGTGATATAAATAATATAAAGATAATTTTTTGTGTGTTTTAAAACGATTTAGATATTAAATATGAAAGTATTCACTATAACACTATAACGAATGGAAACTTAGGAAAAGAAGCTGCTCATTTTATGTAAGGGCCTGTCCAAGTTTGTAAATCTACACAAAGAGATTAAGAAGTAAGGAAGTGCAATATATTGGACTGATTGACTACACTGCAATATGAATTGGATATTTAATTATTTTACACTACGACAATTATTTGATATTCTTTATATGTCACATTTGACTGTACGAATTATATTTTTGTTTTAGATAATTTCTCAATTAAAATGAATTCAAGTACGTCTTAAGCCCTTTAATATGAATCGTTAATATTAAGTTATTAAATATTTCTAGTAGAACATGATTACTCTCAAAAACAAGTCGGTTCATGCAATATCAAAACTTATGTCAAATATTTGTGACAATTTTAATGAACGTCAGTGTCACTTCAAGTCATGTACATGGAACATAAATCGCAAATACCTCCTTGTTACAATACCTGTCATTTAATAAACATGAAATAGTAAGTAGTCCCCTTTCATTAGTTACCACATTTCACTCTTTTACTGTTTATTTTAGTTTCCTCAATAAATACCTGTGACTGTAGCTCGTCCAAAGAACTTAATCCGCCTTTTCAAAGATCCAAATGTGTGCCAACTACAGAGTAACCTCAGTACAAGCTCATCCTACTGTCAAGAACTGCAAACACCCTCGGAAATGCCTTCTTCCAATTCTCAATCAGCATACAATTCAGCAACACGAACCTCGGCAAAATCCTCCAGCAGTGAACACACTCTCCCTTCCAAATAAAATATTGACAATCCAAATAATCCGAATACCGATCTGTCAGAAACCACAGGACGTCACCTCAACTAGTGCCAATCTCAAAACGTCACTCCAAAAAAAGTTCAGCAAAGTTCAACTCCATCAGATGAAAAACCACTTCCAATTCCCAAGACTCTCACTACAAAAATCCTGCCGTGTCCTATTTTTAGTAAATACAGCTCACGCTATCCAATTCACAAGATGTAATTATTTGACAATAAACTAAGCTCAACATCCAATTCCAGAAATTATTTCAATAGCCTGTAGTATTTTAAATTATGGTCTTCCTACCATACACATCTTCTCTATATCCTCATTATATTCTTCTTATTTTAAAATTTACACTTCTTCTCTTCTAGACAATTTAATTATAATTAAACCCTTTCATATACCAAAATAGATGAATAAATCATATTAGAAAGGGTTTATTTTCTAAATTTCAGCTTTTTACAAAATATTAGTACATGTTTTTCTATCAAAATTTATGTGTGTACATAAAATTAATATGATATCGATTTTGCATATTTTTTACAGTTCAACACTATATATTTTATTATCACATTTAGTAACACCCACTATATGGAATAACATTTCTCAAATAAGTATTAGCTATCTATCTTCCACTCTACCTCAGGCAACTTTTAAATCATTTTAGAAACTTCTGTTTCTTTTTATTGTTCAACTGAATTCAAATTATTCCATTACTTTACAAAATACATGTTAATAATTCTGATATCCTTTTATTATACCCAAATTCGTCTTTGTACATTTAATAATGAAATATTTTAATCAATTTTTTAATATAATATCAAACCCTTGTCTTGTATTAATAAATTAATTTGCTCTGCTTATATGCAATCCATTACAATATATTGTGGTTTGTAAACTTAAATCTATTCTTAGATCCACGCTAACCTATGCCTGCACCATTTGGGGAGCAGCATCTAACATAACTATAAAAAAGTGCAAGTGTTCCAAAATAAAATTCTTCGAATCATTACAAATGCCCCCTGGTTTGTCCGTAATCAACAGTTACATAGGGAACTAGAAATTCCTACCATACAAACATTTATTAAAAACTGCATTAGAACATTTAACAATAAATTAAGTGAGTGTCCAGGTGCGGTTGCTTATGAACTGGGAAATAGACACATCCACAGACGGTTAAAGCGTAAACTGCCACAAGATCTGCTCACTGATGAAGAATCCAGCGAATGAGGACTCCTTTGGAACTTACCTCTTCATGTCAATACAGTGACTAGTGATATTAAATAACAGTTCTGTGTATAGCTATACTAGCTGATCCGGAAATAAAACTAATAAAAAAAAAACTTAATTGCAGGAAATGCAAAAACTATTATATAAATTTCGACAACTACTTCTATCCGCCAGAATTGTTAGCTGAATTGCGAAGACCAATTAAGTACGGGATGTTACTCAGCACTAAATAGCGAAATAAATGGCATAACATATGAAGGAACCCTATTTTTCTGTGGCAGGCACATAACTAAAGGGGGGCTAGGAGACACAGACCCCCTAAAAAAGCAGTGTCTCGTAGTGCCCACGAAAATAAAATAAAATTGAACTTTTGGCGAGTAACTTATTAATTTGATACTCTTATACTTTGTTAAAAGGTTGTTAACTAATTGTTTTCACGTCTGGGAGCAAAACACGGTTTCTACGATACCAAAATTGTGAGAGAAATAATGAATAAATTACTCCATAGAGGGGAGAAAAGTCCCTAGGGAGTTAAGGTCACTATATCAATAAGGTACCGCCATTAGTGATTTTGTATATCTATCCTTGTCGCATAATTTTCTCCAACTGGGGATAAAAACACATAACCTAACAGATTCCTCACTTTACAAGTGCCATTACACCAAAAAGAAAATCCCCAAAAACTAGTGTCCTCCCTATTGCACTTGGGAAATTTGTATTTGTTATCCTTATCTCACAATTTTCTCACATTCTCAAGCGAGGAATGGAATGGCGTTACCTTATTGATATAGTGACCTTATAGGGAGTTTTCATTATGACTGAGCAACAAGAGCTCACAATTATGTCACATTCGAAGTTATCAGGTTAGGTTTTGCGTCAGTTTTGACACAAACTGACGCAAAACCTAACCTGCTAACCTCGAATTTGACATAATTGTGAGCTCTTGTCATAATAACTTACAGTGCCACCAACTTTAAAATTTAACATAGGCTACTAATTTTAAAATAATTATAACTAAAATGTCAATAAATGACGTTTAAAAAATACAGGTTTTTCGTTTTAAATCTTCCTGCAACGTGAAAAAATAGTATATGCAACTCTGAGAAAATGCTATTTTGCTTCAGTGCATAATCTACTATTATAAATGTGGTTATGGCATTATTGCTATACGATTAGTATTGTTATTATTATTATTACTGTTATTAAATTTACAGAAATATATATCGGGGTTACTGTGTGCCTCTCTAAAATTTTAGGTGGCTTCCTGCGTACTTACCCCTTTTACAGAAAATATCTAGTTACGTGCCTGTTCTGTGGATGTTCTTTTGCCCATCACGCACATAAGCAAAATCCATTGCATATTAGGTGTGGAAAGTTAAAAAAGTAAATATTACTAGTACTAAAGAGTCTAAGTGGCTACAATGTTTGTACCAACTTTATCTTTGAAGAATATAAATAATAATAATTGTTTTATAATGGACCAATTGTTTAATAATATGTAATTTTAAAAAATTTTCGCATATTTTAGTATATCAGGTAAACCAGTATTTCCCAAGTTTCGACATTTGAGTACCCCTTCTAATATTTTAGGAAAAATCGCATACGCGATTAACAATCAAAAAATATTTATTATCGATTTTACATTTCGGTACATTAATTACAAGTGTTACAAGTGTACTGATTGTCTAAAAGTGGATGGCTTCATTCTTTCATTTGTGTGATTTTCAGAATAAATGACACATAATGTAACAGGCTCTTCTTCATTTCCAGCAGAGGAGAATTCAAATTTTAATTTTTGTCGTGGCCACCTGTGTGGTTGAGTGGGTTAGCAGCCGGCTTACTAACCAGGTGGACATTGGTTCAAATCTGACCGTAGCCGAGAATGTTCTTAGAGTTGGAGTGGATTTGAACTCATTACTTAAGTAGTAGTAAGTTAGGTTGAGGGCTGTTGAGTGTATCGTATGTTTGGATGCGTGGGAGCGTAATGTAAGTCGCGTGCGGCTCATTACCTCCGTTGCATTTCCCGCGCGGTAAATGGTCCTCGACACCGAAAGGTAAAAATGAAAATGAATGAATACATTTTTGTCGTACCTACTTACGAGTTTTTATCATCATTTTAAATCAACATTTTCTCGTCACTCATTCGCAGCGTACCCCCTATAAACTGTTGTCATACTCCTAGAAGTACGCCTACCACACTTTGGGAAACACTGAGGTAAAGGAGAGGCAGAGCTGCTATAATAACAAATGCAACGGTTTTTTGGATTAGTGCGCCGGTGTTTATGAACGAAAATTACAACAATTGGTTCCAGGGCTACATTAAGCAATATAGGCAAACATGCTCAAATATGTGTTTCGTTAGATAGAAGCCCACTAAGAGAACATTTTTAAATTATTGGTCGAATTACCTTGTGTTAATGAAAAACAGGTTAACGATCCTGGGGTTAATACTCGTATTTATAATAAAATAAGGAAAGTCAACAGAAACGAATTTACTAATAGTACTACACCAGCATTTTACTAAGCTACCAAGAGTAATTTTCTACACAAATTTATCAACGTTTTGGCGAAATCTAGGTTAAACAAGTATTAATTAACAAGCCTAGAAAGCACACGTAATTCCACTTTCATTGTTTTTACGCGTGGTAATTAAATTTAATTGTCCCTCGAACCTATAGCTTATTTAATCTCGATTGTCTAAAATATGTTTTTATAAAGAGCTCTTATTAACCTAATTTGCACTTTTTACTATGAGCTAGAAATTTTCAATTAGATTCGCTATGTTTTACCGAGCAAATAGATAAATCCCAGCTTAGAATTCATCGTTGGGTTTCCGGCTATGTCGTGCTCGCCGGCGCTTAAGAAATTCCAATCTTTAAATAATTAAATGAAGCCGAAACCGTGAAGCAAGGCGATTACGACTGCATGCACGTCTACTGCGGAAATACAACTTACGGCCACTTATAATGCTAAAAATACTCTGGATTTTACGGCTAGCAAGAAAATGTAATTACGAGCGGCAACTGCACAACTGCAGAAGTATCCCCGTATTTCTAACCTTATTAACAAATTGTGTGGATTACGCCGCTGTAAATTATAAAATGAAGACAAGCGGGCGTGTACCCGTTTTGCCCTAAATTGTGCATGACATGTGTGCTGCATAAATTTAACTAACTGAGAATTTGCGTACAAATAAATTAGAGTGAATGGTTGATTTGGCGTGACCTACTTACATTGCATGCACATGTCGCACATATTGTTAATGTACAATTATAAGTAGTGCCGTAGGTCCGTAACTGTAACCGATTATGAATTATCCGCTTTCACCTAGTTATTCTTAATTACGTTATGGTGTGAACTGTTTTTTATTTTTTACAGACATTTTCTGCCTTGGTTTCCACCGTAGACATCACCACCCAACCGCAGCCTCTCGAGTTTTTAGTGGATAAAGAACTGACCTTTAAGGATTATCAACACCTCAAACAGTTTCAGGTAAGACCTATTTTTAGTTATATACGAGGGGAGGTCCATAAATTCGCTCCCTAAGTGTGAAAAAAAGGTTCTACAAAAACTTCAATATTTTTATTTTTCAATATAACCCCCTTTTACTTTAATACATTTATTACATCTACCAATTAATTTTTCTAAACCTGTAAAATAATAACTTTTATCTTTATCTTCAAAATAGCTGTTTACAGCAGTAATCAGTTCTTCATTATTCGAAAATCTTTGTCCCCTTAGCTCCTTTTTCAAATTTGGAAAAAGATAAAAATCACTGGGGGCTAAGTCGGGACTGTAGGGTGCATGGTTAATTTCTTCAAATCCACATGCCTGTAGTGCGGCCATTGCTACTCGAGCTTTGTGTACAGGGGCATTGTCATGCAAGAGCAGCACGCCTCTGGCTAGTTTTCCATGGCGCTTTTCTTTAATGGCCTTTTTCAAACGATGTAGAATGTTGGCATATTATTCTCCTGTTATCTTTGTATCCTTTTCTTTGTAATCAATTAATAGAATTCCTTGTGAGTCCCAAAATATGGTTGCCATAATTTTTCCGGCCGACTGCGCAACTTTAAACTTCTTGGAATGCTCTGTACCCTTCCGGTGCCACTGCATCGATTCTTGCTTCGACTCTGGATCATAAAAATGAACCCAGGTTTCATCCCCTGTTACAATCTTATCAATAATTTCTGCTGGATTATCCCTACACATTTCCAAAAACTCTCTACATGTTGTCACGCGCGCTCGTTTTTGAACAGGTGTGAGTAATCGAGGCACCCATCTTGCAGTGACCTTGGACATACCGAGATGATCATGAAGAATCCGCAAAACTGTTGTTTCTGATATGCCACATATCGGTGCTATTTCTTTCTTCTTTAATCTTGCATTTTCTAAAATTAAAGTTTCCACTTTTTCCACATTTTCTCCTGTGATGGCTTCAACAGGCCGACCAGAGTGAGGGTCATCTTCTAGACACCCTTCTAGAGACTCTTTACCCCATTTAAAAAGCTTGGACCACTTTTTAATTGTGTAGTCCGAGGGAGTAGAATCGCCATATACTGCCAACATTTCTTCCCGAATGGTTGTCAGACTTTTTCCCTGTTTTGTCAGAAACTTTATTATGGCTTTGTATTCAATTTTGTCCATTTTCTACTTTTTTATGCAATTGGCCTCATACTTTTATTTATTAAAATTAAACTAATTACACGAAATGGTTCAAACTTTCTAATTACCGTTATGACAGATGTGCAAACGGAAAACATTCAGTTTTCTTTTGTTATCTGGCCTACTAGATATTCAGGGAGCGCATTTATGGACCTCCCCTCGTAGGTATATGAGATCCAAACTAAACCAGACTTCCTCTCTAATATTAATAGTACCTTACTTCAGACATTGAAAAAATATGCTTCAATAATATAATTCTTATTGTTCGAACTGGATTTACGTAGTTTCAATTTCTATTGCTTTTTTTATTAATCAGGAGGACATTCAGATTGAAAAGGTTATATTTAGAAGAGCAAAATAAATATAATTGGACATATTTACCTGTTACTGTATCCATATATGTTTTCTTTTCTTCGTTAAGATATTTCAAATAAAAGTTGTTCAGTATTTAGCTTTGCATCACAAGACAATATTTAATTACATATTCCTTTTTTGAAAAACAAAAACGCCCCGAATTTTCCCTTTCCAGTGATACAAAACGTTAATATACTTCGTAACTACCTATTTTTTTGGGAAGTGCTCGCAAGTTTATTTAAACAATCGGCATTAACCTAGACAACTCAAAAAATTTCAAATTGTTAAAGAAATTGCAAACGTTCGCATGTATTCTCCATTTTTCTCCATATCCCAGCATCATTAAAATATTAGTACGATGTTTTTCAAATAAATGAGCTCATGTAAATCGAAATTCTCTAAATTAAATGAGTAACTTTTCACTTAAAGTTCAATTACTTATTTATGTTGACGTTTCTAAGGTACCTTGTTTTAGATTAATACTAGTAAAACAAAATTACCAGCACTCTTTACGTCTTTCTCAAAAAATTAGTAAGTAAGTCTACTGACGTTTGGTATCCCTGAAAAGGAAAAAATCAATCAAAATTTATTAATGAGCGGCATATAGGATTCCCTTGAAATTAAAAAAAAATGAAGTGTTAGTCGTTACACTTCTTAAAAAATTAAATATTGCCTTTTGATGAAAAACTAAAGACTAAACTTTTTATTTGAAATGTTTTTCTATGAAATGGATATTTACTGAGCTATATAGCATTCCTCATACTTTTCAGACACCATGTATATTTCTTTTCTTTAACCTTAAATATGACTTACTGTGTGAGTGCCTCGTACTCTTCTTTCTTCTACTTCTTGGATATTTATCTTTCCCTTCTTACCGCCTCTTTGATGTCTTCTTATATAATTAGGGGCTTTCCTTTACGTCTCCCATTTCCTGTATTTCCTTGGTATCTCTTCCGGGTTTTGTACGAGTTAGATATCTATACCGTCGAAGTTTTTCTTTCATTTTCTCCTACCGTAAAGATTAATTTTTCATTTTTTTTGCAGTTTTTCAGTATCATGTGCATATACACTATGAAAAGTAGATAATTCTCAATACTTGCTCGCAGCAACTTTAACTCTAGAAAAATCCAGATCAATTTTCCTTTCTAACTTTTTTCTCAAGTATGTTTGTATATATTTTTTAATTACAATAATCATGATATGTCTAAAATCTTCACCGTCAGAGAAAATCAATATCCGTGCAGACCTCGTGGAGTTTGTATAAATCTCTTCTCATACGTTACCTACTACGAAAATGCTTTTCCTTGAGCAGCTGCCAAATAGTATTAAAGGCCTCACGTATTCAGTGATCAGCCAAAAGAATTTGCTTCAATTTTACCTTGCCCATAGTTATTTTAGTTATCATTTTCGGAATATTTATCTAACAGCCTATTTTCTTTTAGTCTACTTCCTTTTCGCTTTACTAATCTTGATAGCCTCTTTTCTGCAGTTCTTGTTTTTTGCAGTATTGGATCACGTCTCTCTTCTTTGCTTATTCAGTTTACAAGATCTAGTAATTTTAGTTTTAGGATCATCTTTCACATCTTTGAGTCGCTGCTAAAATACTTAATGACTTTTTATTAGAGCCCACGTCTGTGCAACATATGTAAAAGGTAGAACCTATGCTTTCTTTAGAATATTCACTTAACAGTTTTGTTTAAACATAAACACAGCTTTATATTGTAACACGGCCTCTTACTCCGAGCCCTACACCTACTGAATTATTACTTTACAATGCCGTGGGTTCGCTAGCTTAATCAGTCGGTGAGCTATGAGGTTATTTTTACATCGTCAGAGCGGCTATGGGAAAGCTAATATTGCTGAGGTCAACACGTGAACACCTGAAATAATGTACTACCAATGCAACCACAATGGCAAGAAAAATCCCAACACCTTACAATGAATACATATAATCTGTAAGAGAATAAACAAGACACAAATATAAAATATCTTAATTAAACGCTTCATGTTGAGTTCATAGTGAAAGCGCAAAGTTCACCAACGCGAAGTGTGCAATCGTTAAGTTCAAACTAATAAGCCGCACCCGCAGTTGTCCTTTCTTAATCACACTTCCATGAATACGCCCGCAATCAGCTGGATCAGCATATGACGTGTTACTTCGCCGGGGATGTCCCTTTCTAGAGACGCAACACTTTGCCGGCCGTTACGCAACTACTTGTGCTAATTGCAAACAGCGTTCTTGTTTCGCTGTTTGTTTACAAGCATAACTAATCTGGTTTCCGTAGCAATTGTAGCTTCCTGCGATATCAGAGTGGTTTGCTGCAATCTGGTTTCGGTGCTGTTCGAATGGGACCGCACCTGGGGCTGAGTCAACGTTGCTCTTCTTCTACGGGTTCCACGTACAACACTCTACGACCCTTTCTAAAGGTCTATTCGTTCTAATTTGAACTGGATAGCGCATCAAGTGCTACGCTAAGTTCGCACCATTTTGCGCGGACTAGCGTGACATTCACACCGGGGCTGGACGCCAATGAATATTTTTGCAAGCACCCGCGTTAATTTCACTACGCTACGGGTTATTCCCCGAACTAACACGCACTATCAGCTCATTCTTTCACATAATCGCGGCGCGTTACACTCTATAGTCATTGACTGCGTATACTCTATAGTGTCGCTTTACGTAACTAGTACATGAGAACACCTACTGTCAGGCTTTATGGCTAATTAGTATATAACGAAGAGGTATAAAGTAAATAAATATAGGTACACGAATTGACCCGTTTCAATATCACTAATATATTTCCCAAATACCGTTTATATTTTACGGATTTTAAAGAGAAAATAAATTGGTTTAAATATACATATTTGGATTGACCGTGGCAGTTTCTATATTTTCTAAAAATGTCTTCGTACTATGTATATTTTGAGCCACATTGGTATTACAACTTATAATTACATCAATTTAAATATTACTTAGGGTAAGTGTAAAGTAACTATTATTAAAATCTCAAAGGCGCTTTGCTGACATACTTTTCCATGTATCCGATAAAGAAGAGTAACCCGATCTTTATTTAAAATTACCTCTAAAAAATCCTATTTGGTAAATTAAGTTGTAAACTCTTCAATGAATATAGTTTAACAAATACGTTTGCTAGAATTTGATATAAGTACCAAAACGGCATTCGTTTTTCCTAATAAAGGATCTATCCGTTTTACTTTTTTATGAACTCTGTATAAACATCCAAAATGTAGTTTTGTTCGTGAGAAGTTCGTAAAATGGCATTATTAATCTGAGTTTGGATAACTGTCAGAACATTTATTAATCATTCTAATTAATATTTCTCCCAAGTTGGAATAGCACATCAAACTCCAGACTTTAATTTACATTCTATGTTTTAAACAAAAGCTCGATAAGATACTATTATTACCTAAACATTACTATAGATTATCACTGCAAATAATTCTACTGATTATAACGAATTGCAAGTGCCTTATGAACTCTGTACACTCAAAAAGTTGTCGACCAGTCATACTACCAAGTCCTTACAAGTACTTGTACATTTCAGGTAGTAATCAGGTCATAAGCTTGCATGCAATTTAATATTAAAATGGTAACTCTGGCGTTCTGAAGCAACGGTGAAGTAATCTACGATCTTGAACATATTTTATGCATATTCATGCCCAGAAAGAAACTTCTCTTTCATCTTCCGGATGAGTGCTTTTAGTTCTTTTTTGACCTCTAACCAATGAAGTATAAAGCTAAACCTTTAATAAACTGTTTGCATAATTAATAACAAACGGAATGGCTTGCCTCCTGCGGATTAAAGGATCAGACTATGTGACTTTAAATTTCTATTAAGTCGTTCGTTGACCCCTTGCAGACCTTTCTTTTGATGTCGATTCGCCAAACCACCTGTAAACTTGTTAATTGTATGCCAATTTTCTTTGGGCGTTATTAAGCCTACTTTAAGTTGTGATTTAATACAGCCTATTTCCATATTTTACTTGGAAATTTGTATTTCTGTACATGCTATTGCGTGCACAGAATTTTGTTACGAGGGAGTTGAACTCCTTTAAAATGGTTAAGTGGGAGTTGTTGAAGTTGAGGCGCAATTTGCTTGGGGTTTTAAATAGTAGGTGAGATAAGGAAAAGTATGGAACGATAAAAAGGCAATTCATAATATTAATATAATTCACTGCCAGAAATTCCGTTTTAATTATGGCTAGCCGCGGCCTGATGACGTTAACTAAAAGAAATTTAAAAAATTTGAAATTTTAAGATATGTTGAAATGCGTTCTCTGATAGTGCATTCACGTTTGGATACTAAACGCTAATTTTTTGCTACTTCCCAGAAACAGTTATGTGAAAATATTTCTTAAAACTGGATATAATTTCTAAAAAACAACATGCAGAATCTAATTGTTTATTTTTGAAAAATTGCGCTTTTAAGTATTGTATCATATGAAATAAATATACAGCACTTGTTTTTCCTCTTGTAGTTTGCATTTTCTTCCTATTTGATTTTTTAAATCTTCGTATACGCGTCGGATAATTTCAAAAGTTACTCAGTGTAACTAAGACTCATGTAAAAACTACCGGCCATTCTTTCGACTTCAATATCTAAAAAACAAGTCCAACCGGAGACGACCACGCTGGTCTATAAATACAATCGACATTTAAATGTTTATCCCAAGAATATTTCAATGAACTTTTTTGCGGCAGTTTTTAGGTTGTCGTAAATTGAGACAGGTTTGACCGATTCACGCCAAGGTTAGTTATATAAAATGAAATCTTTACCAATATGATGAGACGAACAAACTTTTGACTAAATACAAACTGATATCAAACTAATTTGTCTGTTTCTGTTTTTAGTTTTTACCCTAAAATGAACTAGGTACATAAAATATAATCACAATCCTCGGAAATCTGAAAATATATGACAAAAGAATACTGTTGATGCAAATAATCTGCAGCGTAATATTGCAGCCAAAATTTGGGAGAAACGTGATTTGATTTTCAACTGTAATTTACCAAGGGCAGTGATAGTAATGATTCTCAATACTTTTGACAAATAACCCAAAAGTGCGTTGCCCAGAAATAACTAGAGACGCAGCCGAATTTCTTAAATTTGATAAACTTATAAGAATTTATCTCTGCCTGCAGTAAATTCGGAAAAATAGATTCTTTAACAAGATTAGAAGGTGCAAGCGCCGTATCGAAACTCCGACACAGTGTGGAGGGGATGGAGTGATTTTTGCCATGCGCTCTTTGGGACGGCGCGGCGCTCCTTAAGACGCATTTAATTTAGTCTTCGCAATCTGTTAAAATAGTGCTTTCAGTGTGGGGGCATTTTACATGAAAAGGTAACAATGGATAGAAATAACCTTAAGCTCAGTAGGCCACCTCTGTACCGTTATACCATCGTGTCGGCGTTGTTATGTGGCCGCTTAACGGCTATTATTGGTGTCTTGAATACAAATCGAAAAACACATACAAAGAAAAACAACTAATCTCGCCCAAAAGATTCATAGTTCTTTGAACTAATATTCCCCACAAAATGGCGCAGAAATCATTCTTCTAGGTTATGTCATTCTCGAGATATAATGTTTACCTCCATTTGGCGAGACACCTTCACTAAATTACATTTTTCGAGTTTCCTTTAACGCGAAAACGGTTGCTGTCTTCACAAAAGCTATGCAGTTTTATGAGGCCTTTGATATAAGTTTGAGTTGGTTGCGACTAATTGAACGGCTGTGGCAAAAATTATAAATTAGTAAAAATGGTTGGACCCGAAAGTAATACTTCGGTAGATCGTGTCGACCAATGATTATATCATTTTTCTGTCAAAGTAATTTGACACTTCATTATTTACTTGGCATAAGATACTATTTAATTTTAATTAAGTAGTTAGAAAATAATCAAATTGGATTGGTCTATAATAATGTAAGAACGATTACATACCGATTCGCCCTGTATCGTTTCGCCTTTATACATTTCGCCTTCTAACATGTTGCCCTCTATCGTTTCGCCTTTAAAGATTTCGCCCTCTAACTTTTAGAATAAAAATAGACAATAAAATAAAATAGTTAGATTAAACCTAACCTAACCTAACAACAAAACAATTTCATTATGTATTTTATTGTATTGTCCATTTTCATTCTAAAAGTTAGAGGGCGAAATGTTACAAGCCGAAACGATACAGGGCGAAGCGGGAGGACTTATCAATGGTTTGCGGAAAGTTCGTTCCCCACATTTCGTTCCGCACATTTCGTACCCCACATTTCGTTCCCGGGATATTTCGTCTCCCCACATCTTGTACCCGGAAACTTCGTTCTCGAGCGAGCTCAATTTGTCTCCTAGATTACATACAGGGTGTTGAAAAACGAGTGCAGCAATCGGATTGCAGTTAGAAAAATGAAAGATATTTTAATTAATTTATTTATTATAATAAACTTATAAGAACTATATACAGTATGACCTCGGCTTGAGTTTACAAGAGGGAATTTAAATTTTATTTTTAGTTTTACATAAAATGTTATAGGAATTATAATTCCTGCTTGGTTTGTAGAGAATTTTAAGAAAATTTTCAGTTTTTCAAAAACAAGTCGGCTTTGACAGTTAAGCAATAACTATTTACTTTTTCGGTAAACTACCCTTTTTGTTCATGATACGGCAAAATATTACTAAGAAAAGTTGTCCGGAATAAGAAATTATGGCCCTATACAAAATATCAGGAAGATACTTCAATTAAACCGTCATTTTGAATAAATACAATTAATTTGTTCTTGAAAGTTTATTATAATAAATAAATTAAAAAATATATTTCATTTTTAACTGTATTCCGATCGCTGTACTCGTTTTTCAACACCCTGTAATCTAGGGGACAAACTGAGCTCGGTCGGGAACGAAGTTTCCGGGTACGAGATGTGGGAAGACGAAATATCCCGGGAACGAAATGTGGGGTACGAAATGTGGGGAACGAAATGTGGGGAACGAACTTTTCGTAGCCGCTTATCAATACAATGCCAATAAAATTGATTCATAATGAATTTTAAATTATTCTGTTCCTAGCGCGTTCTACAAAAGCTATAATTGTAATTTTCCCAGATTTTCCAATGAAAATACACACGTATTTATGTATGATCACTTCCAAACTAAATACATGTTTATTTAATCAAGATCATGAAAATTGCAGTTGTCTCAAATCTACAAAAAATCGTATATCCTTCTGCCATTATTTACATTTTGAGTAAATAAAATAAAATGCTTAAAAAATATTACAATTATACTGGCCGGAATTATTCCAACAGACTAAACGTTCCATATTCATCATATTGGTATTGTTTTCTGACTAGAGAAACCATCTTTCATGCAAATAACTCAAAACTACGTTATTATACTTTCATTTAACGATGCCATTATTTTTAACGTAAAAATATAAGCAAATTATTCGATTAACTGATACATTTTTACGTTGTTACACCCGGAACTCAATTTAGACTGTTCTGTTGAAGCTCTGGCATTTTCATCTGATATAGTAATTACATGTTATGAAAGCTGCATGCTATGTACGTATGCAACATGCCGTAACAGTGAACTCTTTATCTTTATTATTAGTGTGTAAACTCTACGTACTTGGAAAGGGCTTCCGTAATTAGCGTAATAATGTTATTCAACCCATAAATAAATATCACAGTTTCAAAAGTATTTGATTTTGCACTAAAAATAAATAATGTTCGATGTACAGAGTGATAAAAACTGAATTACAGTAGGCCCTGGATAGCTTAAATCAGTTGGCAGTGCTGAAGTGCATTGTCAGTCTCTATCACATTTGAGGTTAGTAGGTTAGGTTTTGTTTGTCATTTGACACAGACTGGCGCAAAACTTAACCTGCAAATCTCGAACTTGACATAGACTGGTAATACACTTCAGTACTGCCAACTGATTCCGGCTATCCAGGGCCTGCTGCAATTCAATTTAAAAAAAATCACTATGTATATTGATATTAAACAAACGAGAATGGAAGAACAGGCTGTGGTTAGTTAGTACGTACAGGGTGATTCAAAAATATGGTCATTAAATAAAATTTGTGTATACATTGACCTCACGAAACCTTAATCGCTTAAGGGAAGACATCGCACTAGGGTCTGGTGCAAACTATCGGGAACCACTGGCTAAATCAAATAAGAATGCATTAACATAATGCACCAAATGTGATTAAAATGCTCAAACTGAATTTTGCTTCTGCATTTTATCCAAATTCGGTCTTATTACAACCACCTGTGCGGCGAACTCATGTTTAAAGAAATTAATTCCAGTGAACATCAATCAGTTTAAGCAATTAAATGTTTTAATTTTTGTGGCATTATTATTAATTTTTGATGTATAGTTTATTATACAAAGTTGTTGTGTTGAATAACTATACTTATGAATCACTCAGAATAGGAAGTAATTACTTGGGAATTAATAGTGGGTCCATTTTTTAAGAATACGCTACAGCAATAGCAAGATCAGTTAGGTATCTATCCCTCCAGATCACCAAATATTACCACTTAGGACTTCATGGAAATTTCTGAGCTATAGTGAATTTCTAGGAATGAAGGAGGTTCGAAGGACTCGAAGGAAATCCTACGTTTTACATGTCCATTTAACTACCACAGCTTCATGTTAGTTTGTACCACAAACCTATTTTCATTCAAAATTGAGTTGAGCTAATCAAAATTAATATAAAATTTAAAAATGAATATAAGATAAATACATACGTCAAAATATGGTCGTATAGTTTACATGCTTTTAACCATTGCTCCTTGAAACGATTCTCGCTAAGTACATTAATTAATAATAAGTTACGTTCAGTCCTCAGCATGCAGAATTCACCTCAATGCTACTGATCATATTTGTTTATTTTAGATATTTCCCCCTAAATACAGGACAAGGTATATTCTAGCAGATTTCTCTGTTTCATGATCAATATTATATCATAACATTAGTTAAAAATAATGAACGAACTTTTGATGTATCTCTGAATTCTCTTAGCCTTTTCTATCAGCAACAACCACTTTTAAAGAAATTTATCACCAAATTGTGGAGACAAATTTTCCTCTCCAGACCACTGTAGTTTTTGTTGCTGGCGGCAAAAAGAAAACCCACTAATGACTCCAGGAAAAAATCTAATTATACCTTTTCAACTTTCGCTGTCCGCCTAATGATTTTACGTTCCTTTTGAAAACGCCAGCCTGCACTGATTTTTTTTATTTGGACATCGGTCGTCGCCGTCGGTCTTAAATGATCGCGTAATTGGAGTAGTAAATCGCTTCCGCCATAGCCGGTTGGAGAGACGATGTATAATCCGATCAAATCGTGTGAGATTGCCCTTGTGTTCATAGCTGGTAACCGGTTGACCTTTCACTTAATCTGGCGGAGCTGCTCCTTAGATCGCGCCAGTCGCCTCTAGATAGAGGTAATAGCTTCCTGGCCATACATCTTGTCAAAAAGAAAGAGTCGACGGTATCCTAGGACTGCAGTCACCGGTAATAAAGAGTCGGTGGAGTGTGATGGATGCGAATGCAGCACCGCCTTCTTCGTGGGAATGGCCGCTCGATATGGCGCAGACCTGACCTCGTTCTTGGCTTGGCTCGGGGCCCCTTATCCTCACCGGTTATCTGATCTCCCAGCACATCGCACATACTTAGCTAGCCAATAACCCCGTTAATAATAACAGCTGTGAGCGATTTATGCCAGCCAAGTTTACCAGATATCCCAACATCGAACTACTTTAATCTGTTCGGCCAATTTGCATTTGCTGTTTACTCCAACTTCCTTCCCGCATTATCTACATGTTTGCTTGCCAAAATAGCGCACAGTTTAGACTCTAATTTAATTATTCGGTATAAATTCGAGGCTATGAGCGCATAGCTGTGGATGGAGGGCATTAAGGAATGTTGAAAAATATTTATGTTGAAGGATAGAGCAGTATTTGCGCTTGCGGTGCCTGATATAGATAGTAGGCTTTGCATGATTTTGTTTTTAATAGTATCAACTTACCGTATTGTGCTAATTAACCCAGGCAATTTTAGCCTAGTGCATTATACTGAGTTTTGAATTACCAACTTATTTATATGAGAAGAGACATCTTAAACTTAGAGCTGTAGAAACTGCAGTGAAAACAAATTTTGCGAACGGACTAAAAACGTTGCTATAATGCCTCGAGCAGGAGTGAGTACTTGCGGCGAAAGTCAAGTCACACCGCTCATCCCCCGGGTACCCATCTAAAATACGTAACCCAAACACAACTAACGTAAGATTGGTTTACATATTTACAAATAGTTGCACCACATATTTTGTTTTCATGCCATTAATGATGTTTACACGACACACAATCTTAAAACTGCTATGCAACAAGCGAAAACAACTTCTGTTCTTTGCACCGCCAGCTGCGATTTATGCACTCATATTACTGATTGAGTGATAGGCCCACAAATGTTTGCACTACTGCTTTTTCTATGGCCCTAAGTTATCTTAGCTTAGCCCAACCTCTTCCCCAACCCTTGATTTCAATATTTCTTTTGCATAAGTCTCGGCATAGTGTTAATAAATCTTTGACAATCCTCCAAGCTCATCTCATCCCGAAACCACACCTGAATTACTGCTTTGAACATATTATCTTCAATGGGTTGGCAGGGGAAGAGGTTTAAATCTGGTGCATTCCTAGGCAATATACACAAATTTTCTCTTCTCATAAAAATACTTCTGCTATTCAACACCCCTTCAATTGGCAGTAGTGCTGGTCCGGTTACGAAAAAGAGTCCGAAAACATTTTCTGCATACATAGTTGATGGCTGTCTGGTTGACATGAGTAACAGTTTTAATTTGTTACTTTGTATTCGGTAGCAACACCCTCCTTCGGTCTTCTATACAGCTCTCTCGATGTGTTCATTCGTAGCAGCGTTAAAAGGTATGTTCTTTGATTGACGTTTACACTTGCATAAATAGGAATTTAACAATAATTTAATATCATTCAATTACTTTCGACATATACAAGTCAATGCACAAATGATAACGGCGAAACCTCGGGCTTTCAGTTAAAGCTCGGTCGTGTTTATATTTTCCCTTGTCCCTTTGCACCAGGTGAAGGATTTATGCCCCCGTCCCCTACGACTCGTCTGCCGGGAGGGATTAGAATTTCGTTTTCGCATGTGTCAGCGTACCACCGGCGACGATTTTGCGTCAGCGAAGGGATTTATGGCCCCCAACACGTCTGTCCGGTTGGTCAGGAATTACCGCATTCTTCTGGTTGCGCCAACGGAGTGATGGTGTCGTCGAGGGTTTTACCTCTTGAACTTCTTAAGGTAATAGTGCGTCTGGCAAACCGGGATTCCCTGCAGTGCGCATTCGGCACCCCGGCAGATCAGCAAAGCCTGTTAATTTCTAGTGGTTGCGTTAATTGCGCGCATTATGCCATTGCGACTTCATAGCTTGTCAATCACGCGCGCCCCTTGTCGACTTCAAGCGCATCTCCTGCTGGCATATGACGGTTTTGTCTTCAGCGGAGGTTGTTAATATCTAGATTTAGCCCGTTCAGCGGTGGTTATTTATTACCGCTGTAGAATTATTGCAGGATCTCGGTGGGTGCGTCGCAGACGCTATTTCGTACAGATCGTTTTAAAAATATTGCCTCATTGTTAACACTTGGTTCGTCTGATGTTGCAGTTAGACGTCATTCTGTTTCCTTTGTGCTTTTAAAAATTAGTCTATTTGAAAACTACATCTCTATTATCTGCAATCTTCGTAAATGGTTGTGTGGCACCACTAAGAGAAGCCCATGTTTTTGGTACTGAAAATTTAGTATACTATCATCTCTATATGGCCCTCGACAGTTGTAAGACCCTGAGGATTTCATATAAGGAACTATCACAATGATTACAATACTTTCTACTCTTATTATAAAATTTATTTTGGGTAGTGTGTCGCAATAAAACGCTGAAATATGCCTACTGTCCATCCTAGGTACCAGAAATTTGCTATCTGTCTAAAACAAAGGTATCTAGCACTCCATTGTATTGGTTTTGTTTATTTTATGTATATGAAAATTGTGGTTATTAATTATTTATCTAAAATCAATTTGATTTACTTCAATATTGAACGAAAGTAGGTATGTTACACTTACCAGAATGTAACAATCGTCGGTTACTACTAAATGGCGCTTCCGTTGACTAACTGCAAGCATTCACAACGGGAATTATTATTAATATTGTAAGAATTTTAGATTATCCGCAAAGAACTAATGATGAAGCAAGGCCACTTATAAAAATTATGATTAATAGTGGTCCTAGCTTTGACCATTGAACTAACGTTGTAGCAGCCAGATTTATGTGTCTCCTAATCTATTGTCTGTTTGAAAGGTCAGACGTAAATAGCGAAATTAGAGAATTTCGTAGTCCAATTTAGCTAGTCTATTTAATCCTTTTGCAAATCTAGGTGGATAACGGGTACTTGACCACGAGAACGTAGATGTTTACAAACATATACGTATTTGATTTAGACAGCCAATGTTTACTACACAGTACTTATGCTCTGTAAGTCAGTACTGGTTCTCCGAAATAAAATCTTTAACCAGTAACACTACGTGTTTATAAATGCAGAATTCCAATAGGTTCTTTAATTTTCTACTAAACTAGCATCAGTTTTAATAGAATAGTGTGAACACAGGTCATTTTCCACTTAATTAAAGATAAAAATATAGAAGTTGATAGAATTACGTTAAAAGGATGATCTACCTGGTCCAGTGTTTCAGGATCAGTTGTTTTATTTACAACTTTTCAGAACAACGCTTCTATTATTTCTAACTAATACCTATACACTTTTGTATTGCTATTCGAACTTAAACTCCCCTATTAAATTTAAAAATGGCAATATGGGGTTTATCAAACGCTCTATAATCAATAAATATTCAGCTGAAAAGCTAGATTTTAAAATTCAATCTTAAGATCTATTTGTCTTGAGGCCGAATACCGGGATCCCGGACGAATTTTGTCCGGTATTGAAAACCGGTATTGATGTACAAAATACCGGTATTTCGGTATTAACATTTTCCTATAAAAATTACCTACATTTTATAAAAATATTTACTACAGTTAAAGATAAATTTGTCTCTTTATGGGACCAATAAATCAAAAATCAAAAACGTTCTAAAAGAGGATCATCAAGATAACACATACTATGTGTAAAACAAGTATTTATCAATAGAAACGTAAACAGCTCCCAGAATACATGGCAGTTCAGACAGTTCTCAAGGCCGGCGTGGTGCGGCGGCGCGCGCGACATAGTAAACAATACACTCCTACTCCAAAGTTTTTGAGATTTTAGTAAAGGAAATTAATATTTGTCAAGAATTTTAATATATTGGTTGGTTGGTTTATTAGTTACACACAAAAAACTAATTTTGTTATATTTATAGAATTTCTTATTTGTTATATTTTCATCTACTTTATTTATTTATCTACTTATAAATGAAGATAAAAAAATATTAAGGTAATGGACTTTATTTTGTAGTCAATGTTGATTTTAAAATATATTATTTGTTTTTTTTATATTATTTTTAAATATGTCATAATAACTATTAAGTAGGTAAAAATCTAATAAATAAATTTTCTATTAGTAACACCGGTGTTAATACCGGTATCCCGGTAGTTTCTCAAAAAAATGTATTTTTAATTAAATTGTTATCTACAGTCCAGTTCGAACAAACCTTAAATAGGTTTCACTTAAAATTACATTTTGTTCTGTAATGCTCTTGTATTTTACAGTATTTCACGGTGTATAAGATATACACCTACACCGAAAATATAACTGAATCTGCATGTTATTAATTTGTTTCTTCTAGTAGCAGCTGTCTAATTATCTGCGTGTGTTATGCTTACAAACTCGCTATGAAATAATAACAACAAAATATTACAATACATAATATCCTGAATTACATACACTTCCAGCGATTCCAGTTTTGAACATTTAGTTCAAGTAGTAATAGTCTACTTGGTCTATACAAAAGTATGACAAAGAAAATAACCTGACTGGAAAATTGATATAGGTAACCCTCGATTGTTTTTCTATACAGCACTCTTAATATTACTGAATATAAACAAATTATATTTTAGAACGTGATCAACATTATAAGAATTATAATATTTGTGTGGAAGTTTGCATATCTCTTAAGTCAATAAATTCAGAAATAAACACTTGACGGGTGTGCTCTTTTTCATCCCATTAAGTTTAAAAGATTTTTTGTACCTCGAGCAGAATGTCTTTATGTGAAGGTTTTAAGATTATATAATTTTTGCAATACATACATAATGCCGTACTGTAATAGTTGTTATAACTGTCTCACTCATGTTGGAAAGTTTGTATATATTATTAGAATTAATTGTGAAAAATGGATATCTATAACATAGTATCAACCACCTATTCTGGATTAAATGTAGTCTCGGAAACAGCCTTGAATAGTGTGGTGGGCGTAAATGTAATTAATCACTACACTTAAATGCACGGCGTTTATTTTATTATTAAACTAACCTTACATAGAAAAGTACAGAAACGATGTAACTCTAGAAGAAGGTCAAGGCACCTATTTAATCTGCCTATAATGATTTACCTGTTTAAGACAATAAAGTTTCTGAATTCTTAAACCGCAATTTGATTAATGAATTGCAAACATATTTTTTAGTTGTAGTAAAGTGTTTCTAGTGTACTGTGTATGTATAGTTCTTTTAAAGGTTGTAATTTTTTTTCGCATCCCAACTGATTGGTGTTAATGAGCTGATCATTACATTTTCGTTATTCGACTATATCTTGTATAATTTTTCCTAAAAACTTTAAAATGTGGATGTTTTTGTAATTTTTAACAGCTCTTGGTGTACCTCTTCGAGATTCTTTTAGTCCTCTCAGAAATCTCTAGTGACAAACCACTTAATCAAAAGTGGAAGTTACAATTTTCATTCAAACCGCGAAATTTGGTAACAATGTCGATAGTCTTAATCGATCTTTTTGTATCGAGAAAATTATGAATACGCCTATGGCAAAACGTGTTTATTGCTAGGTGTCAATGCCCATGGTGAAAGTAAAGAAGTATAATTTGGAACGATCGTCCTGCCTCATTACAAAAATGATTCATTCATTAGTTTAGTTTCCTCTGGCAGCAACAGACCGTATTTGTAAACCTACATACTTAACTTCGTATCTACAAATCAACAACTGACAACGTACATCCTGCATGTATAATCGCGAAGCAGTTGAAAGTCGTTTCGTTCACACATCAGGTGTGCAAGTGCGGGAAGCAGTATGTAAACGATGTTGCAGACATTCATGCATAATTCTTATAACGGTCGGCTGTGGTTTCCTTGTAATTACAATTCCAAATGGATATTTATTGATCATAACGTAATACTCCTCAATAACATGTGCGTGCACTTCCTTTTAGTGCTACCGGTGGTTTTTAACAATTGGTGTAGGTAGCAACGTCATTGACATTCTCCATCCCGAATATTATTGTCAACATCGAGTCAAGCAAACACGCTTTTATGCTTTGACCTTCTTAAAGCATAAAAGCATGAATAAAACTCGTTACGTTGTATAGCGTACATTACTAGTTTTCAGACCTTGTTCCAAATTCTCGGTGTATTAATTGGTGGTGTGTTCTTTTACAATTTCTTTTAAATACAATTTTTCTTCGTCAATAAATCAATCGTGTAGGAAGAACAAGACGTCAAGGACGATTAAATTAAAAACAAAGTTGTAGGTTAAACAGGTTGAATTCTAGAAATCCTTAAAAACCTCTATTAGATGAAGGTTATATTTAATATCCTTTTTTCATTCATAAATTAATCAGGTAGTCAATACCTTTCGTTGCGACTATTCCCATGATTAACAACACGATGACTCACCTTGGTGAAATATTGCCTGGTAAACTTAATTACGCAACGGTTTACTCATGAACTATGCATTTTCTAATTTCATACCTTTCGCTTTGTGACTAACATTTCTATTCTTGAGCTTTCTTCACCGCCCACAGCGTTTTCTTTCTTTAGGTCAATGGCCAATCAGCTAACCTATTTTGTAACCGCTATGCTATATTAAGCTATAGTAACGGTTTGCACGTATTATTTCCATTATCGCGATGTTGAACCGTTCGTCAAGTCATTGGGATTCAATGGTTGCAAGGAAATCAAACGGTAATTTGATCGGTATCGTGGAGCCACCTCTTATTAATTGCATCCAAAATAACTTCAATGTTCTATGACGCGAGATTAAGATGTATTATATAGTGTGTCTTTATATCCATAGTTCAGTATGGGAATCTCGTAAGCGATAAGAGATAGAATTGGGTCAAATTAAACGTCATTTTCAGCCTAAGTGCTAAATGGTTTATTTTAAAATTCCAGATTTTTTCATAGATATTCATTAGAGTACAAGAAATTAAATTTCAAATCGTTTTGGACACCGTATATGAAAGGATAAAATATTCGTATAAAACGGCATTTAACATTATACTAATACAATACGTATTATTATTAATAATAATAATAATAATAATATATTTCTTTCTAGTATCCATATAATACAATACTATACAAAATATAGAAATGAAATAATAAAAAGTAATAATCTGAAGTACTACAACAGATACAGACAAGAAATAATAAACAATATTTGCTCACAAGTTTATCTTCACTTAAAATGAGTAAATAATACGTATAACATAATAATTATAAATTTATTGCTAGGTCTACCTAACTGCTTTATTTCAAACTTTTCTTTCAGCGAATACGACGAGAAATGCTTACTTATAGGTTAATATTATTCATGGTATCATGGTCGATGCTGGATGCCTAACGCACTCCAACAATTTCGTAATAAATATAAGGTATAATAATTATTAAACAAAGTAATAATTAATATAATAATACAGATAATGAGAACTATTAATTAATGAATGCTAGCGACTTTGCATTCGAATGAAAATAGGACAACGCCGCGTCGCCCTACGTGCAAAAGCTGTAAGCATCCATATCAGTAACTCGAGACGATCACTATCAGTCGCGGTCAGACTCATCGAGTGCCTTAGCTGAGATGGCTCTAATTCAAGCCTAAATAACGTATTTTTCACTACCCCCTTCGCCGCTCTGTCACCGCTGCAGTCTATAAACTCTCGAAAAGCGGAGCCCCTTCAATCTGGCTCCAATGCATGGGTGAAATAAGAATTACTCGTTTGTTTAAGATTTAAAATGAGAAGAATGATGAAAAATAAGTATAAACAAGTTTCTTGAATGACTGGTTTGTTATGGTAGAGCCATGGCTTCTTGGTTCCTTATAGCGATACGCTACTGCTCCTAGAAATCGCTATATTTGTCATCGCCTGATATATATCTATCTACTCGTAGTTAAAATTATGGGTTTATAAATTCATTTGCATAGTTTTTATCATCTGCACATTATTTTTAAATGCGATAACTCTATGTAAAAGCTTAACTTAATAAATATCATGTATTTAATTTTAAGTATAAAAAATTTATTGGGCATTCCTACTTCATGTGTGTATTTGATTAGAACATATTTGTTTGGTTATACAAATGAACGTTAATTACGTAATGAATGCAGTTCTTTTGTGTAGGATTTATGATCATTTACCCCAGTGATTAAAGATTTGCAACTAAATATAAATGCCTACAACGACTCTCTTCAAAAGGTTTTACATACTACAAGACATCATCAATTGGCCGAACTATTTAACCAGTAACTTCGTGTTTAAGGATTTGCAATGTAACTTTTTAATTTGCATCAACAGATGTAGGGGCAATTAGTGCTCAGCGTCGTTATCCCCCTTATAAAAGCCCAAACGGCATCTCTTCCTCTTCTAATTAACCGCATATTTACCCACCAGGTGATGAATAATGCATTCCGATTACGGGAATGCACTCGGTCGTCTTTAAAGTTTAAATCCTACTTTCACTTCGAAGAAGTAGAGGCATTTGATAGAATGTCTTTAGAAGTTCTACATCAAAATAAATTTATTCCGTCTAAGGAGCTATCGGCATCGGAATGCTAATACGATTAGGAAACTTTTAACCGGTAAAATGAAGTTTTCTCGTTACAAGTTACCAAGAAGTTGTTTGCCGTGTTTCTCGTAAATTTGTTTGCCGGAGTTCTGGCAAACGCAGCCGAGCGCTCGCTTTAAGGTTATTTTGCTCGCGAAAATTATTAACTGGCGAATATCTCCCGTGGAGGGTATTTATTATATGAATAAACTTATTTATAACCAATTACGGGAGAAACTCAAGTACGCCGCGACCCAAATCCCTGACTGAGATCACTCTTTTGATGCTTCTAATTTTTCATTAAATATAAATTAGTTCGCTTAGTGCCAGTTTTTCCATACAAAGCGTTTCCAAAGCATTCGAAAGCTTTAATTGGCTTTTGATATTGAAAAATTAGAGTGGTTAATTGAAGACTAATTTTATAATGGAGAATCTATAATCTAAAAATATGTAATAATTATTGCCTTTACGAATGAACAAATTCACCAAATTCACTTATATTTCAATATATTTTATTTATTATAATTGAAATAGAAGTCTAACAAGTCACCATAACTTAAAATTCACTGACACGTTTAACTGTGTAACGAAAATTAGTTCTTTTATACAAATACATATAAGCCTGTTAGATGGTGGTGAAAGTGTGAAATCTCCTTAAATAGGTTTAACGTTGCTTATCAAATTAAAAAAGACCTATAGTGTAAATTACATTTTACGGGCATGTTGCTATGTCGCTATTGCAATGTTATGTATATACTCATTTTGAAGCTGTGCTGCTATCCTGTTGTACATATTACTGATTTTCCGTCTCTAATTAAAGGAAAAGCCGTAGGAGTTCAAATTTAATATTTCGCCACTTCCCGTCCTACTCCACTGCTGATCTCTGATGCTTACATTTTAATTACACTCAGGCACGGTAGGCTTCCAACGGGTTTTTATTGCTCTCTTGTAGGAGTGACATTAAAAAACCAATCTTTTATTTTGAATTTCCCTTGTCATCTTCATTCTACTTTGAAATAAGCCACATTACGACAAGCAACAGAATACATGTTATACCATTTACTTTTTTCTATTAGTATTTTAGGACCTGCTACATATTGAGTCACTTTTTGTTGTCCTTTTACATTTTCAGGGAAATCACCTTTCTGACTAATGAAAAATGCCTGTCACACACGAAAACAAAAGCTCCTCACTATTTGCCGAGTACAACGTTCCACATTATTCACATTCCTTTATTTGGGCTTTACATACAAGTGCCATATTGATTCAACATTCTGTGCCTGTAATGTTATAGTAATTTTAGGAGGTATACTTTTATTTCGATTTTCAGGTGATGTTGAATAGTGTAAAATGAGTACCAAAGCCCAATATTTTAATTTGCATAAACTATTAGGCAGTCTTTTGGATGTCAATAATGGAAGAGGTCAATTGCTATTTTTTCTGATGCATGTGCCAAGTAGACCTGTAACTAGCCCGCAACGTAACGTTTCTGAATTACTGAACTTAATTATGTAATATTTCTCTGTCACATTAGTTTATCGTCGTCAGTGTTGTTATAGACTATTTACTAAATTAGTTTGAGTTTTCTTACCGCATTCAGTGCGGTAATAGATATTACCACACCCGTTTTTACAAGACAAAGAATACTTTGAACCAGAATTTATTAATGAAGATAAAAAAGTGAACACTACACGTTTACTTATGGCACTTGACGAAACTCGTTTCGTAAAGATGCTCATAATCAAACTTGTATGGTTAATATCTTTAGTAGGTCGGAGTAACGTTATTTATTTAATTATATTTGTTCGAGCAAACCGGTCGTAAACCTATTAACATTGTTGTAGATTATTATAATAGAACAATACAAAACAAAACAGTTCCCTATTCAAACTCGAAAGTGCCAGATTTTAATTGGGAAATAGGAAAAAAGAGTTCGGTTTAATTAAACTGTGGCATTATGTATTTAAGTTAGGACGTCATTCGTAAATTATTGCATATTTTTGTGATTTGTTTTATAATACTTGTATTAATTGTAGACAATAGCATGTGAATGGCTCTATGCAGGGCCCAGAGGTATTCTTTGTCGAAGTAAATGTCATATTGATCGAAACCTTTATATGCGCGCACTTTTTCCATTGCTTAATAAGTTACAGCAATGGTTTTTTTACAGACGTATGTCGCAAATTAGAGCAGATACTAAATTGATATTTGATATATGTACTTATATACTCATATTTGTTGATTCATCATTAAATTTGCAAAGAAAATTATAAATACTTCGTTTTGGAGATACGTACTAACATACACAATTCATTAAAAAGTTTAAAAATTTAAATATTGTTATTACAAAGATAATGCAGTTCAAAATAGTGACCAATCAAATGCTGAGACTATTGTAGCTACAGTATTTATGTAAGATAAACGTCGAAATTAACATTCTTGTCTCATTGAATTGTCTCTCGAATGCAACTCTTGCTTTGAGTTTTGTTTCAATATTTGTCATTCATCCATTACTCGTTGCTGCTGTTTTTGGTTTTGTCACAGCAGCAACACGTATTCAGAATAATAAATGTTGTCGGCAAAACTCAGAGGAAGAGTTCTATTCGAAAGACTTGTTGTATGATATATATAAAAATACAACATTGGACTATCTTAATTTACTATATTTTCTACTGCTTGGCAAATAAAAAAAAGTTTCTTAAACAGTATCTCAGGATCTCTTTAAGCAAGCTTTTTTGGAAAAGCATTTATAAAACGTTTTTGTCTTATTTTATGTTATTTTGTTCTTAAATAAGAAGTTACAGGGAATATTAAATGTTTATATAAAAATGTTTACATATAACCAAATAAATTTTACTTGTAATAAATAGTGAAAATTGAAAACTTAATAATGATTTTCTTTGCAAAATGTTACAAAAATTATTAAAAAAACATTCACTGAAGAAGAAAATGCATAGACGAGCACATTTCTTTTGTTTACGTTACTTATTTTAAGAGACTGCTCTACTTGATTGCGTCAATTAACTTAAATTTGCCTGATTAACTACATTGGATTAGACATTTGAGTGTACCAAATCTCAATTTAATATCTATTGTAATTTTGGCCAAATTTTATAAAATCTGCAAAATTAAAAAACAGGGTTAAGTACTTGTTAACGAATAAAAAAACCTTAACTCCATGTACATTTCCTGAAATGAACCAACTACTACATTAGTTTCCATATTTCGTTAAAATAACGTTAGTATAAAACGCTTTTTAGAGCAGTAGTTGGCTTTTAACGTCGATATCACGTTGTTACGACGTGATAATAATGTTTTTGCATCACTTTTTATGTCGTTAATTTTAAGTGCTGTTTAGAGTACGTGAACCTGTTTCATATTACGTTAAAATAACGTCAATATAAAACGCCTTTTAGATCAGTAGTTGACATGACGTTCACAAAAACACGTAAGTTATACCATTCTTCATAATTAATAGTGCCAATCAATTTAAACGCGTTATGTTACCACACTACAGTGGAATGTTACAGTATGCTGACAAGCCGTTCTCTCTCTTCGTCTGGTAATCTGGATTCACTGTTTTGCTCGCCATTTGAGCGGCTGATAAAATCGTAAAACCTGTGAGTCAGAACGTTGTGTGTTTATTATTCCAGTTTGACATAAGGCTAGCAGATTGCGTTAAGAACAAGGTAGTACCTCCCATGTTCCACTAAGCTTCATTTTTTAAATTTTTTAAGATACAACGGCTGACGATTTTTCGTGGAACTACGTTGTGACGAAGCAGTTACCCGATCTGCTTTGAGATTTCGTTCATCAAATGAAGTCGCCGTTTTATGCAATTGGGCTGGGCACAATACAGTTTATTCAGAAAAAAGTATCGTTTTTGTGTAGTCAATACTTGACCTAAATAAAATGAAAATTTTGTATCTATTAGAATGTCGTTTCGTAAAAAACAAGTTGAAGTTGTGGTTGAAACGTAACTTTCTTATAACTTTAATAGATAACTAAACAATGACGGTAATAAAACGTTGTTTTAACATATAAAGCACGTATATTTTCTGTTGAAAAGGTAACGTTAATATATCGGTGAAAATTGTACAATAACATGACGTTTAAAAGACGTCGGTTTGGCAACTAAACGTAAAAAACACGTTAAGTAGGTAGTCGGCAATAATGTTTAAAACTTAGCGTTTTGGATCCCGATTTTAACGTCCACACATAATGGTCTTGTTTGGTCATGACTTAAACGTTAAAAGACCGTCATAGGCTGATGTAGAACCAACCACGTAACGTTGAAAAGCTGATTTTCGCGACACTTCGACGTAAATATAAGGCTTGGTCCAAAGTTATGTTTCAACGTTACTTCAACGTGTCTGTGCACACTGCTATACAATAAATATTAGTTCTAATATAAGTTCAAGGAATAATTTGTTGTAGTTGGAAGAATGTAGGCCATAGAGTTCGATAGATTAGATTAGTAACTATTAGGTAATTATCAATTTCTCTAATTATTGCCTTTAGCCCCATGAATTTATTTAACTGTTCTCATACTATTATCTCTGTCACGTGACTATGTAGAGCAGGTTGCATTAGCACTTGTAAATAATTAAACAATATCTTAACTCCGGGAAGTGCACTCGAGCGCACCTGTAATACTATGGCGAAGTCGTGCCCACGTAAACGGTGATGGTTGATATCATCTGTATAATACGATAATGATTAATGCTCCCAACCTCGTCGCCCACGTTGTTTATGTACTAAAACAGGTTTTGCCGCTCTTAATAAACCCGCAGCAAGAAGAGTAATTATGTATTACCTTAAGAGTAAATATCGAGACTATATTATCTGAAACGCGTTGCAAATTTTATGTAGGTACGTTTCATCTTATACAACCGGTGATCAAGCTGCTTATTCCGGTTTGCCTCGGATTATTACGATGTTGTTAATGGTCGGTAATTATTCGTTTTTCTGCGATGCATACGTAATCCCCCATTTTTTTTAAACTTGCTGAGTTCCGTGTAATTGCGTGAGAAACTGTCTGATTTGTATTTCATTCAGCACCATCCAGTTTGCTCCACTATGCTACGTGAATAAGTGGATGGAAATGCATTAAAGTAATTGCTTTTGCTATATGTGTACGTATGCTTATGTTATCAATGCTTATGTTTATGTAGATGCAATAAATTAGTGTTGCAGAACTAATTGGAATTAATTCCAGCCAGTGTTCAGGAAGCTATACTAAATTTTATTAATCGAAATGTCACATAAGAGACGTGCTGCAAAATACATATAAAAGTAAAAGTTTATTTTTAAATTAAAGAATAATTGTTAATGTTAATATTTATCTAACTGCAGTTAACTGTACTTAAATGTAATCAATGGTTAAATGTACATGCCTATATATACTTTATAATACTTTTTCAAAATCAAAAAATGTCATGGAATTCATAAATATATTTCTTGTAACAGGCAGAAAAATCTGAACAATAATATTCCGAAACGCATCCGATATTAGGTTGATAAGAAAACGACTATTTTACGTAGAATATGTGTATGTATATGCAATAAGCTCAAGTTTTATATTGTTGTATGTCTTAAAGAATTATTACTCGCGTAAAGAAGTGAACATAATATGTATGTGTATGCTATAGCTAGTGCTGCATAGGAAATTCTAGAAATCTGAAATTACTCATTTTTTAACTTTTGTATTTCTGAAAAAGGCGTGAATATTTAGCAATGTACAGAATATTTAGTTACAAAACGTTACTAATGCCAAAATAAGACATTTAGACTTTAGTCACAGAAAACAGTTTAAGTAACAATTTGTATAGTACATACTATTATATATCTTCCATTCCATTTATTAGTAGCTTCAGCGTACTTATGCGAACGTTTTGTCCGTTCGTGCGTCCGTCCGTCCGTCCGTCTGTCTGTCCGTCTGTCTGTCTGGATCGCCTGTAACTTTCGAACGGCTACAGATATCGAAATTTTGAAAGGGGGCAAAGTTGTTGCTAAGGTCCCGAGCACCTTCATGCGCTATTTGGTTTTGGCGAAAGGTGGCGATTTTCCACTTTGCAAAATTTCCAAGCATTGTAGCACAGTGGCGGCTTGTCCACTTGGCGCCATCTACAGAAGTTCGGTGGTCACGTTTTGAACTACACATTCTGGGTGCATTATAATACTTAATGTTTTCGCAGTGCTGAAGCTACTCTTTAGACCTGTAGTTGAGCAGTTTATTCCATTACTTTTACGTATAAAAAGAAACAAAGTAAATTCAACATAAACTATCAACAAATTTAAAATAATAAATAGTTCATTGTAATAGGAATTCGTACAATTACTACACAAATTGTGAATTAGTAGAGAAATATGTTCTAATATAAACTCTCATATTTCGTGTACAGTAGTAACAACAATCGTATATAAAATGATAAGCAAAAGTGGAGGTAAATTATAATTTAAGTATTAAACGCTGCTTGCCACTGATTTTAAATGTGTGTAATGTAGTTCGACTCTCTTTAAATTTTAATTAATGTGTTGCATCGTTCATCAGATCTTTCAGAATAATATGTTAAGTTTTTGAATGTAGTTTCCAAATTTTCGTTTGTCAATTTTGGTCAAATATTATGGTCCAAAAGTATTACCGTATCTATCTGCTTTCTAATTCTATTTATTATCGATTCTACTTCAAAATTCAATAACACTTTATAAATATTTTAAGGTATTTAACATTATTTCGTTTGTAATAAAGCATAGTAAATTGCCAAAAAGATTTTATTATTATTATTAAATTGTACAGAGCGGGCGACCATTATAATTTAAGTTTTAGATTGAGATTTTCTGACTCTCATATTAATGCGAGTTAGAAAATCTTAATTTCCATCAAAACACCTTACGGGGCATATTTCTGCCCCTTCGTGGTATCTTATACTGTACTCGGGGGATCAATTAGTTCCAATAACGTTAATTCACTTCAGGAAATTGTATTTTATATGTAGTACTTTTTTGGTACTTATAATGTCAGTTCTATCCGTCAATATCCGTACTGATAACAATGCATTAATAACAACCTACCTTGGCAAAATGTAATAGAATTACAAGAACTATACGTACAGGAGTTGTCGAATGTGCAATACGGATTAAATCACCTAACATGTTTATTTAATAGCAAAATTAATCGCAGTAAACAAAATAAACGGGAAATGAGTATTAAGAGCTATTTTAGGATTTAATAAGTTTCCCAGTAGTTGACCTTTACGAACTTATTATAATAGTCGCAGTATCGCAGATATTGATTTAAGAGGTGAACGATCTATTGGTCCTTCAGAACTTCGATTGAAATTATTAATGCTTCTCACCTGTCCTATCATGTAAAAGCGAGCAAAGGTCATGTAATTCATATATTACATTCTTAAACACTGAATTATCCAGTTGCTATCTACATTATACTCAGCTGTTTTAGAAATTACTGCTATGTAACATGGATTTTTCTTTGTTAACATTTAACAAGTGACAGCATTTTTATCGTATTTTAAACGACATATTTGAATTGTAACGTATAGCTCTTAGGCAGTTTATGATGATAAGTTGATAAGATAGTCAGTCCGTTAGGGGAGTACATCAAATAACAAAAACAGATGGCGGGTGGATCGATTGATGAGTTGAGTAAACAAACTAAAGAGCTCTATGTTTGATATTTTGTAGTAGATAATATGTTTTATTTTCAGTAGAAATTAGTTAATTTTTAATGAAAAATCGTAAACTAGTTTGGAACTACAACTTCAAACATACATATATAAAAGTATTGCTTTCATTACTTGTTGCACAATGAACTATTGAAGTTTACGTTCATTTTTTATCTGTTAAACCATTTTGAAAGTGTAATTATTTAAACTCTTTTAAAAAACATCTTGAATGATATTTTGAAAGTGTAGTTCTTCATTTCTCCAGCAGTATTATCTGTTGATATATGGATGATATAAAAATGCATCTGAAAGTTGTTTAATTTTATTTTAACTGTGCATTTCTGATCATCCATTCTTTTTACTGACAGAATGAACTTACATTTTCAAATTGGAGAATTGTACATTCAATTTTAATTACAATAATGTACCTACCTTCAAAAATAACTTGTGAAATATAAATTATAAATGGCAATATAAAAATGAAATTGAATGGTTGGCTATGCCACGTTTTATTTTCTCAAAATTTAGTGTTATATTTATATTCAAATTCAGATTGAAAGTGGTTCTAATAGCATTATATATTAACGATAATTCAATATCTATTTCACTAAAAAGATAATACAAGACATGTTATTTAAACAATAAAAGTTGAATTGGATGATACCAAAAATAGCTAATTAATTTACAAAAGAAGCCGAATAGCGCAGTTGGCAGATAGTTAGGCTTCCATTAAGCAAGTTCTCGGTTCGAATCACACGGTGGGCAGAATTCTTCCGCAGCCTTGGCGATTGGTATCGAGTTCGGTGAGGCCATTCATAGTTGGGCACCAAATTAACTGTGCTCTGCTCGAAACCACAGACTTACGAGATAGAGTAACAAGGTCAACACACACACACCTAACACAATGGTTGCTACGCAAGCTCAAAAGGCACGCTCTAACTTTGTAAAGCGAAACCGGGGCAAGTTTGCAGTACCAGCTGCTAGCGTACAAAGTACCAGTACCTCTACATCGGTAGGTAAAAGGGGTTACAGCTAATACATTTTTAAAACGAAATTACTTTTCGTATAGCATAAGTATTTCTGCAGCTGTATGCTGGTCAATCATCAGTCATCCTTATATAGGATGCTCCAAGCACCTCTGGTGGGATGACGTATTACTCCAAATTGAACGTTTTTTTCTTTAATAACCAATTGGCTATCTTGTGTAATAACAAAGTTATTAAACGAATTCACTTTTATGTAACGTGAGCATTTACAACGCTTTTTCTTCAGAAAGGCTACTAAAACAAATGCCCTTTGTTTAGGTAATAGCTTCTGGCTGTCAGTTGACAATTGTCGATTGTGGTTTACATTGTTATGAAGGTGGTGCTGGAAGGGCCCACAGGTCCACGTCCACGAGGAAATATTGCAACCTGCCGATTATCCTGAAAGGGTGAGATTTTGCGAGTGGCTGTTCAATCAGCAACATGGGGAAGAACAGTTTTCAATGAAAATCTAGGCCACCGATGAAGCCAGTGTGGGCCTTGGAAATCCCACAGGCGATTCGCAAGACCCATTTTCAAGCTAGATTTTCCTTAAATTTGAAGACAGGATTAATTTCTGGGCGTTTCACTGGTCCATTTGTTTTACCCTCTCACTTAAATGCGAAAGGATATTTGAATTGTTTACTAAACGATGTAAATGATCTGATGGAGGATGTGTCATTGAATGTCGTTCGGAACATGTGGTTTTTCCATTTTGGTGGAGGGATCAGGAATAATTTAAATAATACCTTAAATCATCGGTGGATCGGTCGGGATGGTCCTGCGGCGCGGTCTGCTCGTTCCCCGGACTTAAATCCTTTTGATTTCTACTTGTGGGAACAACTGAAAACTCTAGTTCTAGTGTATTAAGAAGAAATCGAAAACATTCAACTTCTTCAGTAAAGAATTTCTGAGGCTGCTGAAACTATACGAAACAACATTGCACCATAACAGCAATCTTGGAGCACTCTGCATAGATATATTAGTTGGCTATGCCTTACTGAACGCTTGTTTAGATTTAGTGAACCTATTGTCAGTTGTCATGTTATTTTTCATGTCATTTTCGAATTTTTAATTAACAGAAGTCATGGATTTCAAGTCATTGCCAACACTAAACTGTTTTATTAATGATTAAATGAAACATTTTGAGAACACATCAAGATTCTTCCATGTGGTTAGCTGTGGTCGCCTTTTTAATGTTTATCTGTAAAGATTCATTACATTGTTTTAATTACAGATTTATGGGCTACTTGTTTTAGTAATAATAATATTCGTATGATATTGATTTTAAATAATTCTACCTAACCTTAATTTTTACTCTAAATGTCTCCATTCGTTCGATTTTCCTAAAGCTAACAAACTTTTTACAATTTTATAAACTGTAATGGGCAGTAAAGCGATTATATGTGATGACTGTCAGCTTTATTCTGACACTGTATTTTGATTAAAAAAATAAACGTCGGGTGCTTCCATAAGGGAAGCACTTTTAAAGTAATAGAAAATATAGTTATCGTTAAAAAAAAAAGACCTTAACCATGTCTGCAATCACAAATTACTGACAACTTCTATTGATGTAATTCGGCAAACACATAGGTGTTCCGTTTTCCTTTTCTCTAGAACTGTTTGCATCTAATAAGACCTTTGTAAGAAGATCTTGCCGCAGACATTGCACATTGTTCGACCGCATTCTGACACGTAACCCCGCGAACGTTGCAGCGGCTGTCAAGCAAGCGGAACTTGAAACTCGTTTTTGCCAATAATGGAGTTTTAAATCTATATAAGGTCGTTTCACGGTAGCAGACGGCGATGCCTTGCCGATTTGAACTTTCTTAAGCTACTACGTAACTTGCTACCAAAACCAATTTGATGCGGCTTTGACCAGTTCTTGATAATTTGCAAAATTATAACCTAAATAGTTTAGATTGTTGGCAACTAAAGCCGATACATTACTTAACGGTTATTTATATCGCTCCATGATTCTGCAAATGACGAGGCCATTAAATACGTTCTATCTCTTAGTAGTACATTATTTGTTGTTTATATCTGTGATACAAAATAGATAAACAAGTCCATAACGACCGGGGAATTATAATTCATAACGCCCTCTCATGCCGGCATTATAATTCATAATGCCCGCTGATCGTTAGCGACCAATCACGTACCTCGATGCATCGATGCGTACAAGGCAATGGTTGATCATCCACTTTTTGATCCATTATTTAAGTTATTAAAGACACTAACAAGAAAACATTTTGTATTCACCACGGGCACTACTAGATGGTTATGTCCACCGGCGTAAACATCTTCATAATGCTCTTGTTACATAAATAACTATGCAAATGTATATATTTTGAGATTATTGTAATAATAGAAATGTTCACTACTGTAATAAGTATAGGAAAATCAATAGCTCAACTAAAAACATGTTGTTTGAATTACACAAATACATTATTGTTGCATATTTAAAGATTATAGAGAATTTAATGCAATCGTTTTTTAATTTCACATTTTCCCTAAAATCTTCTAAAAGTGTGAAAACGTTCCTTGTCGTTATAGAATTAAAAAACCACGAATCGATAGAATTTATTATTTAAAAATCGATTTTAAAGTAACAAATTGATATTTTTCAGGAATGGGACCCAACCCTCCAAGGTGTACAAGATTATCCTGAATTGCGGGCATCTGTAAGACGGTGGCATGAACAGCAAGACGGACAGCGGATACTACTAACTACTCCAAGTGTGTTGGTAGGCTACAGAGTGGAAGTGTATCGAGCCGAAGGTACGACCCAATGGTACACAGCTGTAATTGTTGGATATAACGAAGCTACAAGGGTGAGTTTTATAAACATGTTAATAATGTAAATTATATATTTTTTAAATAATAGAAATATTTGTTTTTGCATTTTAAACGAGGCATCTTAAACATTTATTCTTTTCTTTTAAACATATTTATGACAACTATTAGGAGAGTAGCAGAATTTCTTGATAGCTAAAAGTATGTATAAAACAAACGATAAGACTAATCTTTTCAGTTATTTGCATTTATAAATATAGACAAAATTGCTTTTACTGATACAAAGAGTAACAACTGCTGAAGTGTTACAACGACCACAAGTTATTTTAAAGGTTTTTCATAGATTATTTTGTAATTTAGGAACTACAATATATTGCAATGAAAATGCAGAAAGAAATGCGGCAACCGTAAGTTCTAGATGCCATTAGAGCATGCTGGAACTGTTTGTTATACAGTATCTGGAACTGTTAAAAGTAGATGCAAATTTATGGTTCCATTAAGATAAGATGAGAAATTTTGAAATTCTATTGCTTTAAAGCTAAGCGTAGGCGTAGTGCTAAGCACCCCTAAAACTTATATTAACCCACCCAGACAAATTAACTTTTGAATTGCACAACGATTGAATGTTAACACTTCTATAGTTTTGACTGATGTGTTCAATGTTATAAACATATTGAGCAGAGCTTCAAAGCAAGCAAGGGGTTTTAGTAGAATCAAAATTGATTGTTAACAGTGTCATACAAAACTAAAGGAAATGGAATCGTGATGCATTTTCCCTTTTATAGATAGAGAATGAAGTTGGTTACTAAAACATTTCTTGACTTGGTCTACAACAGGATCAAGATCAAATAGTGATATTGATTCCGATACAGATTCATTTTCCGAATTAGTGCATGCTTACCGAAATAGTTCGTCATCTGACAGTTCGGTTTTCTCTCGAGAGTCAGAAATTGACAAAGACTGTGGATAATTTTCTAAAACTCGACTTCAAAGGAAGTTTCAAATTTATAGATCACTAGCTGACCCGGCAAACGTAGGCCCAAAAGTAATTTGTCTCTGAAACCCTGTTTCACCACTATAGGGTTTTAATTTTATGTCCACCGTCTTGGACTTAAAAATAAACGCCATTTTTGCAATCAACGTCCCATAAAACCTCAATACCGACACCCATATCGATTTTTAGATTGATTTACCCCATTTCACCCCCTAAGGGGTTGATTTTCGAAAAATCACGAAATACATGTTTGCTTATTTGTTTTTAGGAATACTCCTACGAAGTTTCAAGTCGAAATGTCTATTTAGTATTATTTTTACATACAAATTGGAACCCTCATTTACCTCTTTAGGGGTTGAATTTCGAAATATCCTTCCTTATTCCTTGTATACATCATAAAGGAAACCTCTGTGTGAAATGTCAGCTTTGTAGGTCTAGGTCCAAGGGTTTGGGCTGGACGTTGATGAGTCAGTGAGTGAGTCAGGACTTTTATTTATACAGAGTGTCTCGCGAAGTTCTCCCGGCACTTAAGGAGCATGTTCTTGAGATGATTTCAAGCAAAAAAGTTGAACATGTGTCCTATTCTCAGTATTGGATTGGAAGAGGTGGGCCACACAATGGCCGGCCAGATCTCCAGATCTAAATTCCCTAGATTACAACATATGGGGTTGGATGAAAGAGTTGGTGTACGAAGAGAAAGTAGAAATATGCGAGGCTTTAATCCAGCGAATTTGAACGCTGCAGCACAAATAAAAGACAGCAATGCTAAGGTAATGAATGAAACACGTGGTATTCACAGGCGTGCGGCCTGATGTCATAGAAATAAAAATTATTTAAGATTAATTTAGTTTGAAATGTGTATAGCTCAATAAATACTGAGAATAGGACACATGTTTATATTAACTTTTTTGCTTGAAATGATCTCAAGACCATGCTCCTTAAATGCCGGTCAAACTCTGCGAGACAACCTGTATATAATATTATGCACTTTCGATAAACAAAGAAGTTGTAACCTACTTACTTACTTAATCGCTCCTCTTTCTACCTTCATTCAGGTGTAGAGGTTCTCTTCTTCTAATTCTTTGTAATTTTTCTCCATTCTTGTCTGTTTCTGGCTATTTCTTCAGCTTGGGCCCATGTTAAATCTCTGTTTTGTATTATGTTGGCCATCTGCTCATTCCACGTGTTCCGAGGTCTTCCTATTGGCTTCTTCCCTGTTACCTTCATCTGCCAGATTTCTTTTGTTGACTTTTCAGAGTTCATTCTTATGAGGTGACCTCACCAGCGAAGTTGACATTGCTCTATTGTTTTATTGAGGGTTGTTGTTCCTAGTCTTTTTCTAATCACGCTATTTCTGATTCTATCCTTTATTCGCACCCCTAGTACCTTCTGTAGATATCTCATCTCCATTGCTTGTAGCCTACTTTTGTGTCTTTCGTTTAACACCCACGTTTCACTCCCGTACATTAATGTCGGATTGAACACCGTTTTAAACACTTTTATTTTAGTTTCGCGTGAGATTTCTCTTTTACGCAGAAAACTTTTATCTAGGGCGTAAAATAGTTTATTTGCACTTGCAATGCTGTTGTTTATCACTCCATCAATTTTCCCGTTTTCTTCTACTGTGTGACCTAGATACTTGAAGCTTCTTACTTGTTCTAGCTCTCTATTATTTACGGTAATTTTTATTGGGTACGGATCTCTAGCTATTACCATGGCTTTTGATTTGTTGGCGTTGATTTCTAGATTTTTCTCTTGTAGCGCGGTGTTCCATATGTTTATATTATGTTGTAAGTTTTCCTCGTTGTTTGCTATAATTGTTAGGTCATCTGCATAAGCTAGGTTTGGTAATCTTATTGGTTTTAGTATATAATATCCCCATGTTCGGTTTTTTATTTTTTCTGTACATTTGGTGTTTATTTCGTCCATTAGTATTATAAATAGATATGGGCTCAATGCTCCTCCTTGTGTAATACCTGCTGTGGTTGTGAACTCTTCAGATTCAATATTTTGTGTCCTTATTATGTGTCTTGTATTTTTGTAGATACCTGCTATACTTGCGATTAGTTCTTCATCTACTTTTTTTGTTTCTCAGCGCGTCCCATATGTCTGTACGTCTCACTCTATCAAATGCTTTGATTCGATCTATGAATCCTATACTGATTGGTTTGTCGTACTCTATCATCTTCTCTATTAATTAATAAAGGGTAAATAAAGCATCTTGCGTTCCTCTTGTAGGTCTTATTCCATATTGTAAATCGTTTAGTTTCTCTTCTTCGCTGTTCCTTAGTCGGTTTCCTAGTATGGCTTCATATATTTTCGCAGGTACACTTAACAGTGAGATTCGTCTATAGTTGTCGCAGTTTTTAGTGTCTCCTTTTTTGTGTATTGGTAGTATAATAGCAATTTTCCAATCTTTTGGTATTGTTATTAGCTTCCATATCTTATTTATAAGTCGTAGAAGTACCTCGCATCCTTTTTCTCCCATGTATTTTATGTATTCTGGGGCGATTTTATCGTAGCCTGGTGCTTTTCCAATTTTCAGTTTCTTTATTGCTTTTTCCAGTACGCTTATCGTTATTTCATTATTTGTTGGCTCTAATTCCTGATTATTTCCTTGTGTTGTCTCTTTGTACTGATTGTCTTGTTTATTTTTATTATCTGTCAGTAGTTCCATATAGTACTGTCTCCATCTATGCATAATTTCTTTTTCGTTCGTTATAGTATCCCCTGATTTGTCATTTATTTGAGGTAAATACCAGTTCTTCTTTTGGCGCATGTTTTTCCGGACCCTATAAAAAAGCTTTTGGTTGCAGGTGTTATTTTCTTCCATTTTGTTGCCGAATTTTTCCCATTCTTCCCTTTTTGCTTTTAAAACTGTTTATAAATCTCGTAATCTTCTGTGTTTTTTGAAGTTACGTATTTTTGCCATTTTTCTTTCTTCTTTTTTACTTGTATCTTTATTTCCTCATTCCACCAAGAGGTTTGTTTTTCTTACTTGTTCTATACATATCATATATGTTTGTAGCAGCGGTTATTAAGCTTTGCTTGAAAATCTTCCATATTTCTTCTACGCTTCCATTTGTTATTTCCTCGTTCTTGTTTTCTAATATTTCTGTAACTTTCTGTTGCAATTTCTCTTGTTTTCCTTTTCCCTCAGGTTATACACTTTTATTACCTCATGTTGATTTTCTTTGTGGGTTCTCTCTGTTGTTGCAATTGTTAGTTGTAACAAACAAAGAAGTTGTAAAAGGGCGAAATGGTAAATTTAAAAAACAGCATATTGAACAAAAAAGAGACAACTTGCGAAATTAATTACTCGGAAATTTAAAAAAAATCTGAATCACAATACTTGCAGCAGTTATTATAATCTTTGTAAAGTTTTTCTCATCTTGTCAGTTAACACAACGTCATGTGAAAGGTTCTCTTCGGCTATGAGAAGAACTAAAATATGGCTGTGAAGTACTATGACTCAAAATCATTTTAGTCTTTCTTTAATTATGTCAAAAGAATCATACAAATACATAAATAAAATAACAAAGATAGACACAGAACTGTAGTTAGTATAAAAAATGTAAAATTGGTATTAATAGAAAACGTAAAATATAGGTAGTATATGTAATATTTTTTTCGCTGGAAAAAGCAGCAAAAGTAAAAAACAAATATGTGTAGGTATATACCGGGTGTCAACGAATTTATTAGACAAGTCATAACTTCTAGAGTATTAGGTGTATCAAAATGACATTTGGTATAGGTAAATGGTATAGGGAGAGGAGAGTTTTCGCATATTTTTCAATTTCCGGTAACTTCCGGTTTCACCGGAAATGGCTCCCATTTCGAATTTTTAAATGAAATACCCTGTATATTTTTGCATATTTGGATTTCTGAGACAATTTTGGATCAGCATGTGACATTTAAAAACTTATCCATGGCACACTTGGCAGAAGTAAATAAATTATTATCCAGTATTTTGCTTAGAAATATTTAACTTATGAGCTTATTTTTAATCCAATCGCAAATAAATTAGTATCGTTAGATTCGCCAAAAAATCCTCTTTTCGGAAAGTGCTTGTCAAAAAAGGGTCGCCATTTGAAAAAAAATAGTTAAACAAGAAAACGTGCTTTTGCCAACTTGTCTTATTCCTATCTATCATACTAATCACTAAAACTTTGCGATTGTAATTTTCTGACATCACCTGAGGTCTTTAGATTAGTTTGCGTCTGATCATGGCCACCTAGATGCCATATTAAAAGTGGCTCTAAAAAAATCAAGTAGGCTTAAAAACTTTTTAAAATGTCACATTCTGATCCAAAATTGTCTCAGAAATCCAAATATGCAAAAATATACAGGGTGTTCCATTTAAAAATTCGAAATCGGAGCCATTTCCGGTGAAACCGGAAGTGACCGGAAAGTGAAAAATATGCGAAAACTCTCCTCTCCCTATACCATTTACCTATACCAAATCTCATTTTAATACACCTAATACTCTAGAAAATATGACTTGTCTAATAAATTCGTTGACACCCGGTATAGGCCTACCTATAAGATTTATGTTGTGATAAAACAATAAAATTGTCGTAATAATAAAATCTTTGCCCTGGCTACGTCTATTGCACTTTCTTTAGCGGATAATTTGAACATTGCATAAAATATTGTGTGGTCTGCAATTAGTTTTAATATTTATCAATATTGAATATGGAAAATGAGGTAGCAAAAAAAATCCAAAGAACCAATGAAATTCTACAAGAATTCATCAGTCGAATAGAAATAGATAATAGAAGAATGCGGCTGCATTCTATTTGTTGTTGTTTTAGATAGTATGATTTGTTAAAAGTTTCTTAATGACATTTAGGTTTAGTTTTGTATACCCTTTTTAATAACGGAATGAGGACTTACGCCCCCCCAAATTAGAGTAACTACGCCCATGAAGCTAAGTGACTATGACTTACACGACAATTATTTAATATTTAACTAATGACCCAATTGATGGAAGGAGGGCGTCCAGGAACGTCAAACTTTTTAAATTATAGTTTTGAACAAAACTTTAGTTTTAGATTAATGGAAAATGGAACAATTCATGACAATTGATAAACAGAAAGTACAATTTTCAGAATGTTGAAATGAATATTCCCCTTCAGATTTATTTATTACTCAACCAATAGCATAATATTATATATCTTAGTTTCCATGGAGATAACGAAATCCATGCAATAATTTGTCACTAATGCAATTTCAGTGATAATTTGCACCAGTGCAAAACTTCAGCTCTTATTCCTGGCACTTGAACGTTAGAAAATTATCATTGCCCGAGGGCACTTAATATTCTTACCGAATATTCCGCGTGCACTAAATGTTTATGTACGTATATAAAATACAAAAGTTTTTAATAAAAAGCCACTAACATTGTGTGCTGTCTTGCTTCTATTTATCTTATAATGTTTTCCAAAAATTCCTGCTTCAATATGTTTAGATGAAGGCATATTTTACTCAATTAAGTACGTTTCAAGAAAACTATGTTGATTAATTAAAGAAATATTGAATAGTAACAATCAAAATATCATTTAGCCGCTTGAAATTAAAAAAAAACTATTCCCCTATTAAATTCTTATTTATTTATTTTGATATCTGTCTCGTAAGAAGCTAGTGGTAACGCGTGTATACTGTCTGTGCTTTGAGTTCTGAATTGTATAGGTATTTTGAATTATACAGGGTTATTCATAAGTAACAAGTGATTCAAAAAATATTCATCAAAGTGACTTTAGACAAAAGTTCACGTATGTCGCGTTGGAACATTTAAACTACTTAATGTTGCATCTACTCTGTCAGAGTAAACTCAATCACATTTTTTTTACCATTCCACGTTCTTAAACTACATTTCCAGCATGTGCAGTAATTTAATGATTAGGGACAACCATGACATAAAATATACATACAACATTACAGGGCTTGTCGGAAAAGCGGTTTGGGACTCGTCAAATTAAGCTGACATAAAGTGACATTAATTAAAGTTACCTACTTTTTGAATTAATACTACACATACAGCTTTTGTCTATCTTTTTCTTCCTTGGCCTTTTGATGAGGTTTTTTTGAATCACCTGTTATAGTCATTAAATGGGTTTATACTGAACTCAGTAGAAGTACATTGCACATTGCACTAAATATTAAGAGATTACGGAAAAAAATCGTATTAGGGCTGGTGCAGACCTTTGAGAACCACTGGCTAAATCAGTAAAAATACATTAACCTATTGCACCAAATGTGAATGAAATAACCGAACAACTGTTTTTTACTCCTGCATTTTATTCAAATTCTGTCTTATGGTCCCCAACCTGTGCGAATTTTGTACAGCTAGCAGATTCTAGATTGAAGCGCGGTGAAAATCGGAACTAATTTTAGAATCTAGTAATTTCCAGGTTTTGTATTGGTAACACTCATGACATCTATCATATTTTCATATTGATATTAAATTGTAAACTTTATTTACGCTAAATGACACAATAAATCAGAGGCGTGGTATGGCGCATTTCAAAACAAATTAACAACACACAAAAATAGCAACAATAACAATAGCAATAACCAAATAACAGAATTAACAAACTCAACAGCAAACGAAATGCCTTTACCCACCGCTACTGATTACTTGTCATTTAAAATATAACCAAACTTTGTACGTTTGATTATTACTTCTTTCGACATATTGCCAATTCAGTGAAATCAAATCTGATCACAGCGCCTTTCATGGCCTACCTTGAGAGTCAATCTAGATTCTGTAAGCTGTAGATAGAAGTTCATTCCAGTGACCGTGATTTATGTTTTGTGAGATTATTATTAATTTCTGAAGTATAGTTTATTATGAAAAGTTGTTCTGTTTGATGTCCTCTAACTACCCTTAACATTAATGACCTTACTACTGAATCACTCTGTATAATACAGTTGCATTTCCATAAAATCATAACAACCACAAATAAAAAATAACGAAAAACAATAATAGTCCCAATGAATAGCAGACAACAAAGGTATTCCAAAGCCGCGAAAACAAAATACGCGTCGATTTAATGGGAGCTTCGAGACCCAAAGGATTCATGTGGGACGCAATTATAACTTTCTGCAGTTCAATTTATCAAACGATTTTTTATCGCTCTTTAATGGCTGAAAATACTCAAAGCGTGTTAAAAATTGAAATTGATTGATCGTGGTTTGCAATGATTTCGTGCAGTTATTTACCTTATTAATATTACACGAACTTTACGAGCCAGAGTTTGAAATTGAAAGACTTTTTGGGATCGATAGAAATGTAATTTTTAACTTCATCGATCTAACTAAATTCTGACATGGTCATGCTAATAGTGAGCTCGATATTTGTTGTTGGAAAAAGTACACAGGCTAACTTATAAATGATGCAACGATCAATGCTGGTAGTGGTCTTAAGTTCATACATAATTTGATACCATTAACCTACAGGGTAACCGGTAACGAAACGGCATTCCAGGAATTTTTTGCTGCAAAAGCGAAATGTCTGCTCGTTCTGAAGTGAGTGGATCGAATTGCACCTTTCGCGAGCCGGCTTTGCATGGGCACGACTGCATCACCTCGGGATATAAAATTTCACGGGGTCAAGTTGAACAGACGTTTGCACAGGTTGTAAATACATAATGCTCGCAGCATGGAATGCTCGGTTTATAAACAGTTATGCCAGTTATTTCATCATTGCGTTGCCGGCATCAAATCCCGATTCCTCCACTCACAGTTTAAATTCTTCAGGGAACATTCTCCCGGAAAATAAGACGCATGCAATGCATTCTACAAATAGAATGGGATTATCTGACGTCTCGCTAAAACTATATTATGTTTGTTTTGCTGAGCTGAGCGTTGCCAAATGTTTCCGCATACTGACTTAGCTTAAAAGAGTAACATAATACATAATTTGCCATTGCTGGAGATGATACATTTCTCGTGAATGTGAATGTGTAGTTTTTATTTTTGAAAGGACTAGGGACGAGACCAATTTGTAAGATTCAACCGCATATGAAGGAAATTGCCACTCTTTCCTATTGCTATAAAAAATGTAACGTGTATTTTATTTATCTAGTAAAAAATATATACAAGGTTATTCAGAAACATTAAACAAAACTACAGTATATTCTTCTTGTTAAAATAAAGACAGAATCTATATAAACATATATTGTAAAACGGAGATGTGGCAATCTTGAGGGTTGCTGGGTATGGTTTTGATGAGATTATTTGACTTAAAAATTTGAAGCTTTGAAGTATTTGTTTTGTTATTTTGTTCATAGACACAATTAGAAACCGGGATCATCTAAAGATCTGGTGTATCACATGTCGGCAGAGTGGGAGGAAGATCTTGTTATAAACTTTTAGCCGCCGTTGAAATAATTTGGAAACAAGTATAATCGCAATAGTAAGGCCCTCCGTGGTGTGACGATTAAATGATGTATTGGGCAGATAATAATTCAGATGATTTCGGAGGCTTTCACGGCCATTGTCATTACGTAAAAAACGACTTCCGGGATTGGACCGTGTCATTATTGAGGTCGAAGAACTCAACGTTTCGCCCACTTTCGTAAGGGGCTTCATCAGGAGGAAAAAGCAAAAAGAGCACGGTAACTCAACGTGTCAACCACGTCAGAGGCGAAACTCGACGAAACTCTTTTTGCTTTTTCCTCCGGATGAAGCCCCTTACGAAAGTGGGCAAAACGTTGAGTTCTTCGACCCCAATAATAACAAGGTACAATCCCGGAAGTCGTATTTTTAGATAATAATTTACCTTGCTCGACCAACTCTAAATAATGCAATCTGAATTTCAAGATGATATTTTCCTCATGAAGCGTTTCACAATGAATATACGTTTACAAGCATTTTTTCTTTATTTTAACAAGGAGAATCTGTTGTAGGGTGTTGTCAAATTGTTTCCGAATAACCTGGTACGTTATTGAAAAAAGGGTAATTAAAAATAAATTGTGCTAGCTAGCAAGTTACTCATTGGACGAGGAAACGTTCTTTAACATTTAAAAATTATATGAGTACTTAGCCTTAATAATATGTTGTTCAATAAAAGAAACACAAAGTTGCCCTAGAAAAAAAATCACGTATGTCGCTCCTTGCATTTAGAACTACTACTTAATGTCATTTACATCTACTCTGCCAGAGTAAACCCATTCATAATTGATTTTTTGACCATTCCACATTCCTAAAGTACATTTGTAGCAGTAGTGGCTCGTGCTAATTGTATATGGGGAGCTCCTAATTTTTAACAATAACTAAGCAAAAGGGGAATTAATGACACCTACATTCCATCGATGATTTAATCCAAATACTATCGCAATGATTTTAAATTTTAATAATCGAAAAGGAAACTTCATTATATCCAGAACAAAAAGTATTAAAACACAATACAAAATGTACACGATAGTTAAAAACCGAAACACGATAATGTATATATAATAATGAAAAACAAAATAGAGACAAATGCATTGTTTTTCTTGTAAATGTCCACAGAAACATTTCTTGTAAAATTACGAGTACCAGTTTTATCTTGCTGGTTTGAATTTAATACCGGTGTAGGCCGACCAAGTTTTTCTATTTTCAAACGACTCACGGGGATATAAGAATGTGCTTGCTACATTTGCATTCATTTTCAATGCGAAAGCTTGCACAATATTTCCAAGAAATTATGCTATTAGGCCGACGAATCGCACTACATTTTCGGGAGCGCAATATTTCAAAATAGTACGATAGAACTGCGACTCTGCAGTGGTGGCTACTTAAAAATCGTGAGCCCTCGCGTTTTTACCCATAATTCCCATTTAGATTGGGAGAGTCTCTCAAGTTATGTTGACATACTTCTTGTATATTGTTTTACATGTTTTAAACGGGATCCAATGCGTTCTCCGGAGCTCATTACTTAAACCTTGTTATATTACAATGGTAGGATAATTAATAAAATATATTTTTAATTATAAAATAGTTACTTTTTCCGAATGATACGTAGGCTGGGAGTTTCGAGCCACTGAGCCCCTAAGCAGCAGCCTCCACTGATTTCTGACATGTATTTGAACCAGTAGCGTAACTACCGGTGTGGGCCGATTATCGCTTAAAGAGGTCCGGCGGCCCACAATTGTTCTCATAAAAAATTATAAAAATGAAACACTAAAATATACTCGAGCTACTGACATTGCCTCATTGCAGATTTTAATTATAATATCTATATTAATCTGTTGTAGTAGAAAGGGAATTTAAGAGTATGCGTATGCGTATCAGGTACCACACATATCCAACCATCATACAAAAATTAACAAAGCAGTACGTTTCTTCATGGTCAATCACATCACAAAATTTAATTGTGCTGTGCTATGTGTAAATGAGTTGATAAAAAGTTGGGGCCTATTTCAAAATTGTGTATGACACACCATCGGTATTCACGTTTATGTCCCTGGCGGGCTCGACCGTGATGTACTAGCTCGGCCATAAATGCTTAGCTACCCGTCTAGTGTAAATAGTTATTATGGTTGGAATGGGTACCAATTTGACACTGATTTATTGTCGGAATTAATTGATGGCAAAATATCCTTTTAATATTATTAAAAATTAATAAAACAATTTACATGCCATCGTAGGTTAATTGCACATATTGCACTCCATAGGTCTTTTGTGATTGATATATAACCAATGAAAGTTTCAAATATGAACTTTTATGTTTTCGAAATAAATTAGTACACATTTATTTTTATTATAACCCTATCTCAACTTATGGTTTTCAACAAATTTTGGTTCGTGTTTCCTATTTCACTCTGCTTTGCGGAACATTCCAAACAATTCATTTTTATGCTATGGAAACTGTTATACTACAGTGAGCTATCTGCGATTAAACCTATGACGTTATTCAGTAGTGATAAAACTGAGTATTTACTCATATAAAGTGAACGACTCGGTCATGTGTATTACACAATAAAAGATATTCCACTAGGTCACTGTACTGCATTTACTTTTGTAATAGTTTTCTTGAATTGTATTAGAGAATTCAATTGTGAATTTCGATATGTTTAAAACATCAGAATTGTGGAATAGTAATTCATATGAATCTGTAAACAAATAGCGAATCGGCGTTTCTATTTGTGATAAGCAAAGTAACCATTAAAATAAAACAGTGGAAATCGTGGTCATTTCTGCTTTTATTCCTCAACTAAAGCTCGGTACGTGGCGAGTGTTTCCATATTTTTATCTATTCACTTACAGAGTTAGTCGGCCACAGAGAATTGCAATTACTTCTGCTAATCAGCCAGAAAGCAGAACTACTGTGATGCTGTGTGCCACTTTCTAAGTCATTAGACAACTTCATCGAAGTGAACGTTCGCTATATTTGGGCACGTCTAAATTGCAAGTTCTTCCAAGTGTTGCACGAACGAAGACCGTGGATACAGCGACATTTTGTGTAGATATAGTTGCTAGAGTTGATGGTGTATGTAGAATTTGAAGTTAGGGCTGTAATATAACGTTAATATCAATTTCGCACTGCGCCAGTAGTCAGCGATAACAGTGATGAAGGTTCTACTCGATCGTCTTGATTTATTATTACATTAGTATAAATGCTTTATTGGAGGAAGTAGTGCATAATCTGGTATGATGCGAATTTTAAAAATGCGTTGTGTATTTGTAACTTGTGCAAACGTATTTATAAACTTACACCAACGCTTTAATGTAAAAGCATTCTCAACGAAGACTCACTCTAGAGCATAATGTGGCACCTTATAATTTATCTAATGAATAAATGCATGGAATTTAGCCGTAACCTCGTAATTATAGTTGAAGTTGTGCTAAAAATGCATTATATATGTAATTATTTTTGTCTTGTATCTCTGAACGTACTTTTGCCGCTTTTTCTTTGATATGTAAACACGTTCAAGTTCACGTGGTTCTCTTGAACAAATAATACATGTAGGAATGATATATTTACTTTCATGGAGAGTGTTATCTGCTGGGTAATAGCTGTAAGAGACCCAGATAAGAGGTTATCAACTTTATGCAATTGGAGCTATTTTTATCTCTTATCAATGCTCGATTAATTCTGCTAATATTTTTGTATAAATATTTGATTGAATTTGAACTGGTATATTTATACTTTCTGTAGTGGCCCTTCAGCGATAAACCTGTTTTATCGCAGTGGAAAGGTGACCTGTTTTGTTTTTGTTTTACATTAACGAATAAGGAAATAAATATTGCAGCATAACAGCATATTTTAACAACGACGGCATCTGATTTCCGTTTTTTACCATAAAATTTTGGCGGTTCGGTAAATTGTTCCTTTAATTTTATGCAGCCTTGAAGGAGTTTATTTGAAAGTCTGCACAGTTAATGACCTGGAAAAGTCAGAATCTATTTAAAACGGGCATCCTTTGTATTCCTCAGTGAATTAACATAAACGTTGTTTTTACTTGTCGATCGATTAAACAGTGCTTTTATTCAGCTTTAATTAATAATTTAATGTGTTTATTCCTTTTGCGGCGTGGATGAAATTGTGATCACAGATATTTTATTGTCGCATTGTATAACCAACATGTTCCGGTCAATTGTGGTAAATCAGAAGCTAAAATGTTCATTATTGGACTCTTTATTAACTGTGAAGGTTAAATTCGCGGATTTCGGTTAATTTTTAATAGTCGGCATTCGTTTTAAGTGACCCCGACGCCTTTGTTTGGCGAAAATGCAAATACACCTTTTCAATTTTTAAGGCAGTCCTTTGTTCTAATGGAAACTTTAGTGCCGTGTCGTTAAAATCTGGGCCCCGTTGCATACGCCGCCGACCTCTGACTTTAGAATTTTATTGCCGGGTATCATGGTGTAATTAAAGCAACCATTAATCTTATCTCGTTACAGAGGTCAACTGATGTTGTTTTATGCTGCAACTTTTCAGTTTCTTGACTCCACTAATCATCATATGTCTTTAAAAATAGTCTGGTTGGCTAACACTGGTTGTGTGTTGAGTATGTATTTGACCTTTAATGTTTTATGCAAAAACGAGGAGAAATATAATGTGCTTAATTACGCTATACGTATACTAAAAGTAAACTTAATTTCCTAACTTGCGTGGTAATAGCAGTTAGGGGGTTAAAATAAATGTGTATTTCAATTTTCACTCATGGCTGGTGTAGTTTTAGTTAATTTTTGCTCGAACACTTTGAGTATAAAGTACGTTTTATGTAGTCAAGGGTAACGGAGTTGTGCTTATTTATTATAAAAAAACTTTATCGTTATTTTGTATTGAAATGGTATTTTTTACCACTGAGTCACAATTTGGAGTAATGATATAATTATTACGCTGTAAAAATTGACCTAAGTTTATCTAATTAGTAATATACATAAACACTTAGTTTTCTTCTATTTAAAAATATATTTAATTTAATTTTTAAAATAATTTTCCACTGGATATAAGACGTGTAATTAAATAAAATAAACTAGTAATTTAAAAGCAACTGGTTGTGTCCTATTTACTAGGCAGGAACGTAATTATTAATTATTGTTAATGATGAATCAAATTTACAAGTGTGTGGACAATGCATTTAATGCGTACCCGGCTACAAAGGCCTAGCAAACATTTTTAATGAATCGGTCCATAAAGTTGTGTATGGTTCAAACAACAATATTAGAACTTTGTTGGGAAATCCAAAAGACAAACTGAGTGTAGTGATGATTCGGTAATACGTAAAGGTAGAAAAACAATTAAGAAACAACCAATATATTCGACGTAACTGTAATTACATCACACGTCAGTTCTATGCTAAAGCGGAATAATGAATGCCTACATAAATTCGCAATATTCTTTATATAACATTTGCCAGTTCGGCTATGGGCTATAAAACACGATAATTCCTAGAACAACCTCGAATAAGGCGATCAAGTTCTCGGTTCTCCAGGAACTGCCGAATTCTTCTAACAACCTCGATTAAGGCGCTCAAGTTCTAGGTCGTCCAGGAACTGCCGCTGACTCCTGTTACGTCAGCGACGTCGCGTCTCCTACAGATTCGGCCACGCTGCTTTTCCGATTGTCCTCAATCGGCCCTGGGAAAACACCAATCTATAATTAGTTACACAAATTAATAAAAGTTCGAAAAACTACACAGGTTAAACACAATATACATGTGTGTTACGCTGTTCGTTTCCCAAGGTATGTGTGCCTCGAGTGTGTAGTGTGCACCAACCATTATTGTCAGAGCACACCTTCGACACTGTACACACCGCCGTTCTTTGTGCTTCGAGTGTGTTGCATGCCTCGAGTACTACACATCTAAAGTAATGTGTGCACTGTACATGCTTTCGACACTGTACACAACATCAATTCCTTTGTGCTTCGAGTGTGTAACATGCCTCGAGTACTACACATATAAAGAATGTGTGCACTGTACATGCCGTCGACACTGTACACAACATTAATCATTTTGTGCTTCGAGTGTGTAACATGCCTCGAGTACTACACATGTAAAGTAATGTGTGCACTGTACATGCCGTCGACACTGTACACAACATTAATCATTTTGTGCTTCGAGTGTGTAACATGCCTCGACGTCAGCGACGTCGCGTCTCCTACATGAGGACTTGAGAGAGATCTGGAATTGATGAAATTAAATGTTCCCATTGTGATTCTAAATATATTGGGCAAACACGTTGTAATTTTGGTACTAGATTTAAAGAGCATTTAGCTCATTTTAGATTCAACAGTTTCAAAAAATCGAGTATTGCCCAACAAAGTTACGAAACCAGTCATAGTATAAAAGAGGATGACCTAAAAATTGTAAAGGCGTTAACTTCAACAAAGCTTGTCCATTTTTAAGAACAGAGATAATAAACTTTTGAACAAAGATGGTGGACCAATACCATCCTCCATCTTGTATAATTTGTTGAAGTTACATTGACCGTCGGCCATATTTATTGGCCCTCGGCCACGCCCTCCGGGTCAGACAGTATAAATACATGTAAAATGCGCGGACATCGCCCACTTCCATTTCTAATTTGGTCACGAGTATATCGTTGCCTTTTTGCTGTATAAGTTTTTCGTAGCTACCGATGATGACAGCGTGGCTGTGATGTACAAATAAATGCACACAATTTAAAAACCGCCTTTTCCTCTGATTACGTTTTACTACTATGAGCGATGAAGAGTTATCATAAGTGACTGAATAGCAATAAAAATGGTATTAATGGAATCACTATGTACAAGATAACTATGATATCTATCTTTTCTATAGAAAATCGAAAATATTTTAACAGCGTACATAAACATTAGCGATTAGTAAGTTCGAGGCGCTGCACTTCATTTAGGAGTTTAGCCTGAAACTTGGAGGGTAATTCTTCCAAATCACAACCGTCTAGTACACTTTCAGCTAGGCGATGTGGTGAGCATTACAGCTTCGACCACTGATTTTTAATTCCTCGTTAGCAGGTTGCCAGGTGTGAGGATTGAACTTATTTTCTTCAGCAGCCCGGAATAGTTCCCTAACCACTGTACCACGCTGACGTTCAAATGACCGATTAAACGGTGTCAGTTAAACTTAAATTCTCTTGCAACAACATGCAGTGTTGTAATGACGAAACCACGTTATTGAAAGAACTTTGAAGGCTGCTTATAATGACAAATAGTGCATTTATTGAACTATAGATAATGTAATGACTGGAAATTCTATTACAGATGAATAATATAAGCAATGCTTGTTTAGTTTGTTCTATTCTGTGAATGGTATCAGAAGTCGCCAGTGTTCTGATTTGAATTCAAATGCTGTCTGTGTCTATTATATGGGTAGGTCAGGATGGTTTCGTATTTATGGGTTTAAGTGCTGTTAGCCAAGCTGTTCAATCAAAGTATCTGACGTTCTTTTTTAGTTTACAAAAGAAATGTTTTGAAAAACACCACAATAAAACGCAAGCTGGTTAGTAGTAGACGTTGTTTTTGTTTTAGAATAAGTCCTTTTCTGACCTTTGATTTTAATTATAAAAAGTTCACCGTTCTCGTTTTAGGAGCTTATTTTAAAAATGAATCACGCAACAACTTTGGCGTTTCAAAGGAATTCATGTTTTTGGTTAAAAACGTAAACTGTGTAGGAGCAAGCAAATATTTCTGGGTGGTTGCCAAAAATTCATGATAAACAATGGCTAGAGTATTATTAAGCGATCAATAGTTTTATCAACTATGTAATTGCAATGCCGTGGTATGAATATCTATAGCATTGCTTTTGTCGATTTGAAAATCCGTTGTTTATCTACTAACAACAATCACTTTTAGAACTGTTTTCGACAATCGTGTGATTTCAACAGCCCCCATAATAGAACCAATAAATATTTAATTCGTCACTGTCAGCTTCCCACAACGGACGACAACCAGTTGGTTTGACCGATTTTGGACCTCGCGTGTGCGGTATTTTTGACCTTGACCGGTACCCTCATTCAAGTTATCGTTTATTCATTCAAATTTTCGACATTAACTCCCACACCTTTCCGTAGCATGCGCTAAGTGCCAACAAGAAAAAGCAAAATTCTGCTATGAAATATTACTTTTATTTTAAAGGTATTT